>JBBIGA010000040.1:34367876-34384441 GCA_037576975.1 Alestes dentex | reverse complement strand
AGAGAGAGAGAGAGAGAGAGAGAGAGAGAGAGAGAGAGAGAGAGAGAGAGAGACAGAGAGAGAGAGACAGAGAGAGAAAGAAGAGAGGCAGAGAGAGATATTGAGAGAGAAATAGAGGGAGAAAGAAGAGAGGTAGAGAGAGATATTGAGAAAGAAGCAAGAGAGAGATTAGGAGGGGAGAGTAACAGAGAGATAAGGAAAAGACAGATTTAGAGAGGGGGGGGGCTTTTAGCTAAATATCATTATGGTTTATTTGTTAGTTTATAGACAAAATTTGAATGCTGACAGAAAGAGAGAGAGAGAGAGAGAGAGAGAGAGAGAGAGAGAGAGTGAGATTAAGAGGAGAGAAAACTGTGAACATAAGAGAAATTTAGAGAGGAGACAAATCATGAGTGAGAGAGAGAGAGACAGAGAGAAAAGATTGTAGCTGTATATGATTATGTGGTTTATAGACACAATTTGGACATGGACAGTAGAGAGACAGGGAGCCAGAGGAGTGCGAGGTTGAAGCTCAAGGCAGTTCATTGGCTGGGCTGGAGATGAGGCTGATGAGTTCAGTAAACGACTCCCACTTGTTTGCCATGTCTCTTTATATCTCATTTATAATCTAGTGGAGGAGCGGAGCCAGCCGCAGCTACACTTCCCTCCTGAAAACGTGCTCTCTGTCATCCCTGCATGGCCTACATTCTGTTCACGGTGCCGCGGAGTCAATAAAACAAGTCTGAGGACATTATGGTGCGCAACACAGCTTCAGTACTTCTGATTCCATCACCTTTATAGAACTGTTCTCTCTCTGCATTTACATTTTATTTCTCTAACTGGTGTTTTAAATGCATCAAATCCCTGTTAGCTGTTTTTATTTCAACCTGTGCAACTTACGTTTCTCCATTCTTGTAGATAAAAGCGTCTCATACAGCATCAGAAACCATATAAGCACAAATACGACTCTTCCCGATCTTATTTCGGCCCCAGTATAAAACGTGTCAGAGCATGTCTACTGTCGCTGACTACGTTTGGGGCAAGGAAGGAAAGTGTAAATTTGATTCATCACGGCTTTAATAACTCTGAAAGTTTGCAGACTTTCCCAGCACTCTTTCAGAGAGGCCCGGAGGGTGCGTTGGGAGTCTAGAGCATTTACTAAGGATGTACCGATTAAAATTTATCATGGAATTGTATCACATTATGATCACTGTATCATATTGTTGTGTTGTTACATGTTAGCTAGATAGAGCATCAGGGTACTATGAAAGCAGCGAACACTTTTTTGCATCAAATATTGCACCTTTGTACTGATGCTCTAATGTATTGAAAATGGAAACATAAAAAAAAAAAAAATTGTAAGGCAATTTTTCTGCCACGCATTTTAGCTCGAATGGAGACGCCACTGTATCTCTGTAATGATTATGGATTGCAGGCAGGATGAGGGGTCCAGCGTTAACGAAGACATGGGCACAGCAGACACTAAGGGAATTCAAACCGCATTGAACTAGGAATTAAACTAGAAATCGCTGCAAAAGAGTTTTAACAAGAAAATATACAAAGAATTCAGAAAACACAGACCGAAACAGAGGAACACCAGGGGTTCATAAGATAAGAAGAGAGATAAGATAAACCTTTATTAGTCCCGCAAGTGGCAAATTTGCATTATCATGGCAGAAAGTGGACCACACAAAGAGCAGCGAAAATTAAAAAAAACAATAGAATAGAATAAAATACGATATCAACAGTACACTATATAATGTACACGATACAATATAGAAATATGAATATGGACATCTGTATTGTAAAATATATGCATATGTTTATGTAAACTATATGTAAGCTAAATGTAGACTTAGGCAAGTTGTATGTATGTACACAATGAGTATATGTATATATATATATATATATATATATATATATGGAGTGGATGTATAAGTGAATATAAGAACACTGTAGATACACACACACACACATATTCATATTCATATTCATATACTGACAAGGGAAATGAGAACACCTGGGCAGTGGAGGAGGCAGGAACAAGACACAGGTGGAGAAACTAAGGAGGAGGTGGGACTAGAGACTGACATCAAAACAACAACTCACATGGTAGACAGACACATGGGGAAAACAACAACATAGACAAGAAAACAAGGGAAATAACAGCAGAGCATTATAAAGGCCAAAAAAACAATGAGGAGAATGTTTCAGTCGTATTGAACTGAACTCTATCATTAACCCCTTCACCCTTGTAATAATGTAAATACATTATTAATCAGTAGGACTGATATCTTTTGTAGATTTATTGATCATTACTGATACAATTAATGACATTAATAAGTAGCATTCATTGTAATGTTTTGGGGTTTTTTTTCCATTTTGTAAGTCTGTGCATTCTGAGCACTGATTCAGTCCAGGCCTGAGTTTATTCATGTCTCATTTACACACATACAGCAGTGATTTGCTCTATGAGTGACCTTTTTCATTCCTAATGCTTAGTCGAGATGTCAGTTTTAATAGATGAAAAAAGTGGATGTGGGTTTTAAATTTCAAAAATGTCATTTTTGCTGTGAAGCTCTGATTGGATGTGAATCGGCCTTGAGCTTTGATGCCCCGCTCTGATGCAAAGGGTAAGTGCCCTAAATAATGGCAGTAGTGATACTTATGGATCATTTTGTCCCGCTTTATGTGTTGTTCCCTTAGACTTACTAATTAGGCACTTAGTTGCTATCTAATTAGGCTGTTTACTTTGTGCAACTTCTGAGGGCTAAATAAAGCATGGTAGAATAACAAGTGTGGGTAAAATCGTGTGATTTTAAAACCGATTAAACGAAGACTGTTCTTGGTGGTGGACCCTGCTGTATGTGAGAGCCGTTGGTGGAGTGGCCAGTGGAAGCTTTGGCAGTGCTCCGCTCCATAAGGGCAACAGGCTGCCGTCTTGGGAAACGCTCCAAATGATAGCATCTCTACTCCTCTGCCCTGTGTTCCTTTCCCTTGCATCGCCTTGCTGCTGTATTGTGCGCCCTGCCCGGCTCCATCCATAAATTATTCCGTACTCTTTAAAGAGTTTTCGATTAGCTGCCCACAGGGACAGTCCCTTAAAATCTGTCAATTACTCGCTTTGTGTTGTGTTTCAATTCTGCGCCCTCTTCTCCACTCCGGTGAGAGAAATGGAGGGGAAAACAGCATGAAGAGGCAACTAAGCAAAACAGAGCACAGAGAGGGGATTCCGTAATGTCATGCGGACTTTGACATTTATTGGTCCAATCTGTGTAGGCACAGAATGGAATCTAATAGGGAGCAGTGAACCAGTCACTGTGACTGATTCGAAACACGGCCATTGGTCCGCCTGCGGGCAGTGCGGTTTGGCAGATGACTTTCTTGGCCATGGTTGTAGCCCGCCATTGGCTCTGTGGCGGCATCCCAGCAGGCCCAGTGTCAGGTGACAAGCGCCAAGCAGCCACCATCTCCCCAGCCCTCCTGCTCCAGCTGGGGTTTGACTCAATACAGGCCCTAATTACAGACTTATCCAGATCATCCATCAGCTCGGAGCACAGCTTCTGACAGTGAGGGAGGCTTAAAGGAATAGTTAGGTGAAAACCTAAATGCCCACATTTTTCCTTCCTTCAGACATTCTCTCCGCCGAGACATGTTTGCCCGAGCGTTCAGAGTTGCAGGAACGCTCCTAAATTAACACACACTTGCCTCTGCCGCTTCTAGTTGCTAAGTAATCTCTGACAGACATGCTTCTGTGGCTTTTGGTGATGTAAGAGATACTGGTGTCTGTAAAAAAAAAAAAACAGGCTGCAGTCGTGTTGCAGAGCTAAGGTTGTCCTTATCACAAGTGTGTGTAAATTCTTGGGCTCTGGGCATGAGTGCAAAATATTTTAGGTGCAGATGCTGTATTCTTAGGTGTCAGTTAAGCACTGCAGGAGAGTTTTTGTTCCATCTCAGCTAGTTCCAGGCTCAGGCAATCTGTTCAGAAAGTGTAAACTGCAAGCTAAAATCACCACACATTTCAGAATCCTCACTTTCATGACTACAGCTCTAAATTTTACTGAGTCTGGTAGCAAACCAGTACTTGCGTGAATCTTAATGTGAGCAGTGAGCTTGTGACTCCTACACAGCCTTTTACAAACAGATATGGTTTTGGGCTGAAAAAATTCACACCAGCTTGTATTTACAAGTAAATCAAGAATTCAGTTGAAAGTCATAGTTGCACGTGAAAGACCCTCTCATGAACACCACGTGAGTTTTTATGGTCACACACGTCATGCTAAATGCTCTGTGATTGGTCCAGTTGCAGTTAGTCAGGTAAACCCTTCCTGTTACGGGAAGCACTTCTCAAAGCCACACTGTCTGCTGTAGGAGAATCTTTTTCAATTTTACACAATGCGTGAAGAGCCTGAAGGCAATTGGGGGTCTCTCACCTCGCAAAAATTTTAGGGTGACGTACAAAACAAAATCAGAGTCTTTGTTGGGGGGTTGACAACAGGTGAAACAAAAAAATATTTGTCAGTAGGGGAGGAAGATGAAACGAGGTGACTACTTAAACCTCTTTTAACTCAAGTAAACGCTTATTTCAGCTTTTTCTCATCACTCACTGTTTCAAAGACATTTCCAGAGGCAGGACCCCAGTGGTTAGTCTTGGGCTCTCAGACCCCAGGAGACACATCTTAGCTGATTGACTACACTTGGGGCAAAGGGAAAAATTATACATTTGGTCTTTGTTCAGACTATGTCTTAAATTATATTTCTTTAACACGCATCAGACCATGTGGTGCACATCCCATCAATGTTTCATCCTTCCTTTCCTTCGCCTTCTCTTCTGTCTAGTCTAATGTCTGATGTGTTCTCCTGTCTGTTACACGCTGTACGTCTGTTCCTGTTCCTTTGTGTCTGTTCCCTCGCTCCCGGAGACTGATGCGTGTCTAGCTCTGGTGAAAGAATGACTGGGTTCGTTGGTGGCAGGTGGAACATCTTGCGACAGCGATACATAAAAGAGATGCAGCAGCGACTGCAGGACGCTCCAAGCCTTTTGCTCACAGCTGTCCTGCATGCTTACATCCTTCGTGTGTCAAAAGTCCCTCAAGACTTGTAGGGTTGTCATCTTGCTTTTCTGTCCATTCCATATTCAATGAGGTCTAATCTGTTTCCTCAAAAAGGTGAAAAAAACATGCAAAAATGTGATTTTTCTAGATTTTAGCCCGCAAAAGTCTAGAGTTTTTAAAGGAATCGTTCAGGAGAATCTAATATGTATACAATTTTCAATTTACCCCAGGTAGTTTAGGACCAGCCCTAATGGCCCTAATGGGCTTAATGATGTGGTTGGGAAAGTTATAATAAGTTATAATGTGCTGATGCATTTTTACGGAAACTATGTGGACTATTGAGTTCCAGAGTTAGTAGTAACATTTGGACACTAAAGTGACTTTCCTAATTGCCTACATCTGGAGTAAGTGGAGATATGTGCATACTAGATTCCTCCCTCCGGTTCTTTAGTGTCAATTTGCCGTACTATTTGACTGTAATTACATAATTGCACAGCCACTTACAGCCAGTTATGCAATGAAATCTGAATTCAAGAGGACGAATTAGCAACTCTGACTTGTTCATGATATAAAATAGTTTCTTTATATAAAACCATACCGTGCTTTTGCTATCACTGGCTGTAAGTGTGACTTTTAAGGCGTAAATACGCACACTCCAGGTCAGTTCCGACTGAACGGGTATACAGTGCATGCCTATTACTGGCCCATTTGGATTCCGCTCAGTCTGTGGGCTGTAAGGTGGTCTGAAGTGAAATGGGAGAGGAGTTGCAAATTAGGTCGAGAACTCCCTGGGGCAGTCTCGAGCCCTGCTGGAGCTCTGTGTTGGCTCGTAGTTGACAGAGCTCTGTTGGGGGTGGTCTGGTGTTGTCTGGTCCACATGGCGAGCACCTGGACCCTGAATTAAGCCCCCAGGCCCTCTAATACCCCCTATCCAAACACACACACACACACACACACACACACACAAATACCTCACCACAACTATCAGAGCTCTAGTACAAACAATAATCTTAAATTGATTCCAACCTCACCAGTCAAATTCTGGTCATGTGACTGATTTAGTCACTATATAGATCTACAGTAGCACAGTTTGGTGATTCCCTCACTCAGACACACCTGTTCGTTCACCTGGTTCCGTGGGTGTGTTTGAGATGTTCAGACTGGACACTGGATCTCCAGGACTGGAGCTGAACACCAGAGAAAACTGCTAATACGAGTGAATCCAAAACATGCCAGTGTGCACAAAGCTAACTGGAGTCTATAGGGTTTTTATTAGTCGTAGCTATATTAGCCTTGCAACATCTGAAGGAAACTTCAGACCCCAAAGATGGTTTGGTTGGTCGACAACATTTGAGCAACTGGGAAAGTTGTGCGAACTCGATTTCCTGGCTTTAACTTTATCAGCTAATGGTAGCTTACATGCATAAACAGCCCGTACTAGCTTTTTGTTAAATATAGTGTGAAGAATGCTTGATATCAGAGTGGTGCCAAATGTTTCCTGCTGCGAAGTTTCTCTCACCTAGCATGACACAGCCTAACATTTGCACTGAAATGCAGAATAATGAGTTTTGCCCGAGGCCTACTGGAGGACCAGTCTGTCAGCAACAGGAAAAAAAGCCTGAAAAAGCCCTGCTGGGATGTTTTTTTTTTTTTTGCTCCGTTACGGCAGTTTGTGTAAGGTGTCGATCAGATGGCTTGACTGCAGCTGTTGTTTTTGTTTGCTGTTTTGCAGCATCCCCGGCTCGGCGGTGTGTGCCTTCGACATGCAGCAGCTGGCGCGCGTGTTCGAGGGCAGGTTCAAGGAGCAGAAGTCTCCGGAATCCATCTGGACCCCCGTTCCCGACGAGCTGGTGCCTAAGCCCAGGTAAACCAGCAGATACGTCTTCACATGCAGCAGCGGTTCGTCAGTTAGGGGAACTTTCGTGGTTAGATTCTCAAAAGTGGTCCCAATCCAGAGCCTCTCAGTTCCTCAGCACAATAAAGTAATGAAAAGTGTTACATTTATTACATTACAGCTTTGGAGCTGGCACAAGCCACATAACAAAAGGAATTTCAGATTCATATGCTTTAAATTTATGGACTATTTACTCGTTTTATATGTATAAATTCAGCTTTCCCCAGTCCTCTGTCATTTTCACGTTAAAGTGCAGTGAGTGCAACAGCTTTTTCAGGCTAGACTTTTATGTGGTTGCCATGGAAATAAACAGTAGAATGATGTTGGGATTGTTGGGATTGTAACTCAACTTCATTATTACATTTTTCCTGGGAGCTCTACGGTTAAATTCTTGAAAAGCCCAATGAAAATATATCATCTAGGCTGACAGCTCAGCTATGACTAACCACCATCATTAGAAATAGGAACTGACAGTGTAACCAATCCGTTTATTCGATTTTCTGTGGGTAGGACCAATTTCACAAGTTCAAAAATCACTCTAGACCTTCTGGACGACCATCATTATGTCACTGACTATGATTACGAGCAGCCAGCCTCAGCTTTATGCCAGGGTCCTGTTCCATGAAACAGGGTTAAGGAAAAGTCTGGCTTACTTTCCCTTACTTTCCCTTGAAATAAGCCAGACTTTCCCTTAATCCTGTTTCATGGAACAGGGCCCAGGGCTCCTTACTGAAGGAGTCGCTATAAAAATGCTACATACAAGGTACAATGTGTTAATATGTCCGTTACAAGCTTCAGATGAAACATGGCATGTCTTTTACAAGCTCCAGAGGTGTGTTTTCCTCATTTATGAGCATGTTTTGAAATTTATGGTCTGAAGTGAGAGCCTAGCTCTAATGGTCATAGTTCAGGCAATCAAATATGCCCCTAAGTAATAAATTACCGTTATACCGTAGGGAGAGCACTTAAGGCCCAACTGATAAAAGCCTTCGCTAAATGCTCACAGCACAAAAGACTTGTGTAATAATTCATGACCAGAGCATGTTATGTCTGAGTATTTTAAGAAGTATGGGTTTTTAAGAGTATTTACATTGTGTGTGTGTGTGTGTGTGTGTGTGTGTAGGCCTGGTGGATGTGCTGGTCAGGGCTCCAGGTTCAGTTCTTCTACCACTTTCCCAGACGAGGTGTTAAACTTCATAAAGACTCATCCTCTCATGGACGAGGCCGTTCCTCTGCTGGGACACAGACCCTGGATAGTCAAAACAATGGTCAGGTAGGAAACTGCACAATTTTTCCAGCATCTCTGCATAAGCCTGTTTGCTTGGAGGTGCAACACGACTTGATGTAAGATGCCAGATTGGGACTATCACGGTAAATAATGCATAAACACGGTAAATAATGCATAAAAATAATGCAAAAATTACTTGGTGTAAAAATCATTAATTAAAATGTACCTTCTTGATGAATTATTAACAGATTAGAATGAGGTTTGCATGATGATAATGCATATTTTAAATCCTCCTGCTGGTCTGTTTTGCAGCCTGAAACAGAGTCTGGCACACGCTTTCATTTGCATCTCAGAAACCCTTTTTTTTTTGTTTGTTTACTTTAAAAATGAACCCACATAAACCTTTTTAATTTTTTTAGATATGTCAACCAGAAACCAACAATGGCTTTTTAAAGTCGAACAAAGTCACAAAAAAGTCACATCTAAAGATATTACTGCTTTCCATTATTTATCAAGAGGGGGTAGAGTTTAATAGACCCCTTGTATTGTATATTTTCAACACATATAAACACTGGTTGCACATACAAACTCAATTACTACTCACCTACATATCAGTTTGAAAGTAATAAAAAATAATGAGATTGTGCTATTATTTCTGCTACAGCAGACCCATCATAGGCACCGCTCTCACTTTCACTTTCAGTTTTTGGAATGGTTGAAAAATATCTACTTCGTGTCACCTACAAACCCACTCACTTAGTTAGTTTTAGTTACTTGTAGTGAATTCAGTTGAATGCTAATTGAACAGGTATTAAAGTTTTGCAGTGAAAGTACCAGAAGAGCGATGGTAGCATGGATGCTGACTGGCTTTTTACCTTTTTTAAAAATACATTAAAATCAAGTTTTCAACAAATATTTTGATTATATTAGAGAAACTACAGAAAGTACACATTTTAGACTCATTTTTGACTCATTTTTGAAAGGTTTATCTCTGTCCGATGAAGTATGTTTGGAATCTACATGGTTTATTGTTGATCACTGAAGTCAGTTTTTTTACTGTCTGGCTGTAAATTACTAAAAAAAATAAAAGTGCTTAATAATCTTGATAAAAATGTTATTATTAATACAGCCAGTAGTGATAGCTCGTCTCCAAACACTTCTTATGTGTTTCCTCGATGGTTCCTGAGCTGGGTAATCTTGCTATTACCTTCAAGACGCTTCTCAATATCCCCCTCTTCAATGAAAACCCGAACATTTGATCCTACACTCTACACTCATTTTGATTTTTTTATTGCTTTGTGCTTTATTGTACAAAATTGAGGCTTGCATTGTGCAATATATCCTTTCTTTGTCATTGCATGTTGTTGGATCATCCCTTCCACCGGAGGCTCCTCTGCCTTGCTGAAATAGAAAAAAATACTCACAAATTGAAGCCATAGTTGGATTGTGTTCGCCTCTCCGGGTCACTTTTGATTAAAGCATTCGCTAAAATGAATAAGTGTCAATAGAAAATGAAAATGTCTTATTTTCGTTTGAAATGCTATCATGAAGCTTATGTATAAGAGGCTTCGGGGCTCTGTTTAGTCAAGTCTTGTTAATGCAAGCATGAGGAAAGCCTTTAACTGTCTAGCCCAACAATGCAAATGCACTGAAGAACTTATTAATCTAAGCTGTAAAAGAGCGCGAAGAGCAGTCTGACAGCTATTTACTTTGGGCCTCTGAGCCTGGTGGACAGTAGCAGCAAAAGGTTTTTTTTTCTCTCAAATGGAAAAAGTTCAATTCAACCAAAATTTCAATTTAAATGCTCTCGGCGGCAGAAATGCAGAAAATGAGACGTTTGCTTGATGAGACTGCCAATGAATATCAATGAAAGATTCCAATGAATCTCCTTGTCTGTCATTATGATGGTTGTTTTAGATTTGAATGAATCTTGAATTTCGACACAAAGGCCATTTTAAAAAAGTCTGGGGTACAATGAGTGGTTGCAATTAGTGTGAGAACGAGGCTAAGGCCTGGGTGTGAGCAGAGCAAGCCAACCTTGATTCAGTTGTAACCCAGTCCCTGACCCAAACTCTGCATCTTAACCTTAAACTGAGTACTGCATAATGGTGATCGTTATAATTCCTTTATAAAGGAAGCTTTAGGAATACTTTAGTAGAGACTGTGATATTTCATGTCAATGGTAAATCATACAATATTGGTTAAAATATTGGTATACACTTATGTGCAGTTTCTTACTAGCCATATTGTACAACTGCAATTTTGTTTGCCCTGTTTCCATCAGCTTTTTAATAATATGCAACAGAAATACATAAGGTTATTAGTGTAACTTTTCATACACTGAGACTAGACACAGACTAGACACTTTAGACTTTTCAGAAGAGCATCACTGATGATGTACCAAACTGGCACGGTCTTTGCTGGGATGACCACTAGTACTTTTCCAGTGGGGATCAGTTTTTAACTGAGTGTATGGAGTCGAATAACAGAGAGAACTAAGAAGATTGCTTATGATGTGTTCAAGTATTTACAATGGCAATCTTGTTTTTTGAGACGTGGGTTTATCCCAAATGAACCAGTGATGACTGTCTCCACGTACTGCTTTGTGGTCCGAAATCAAATGTTTTTGAAGTAAATATCCCCAAACCATAGTAAACACACCACACAAATACAACTTACAGCAAGCTCAGGCGACTATTAACAGGCTAATGCTTTTTATGTTATATTATGGTATTTATAGTTTATTTCCGTCCTCCTTCCAGGTACCAGCTCAACACCATGGTGGTGGACACAGAAGCAGGACCACACAGAAACCGGACAGTAGTGTTTCTTGGGTCCACGAGGGGGACGGTCCTGAAATTCCTCATCATCCCTAGCAGAGAAAGCCCTTACTCCAACACCAACATCTTCCTGGAGGAACTGGAGGGCTACAATCCTGAGAGGTAGGAGCACGTTCCATTAGGTTTGCTAATTTCGTACCAAATCTCTGGCACTCTTTGTGGTGGGTTGTCATTTGTCACGAACACGTTTCAGTGACTGGATCTGTTTCTTTTCTCAGAAGGTCTCAGGTTGAGTGTGTGAGTTAGTGAGTGAGTGAGTGTGTTTGTATGGGTAGTGTTAAGAGTTTTAATAGTTCCCATATGCTCCAGTGGCCCTCAGTTTAATTGTGCGTATCTTATGGGGTTGTGGTGAACACACTTTATGACAAAAGGGGGCTTTGAAGCAACAACACAGGAGAAGCCTGGTTCCCTGAGGAAACTTTCAGTGCATGGTGCTTTAAAGAAATATTCAGTGTTTTGGAACCCGCTGTGTCTATAGCAAATTGTCACGTAGTAAAAGAACAGAAAACCTGTTGACTCAGTTCTAAAGCAGCTGCCTGCTGGCTTCTATAGTATAAGTGACAGGCTTTCTGTTCTTTTCAAAGTACAAGGTAAAATGATCGTCTGGGGTAAGTAAGTATAAGCCATAGAGGCAGCAGACAGAGTATTACATGAAAACACTGGTGTTTCTTTAAAGAACCATCAACTAAAAGCTTTTTTAGAGATTCAGAACTGGGTCCTCAATGCCAGTGCTGTACAGACATATTTGCACATGAAATGTTGCATTATGATGTAACAGTATGCCAGAGCGATCAATATAATAAAGAAAAGCATGTATTCAGCCGCTTTGCATATATCCACTTCATATTTTCACATAAACCTTTTGACTTCATACTTTTAAACATGCATTTAGAAGCATAACGCAGAGATATGTTTTAAAAATGAAACCGAGGGACGAAAAAATGTCCTTTAGACATTTATAAAACACAGGGAGAACATTATTATTTAACACTCAAATGGAAAAAGATACAGAGCGCTAGCAAAGTACAATACAACTGGTTCAATAATATGGAACTGGAAAGCCCATCTAAACACAGATAATCTTCCCGAGACATATGCGCCGTACGAAAATTCTTTCAGAATAATGATAAGGAAGGTAAGAGAGAAGATAGCAGGTGCTTTAAAAGAGTTGTAGGATTACCGCAAAGCAGCAGAAACACCACTTATTAAGAGAACAAGAAGTAATGAATGACACCACTCATGTCCATTCCTATCCTCCCCAAACAGAAGTCCTCTGTTAAATGAGAAGCACAGAGATTTTTGTTGAAAATTTGCACATGAACATATAAATAATTCAGTTTTTATCTTTATTCATGTGTAAGTACAAAGCCAAAAGACATTATCTGTGTAAATATGAAGTGGAGACATGCACTAAAAGTATCATAAATACCAAAACAAAAGTGTTAGAATGCTTGCCTGCATTCACTATATGTTTACAGATAATGTTATTCTGAACTTATATGTATTCCCGGAATATCAGATCCAGTCTATCAAATTATTTAAGGCTGCTGATCTGTATTAATAAAATACGAGTTTTGATCGTTACATTTGTTTGTTTGATACTTTTGCATTCAATTTCTAGAAGAGAATTTGTGAAGACGAAAGTGTTAACGCACAGAGATGAAGTAGATTCAGAAAGTTCATCGATGAGTTAAAATAGCTTCAGCTTCAAAGGCTTTCAGAAGTCCTTGATTTTCACCATAAATGAAGGGCAGACCAAATAAAAATGTCAGCAAAAACAAAAAGAGGTAAACAAATCCAAATAGCTTTCCCCGATTACGTTATGTGTGTGTGTGTGTGTGTGTGTGTGTGTGTGTGTGTGTGGTGCGGGGGCTGGAGATGAAAATATGGATGCAGTTTTGAAGATGAAAGGCTGTGCCTGTCTGATGAGAGAGAGTGGTGGGGTTCAGAGAGGTGCATGCTGGGATAGGAAAACAGGACATGTGACAGTTCAGATAAGACTCTCAGCGGGAAACAAAGCAGCGAGAGAAACAAATACACACACAAACCCGCGCCCCCTGTTTCAAATCCCGCAACACCTGGTGGAACCTCCAGCTGATCTTCCTCCAGACCTCATCTCCTCAGTGTTAAAGCCGCCTCTGGTCCTCTCCGACTTCGTTACACGACTGGATGGTTCAGAAACACATCCAGTCAAGCCTGTATCCTTAATACATCATAAAAAAAACTTTTTGTAAGTGCTAATACTTGTAAGATTAAAAGCAGACTTTGAGACGGTTGTTATGATGTGTTCCAATATTTACAACTGCTGTTTTTTTGTGAGACGTGTGTGTTCATCCCAAATGAATCATTAATGACTGGGAAAAGAAGCGTCTGTTTCTGCCCTTTAATCTTATTCTCTGCTTGTATTGTGATTTCTTAATGCTGTTGTAGCATGTATTTGATTTATAAAGAATGTGGGGGTGCACAGTGGTGCAGTAGTTGGTACTGCCTGGGTCCGATTCCCAGCCGGGACGGTTG
Organism: Alestes dentex; assembly: GCA_037576975.1. Taxonomy (NCBI): domain Eukaryota; kingdom Metazoa; phylum Chordata; class Actinopteri; order Characiformes; family Alestidae; genus Alestes; species Alestes dentex. The sequence goes on along the minus strand of JBBIGA010000040.1, from coordinate 34,370,929 downwards.
AGGTTCCTTTCTGTGGGGAGTTCTGTGTTTGTATGGATTTCCATTTGGCAGTTTCCTCAAACTGACATGAACATCTGGTGAATTGGAGAAGTTAAACTGCCCCTACATGGGTGTGTTTAAATACGCAATATTCACAGAAGTATTGGGACACCTGACCATTACACCAATAGGGACTTTAATGACATTGCATTCAAATCCATAGACTTTAATTTGGAGTTGGTCCCCCCTTTGCAGCTTTAACAGCCTCCACTCTTCTTGGAAGGCTTTCCACAAGGCTTTGAAGTTTGAGTGGGAATTTGTGCCCGTTTATTCGGTAGAGCATATATAAGGCCAGGCACTGATGTTGGATGAGAAGGCCTGGATTACAATCTCCGTTCCAGTTCATCCCAAAGGTGCTGGATGGGGTTGAGGTCAGGACTCTGTGTGGCCAGTCAAGTTCTTCCACACTGAACTCATCCAGCTGTGTCTTTATGGAGCTCGCTTTGTGTACTGGGACACAGTCATGCTGGAATAGAAAAGGTTCTCCCCCAAACTGTGTCCGCAAAAAGTTGGAAGCATGGAGTTGTCCACAGTGTCTTGGTCTGCTGAAGCATTAAGATTGCTCTTCACTGGAAGTACCCTTACTGGGTCTAGCCCAAACCCAGGAAAACAGGTGTGTCCCAATACTTTTGTGCATATAGTGTATTAGCCTGCCCTGTGGTGGACTGGTGAGGTAGTTCTGTATTACCCTGGTAATCAGTCCTGGGATAGGCTCCAACACCCCCTGCAACTCTCATTATTAGAATAAGCAGCTCAGATGCTGATTGGATGGATACAAAGTGATTTAACAGCTAAAAACTGACTTTTATTTTGTTTGTGTAATAAACTAATAGTGTGTGTCCTGTTATGAATGTTAGTAATGTTTTTTGTAGCTGTTTCATTTTCTTCTTGCACATTTGTCTTGCATTTGATTTTTGTGCATTTGATTTTTGATGTTTCAGTGGTTTTATGACAGTTTAAATTTTAACATTTTGACAGGAAATTAATATGAGAGTAGGTCAGACCTCGCTCACATTATGATGTTATTCTGATTGAACAAATCCATTACCGATTCAAACAGCACTCTGGATGAGCTCACGCAGAAAAATCAGGGCATTAAACAGTAAAGACACCCTTATACATCATCTATATAGGATAGTAACATCATCTATATAGGACAGTAACACATTAACGTAGAGAAAGCTCCAATTCCACATACTGATCCATTGTACCTGAAACAGTGCCCTGAAAGGTGCCTGTAAATAAAATCCATTATTGTTTTTTTAATTATGAAGACAGGTAATGTGTGGATGTTAATGACTGTCTTGTTGATAGATATTTGGGAAGTGTTTGGGAACCTGTGGGTGTTTAAAGGGCTCATAATCTACTTTTTGTCAGTATTTTTCTTGATTTTCTTGAATTTTATATGATTTAGGTTTAGTCCTTATGTCTTAGAATTATATACAAATATTTAAATGAGCTCTCTTCTGATTGGCTGCTCTGCACTGAGCCTCATGAAAATGTCATTCAGGTTGAAACAGTTCTCATAACTTGGAGCCAAGGCTGAATTGGAGGACACGTGTAAATGCATCGGTTTTCACAGAAGTAATGAATTCAGAATGGGCTGCGTCTGCAGTTGGTTTGCAGTATGTGCCGTTTTTCTACATACAGAACTAGTGAGTGAATTGAGACACAGCCGCATTGTGCGAAGTTTGGAAGCCAGAAAATAGACACCACAGGAGATTAGGAGTGTTAATAAGTGTTTGGTGTGTGCAGGTGCGGGGACGAATCTGTGCAGGCCCGCCAGCCTCTGTCTCTCACTCTGGACAGACCCAGCCACACACTCCTGCTGGCCTTCCACTCCTGCGTGGTCCGGCTGCCTGTAGCCCGCTGCCAACTGCACTCCCGCTGTATGAAGTGAGTACACACACACACACACACACACACACACACACACACGCACACACACACACACACTCACACTCACACCCACACTCACAGACACTGTACACGTTGTGAACTGTTTTTGTTATTTTATTCAGTCAGAACTTTCTGACTGGAGCTCGAAATATTATTGAAAAGTGATTTTTCTTTTATTCAACAACTTTTATGAAAGGTTTCTCAGGAGTAAAAAGCTCATTTGAATTACGTAAATGCAGCTGTGTGCAAATGTTTGTGCACCCTTGGTCAAATCACTTTTTGTTGATTTTCAAAGTGCAAAAAAGTACATATCCCCTATTAGACCCTTGCACTTTTACTGCTTATTTTCCTCAATGTAACACATTTGACACCTAAAACAAAAAAATGTGGCCCGTCTGAAAGATACAGCTCATTTTATATTTAGTTTGAACAGAAATGATTAAAAAATCAAATTTAACGAGGGGGGGGGGTTAAAATATTGCATAAGGCAGCACAGGTTAATGGTTTATTAATGGACATTTGCTGTGACTGTATCAACCACAAGACATCTGAATGTTAGGCATTTTTCTCAATTACTATAGATGCAATTTTTAACAAAGGATCCCATGAAACCTACGAACAGTACTTTCATCATATCATCTCTTTATACATGTTAAGTCAAGTCAGGTAGGTTTATTGTCATTTCAAACATACACACAGTACACAGTGAAGCTAAAGAAACATAAGAACAGAACCACAACACCAAATGACTGCAGTGCAGACAGGAGAGTGCTAGAAAAACACAAGAGCAACAAAACACTAAATGACAAGACATTTAGTGCAGTCATCAGTAGCTAGTGTACTAGTCTGAATGAATTCAGTATTATGACAAATACTACACTATATGGTAGTATTTCAGGGTTTGGGCTGGGCCCCTTACTTCCAGTGAAGGTCGAGCTAAATTCTCCAGCAGACCAAGACATTTTGGACAGCGCCATGCTTCCAACTATGTGGACACAGCCTGAGGAAGAACCTTTTCTATTCCAGCATGACTGTGCTCCAGTGCACAAAGCGAGCTCCATAAAGACACGGCTGGAGGAGTTCAGTGTGGAAGAACTTGACTGGCCACACAGAGT
>JBBIGA010000040.1:34354228-34367776 GCA_037576975.1 Alestes dentex | reverse complement strand
TAAAAATAAAAAATAAAAATATAAATCAGTGGAAAGATAAGCAACCATAATGTGAATATGAGTAGTGATATTGCACATGGATATTACAGTAATTAAGTGAATTAGGGCCATATGGAGGACAGCACACAATACTGCACATAATATGTGTGTGTGTGTGTGTGTGTGTGAGAGAGAGAGAGAGAGAGACAGAGAGAGAGAGAGAAATTTTAAAGACCCTTATTGTTACATTCATTCATGTGACACTCATTCATCCCTTGATATCCTTTATCTTTTTCTCTTTTTTCGCCTGTCCTTTCTGACCTTTCACCCACTGTGCGTTTCTCTCAGAGGTGTCTCATCCATTAAAGCAACGTAATACTTCAAATTTTATAATAATGTAGTAATTGCTGTTGAATAAAATGAACATTTAAAAATCCATATTTGCTGTTTAATAAAAAGAAAAATTAAAATTCCATATTTTATTAATATGTAATATTTAATATTTAGTATGTAAAAGACCACACTCTGAGTGGCTAGAAATAGGACTAAGATAAGCTAAACCTTATCTAGGTTACTGTATCCCTATACACTTAATATAATTACTAATGATGGATTGGTTTGCAAGCTGTACTTCGTGCTGCATTTATATAGTCCTTGTTTATAAAAATGTTCTAACATGGTGTTACACCGAGTGGCATCAGAGGAAGGGTCTCCATCGTTTAAAGCCTCCTCCAACATGAAAATCTGCAGGGTTAATGTTAGGTAACCTGTAGTGTGTAACGTCCAGTAACCTGCAGTGTCCAGTAACCTGCAGTGTCCAGTAAATTGCATTGTTAATGTCCAGTAATGTGTAGTGTTTGCAGCGTCTGCAGCATCCAGTAGCCTGTTGTGTTAATGTCCAGTACCCTGTAGTAGTAATGTCAGTAACCTGCAGCGTCCAGTAACGTGTAATGTCCAGTAACCTGCCTTCTTAATGCCCATTAACCTGTAATGTCCAGTAACCTGCAGTGTTATTATCCAGTAACCTGTAATGTCCAGTAAGCTGTTGTGTCAATGTCCAGTAACCTACAGTACGTCCTTCTTTGAGATAGTGGATGTAAGATCAGTAGACGGACTGATGTGGATGTGATAGTCTCCACAAATTCTTCCGCATTTTTCCTTTCTGCGCAATCTTCGCAATAACTTCGTAAGTCTTTGTGTACTCATTGCAGTAACTTTGTGTGTGTGTGTGTGTGTGTGTGTGTGTGTGTGTGTGTGTGTGTGTGTGTGTGTGTGTGCATGTGTGTGTGTACTCTTTCAGTTACTTGCAGTAACTTGCTCACTCGTTTTATTTCTCATATCCAGGCTGTACTTCATGTATTTCTCGCACAATATCATTTCTTGAGGACTTGTTGTTAATATATTTTGAATCAATATCAGGTACATGCTGCAGCAGGGCAGAAGTTAAGCCATCTCCAGGCAGGCGGGTTGATAATGGAATTCTGAAGAGAGACTCAGTCATCCCCCCTCCCCACCACACACACACACACACAAACACACACACACACACACACACACACATACATACGCAGGATGTATGGCAGCAGAGGAATGAGAGAGCAAGGGGAGGAGAGAAGAGGAGAGATAGGGGGATTGAGAAAATGCTGGTGAAAATCAAGGACATCCCACAGGGACAGCAGAGAGTAGAGATTACAGGAAATGCCATCAGCAGAGAGAGGGAAAAAGAGAAAGAGGGAGAGGGAGAGAGAGAGAGAGAGAGAGCGAGAGAGAGAGAGAAATGATACAATGTCTGCAAGGGTGCAGATTAGGAATATATTTATACACACCCACACTTTTAAATCCTCGGTATTACACTTCAGTGTATCGCCACAGTAATGGAAGATTGGATTGTGCAGCCGTGTGGGTGTACGGCCACAGTTCAGTGAAAACTATAAATTATGGAAATGGCAAAAACAGTACAAACTCCCGTCATCCTGGCCACTAGTAATCGGAGCTCGGGCTTCCTCCTACAGTCCAACGACAGGTAGATCAAGCAAATTGGAGATGCTAAATTGCCTCTAGGTGTAACTGTGTGCTTGAGTGCATTTGTCTGAGTGTGTGCCTGTGATGGACTGGCAACCTGCCTAGGGTGTTTCTCCAACTTTTGCTCTGTGAGCACTGGGACAAGCTCCAGCACCAGAGCGACACTGGTTAGGATAAGCGGCTCAGAGAATGAATGAATAACTGAGTGAATCTCTACAAACAATTCCAACATGATTCTCAGAGTAACAGTTGAATTCACTGCCACATTACTTTTCCTTTTGCCAGAGTCGATGGAGTTTTGTCGCTCAGTGTGGCCCAAAACTGCATTCAGAGGTCATTTGACTGGCATGCGATGCAACAAATTGTGGACCACTGTTTTCAGTGCCCCAACGAAAACAGACCCAGTTGCACCAAAGTGGTGCACAATGACTTGCTTTCCCCGTGTCCCTGAAGTTCGAGGCCTGAAGAAAATCCTCATGTTTTTTTAAGGTGGAATGTTATTTTGCTCCAGAAGGTTCAGTGTCCAGAAGGCTACTGCTTGTTCTTTGTGACTTTGCCACTAGTTTGATTAAAATTGTGACCTTTTGAGCTGGGCTGTATTTTCTTTATTGTGTCGTCACCTAAGAAGCCATGTATCCATTTAGTTTACAGTCTGCAAACCTCTATCTCCATTTGACAGAGAATCGAAAAGGTTTTGTTGTCTCTTTCCATCGCAAGTTGATACGTCCCAGTGTGAGCAGCTTTGATTTTCCTTGCCAGCTTTTCTGTTGGCAAGGCTCCAACCTGCAGGTTGCCAAGGGTTACCAGCTGTGATGTGTGTCTCTGTTAATGTGTTCATTTCTTTTATGAGCGCAGTGACACGCGCCCACATGGTTTTGTCGGGATTGATCATTGGAATAGAAAGCCACTCAATGGATCAATTCCGCAATGCCTGCTGTCTTAATAAAGCTGGATTGTGAAGTCAGTTGTGCTCATGGTACATTTGTTTTTAATTGCTAATTCTCTAAAAGGTTAATTAAGTCAATATTTACCGAAGTTCTAGTAATGCTGGGCCATTAGATCTCATAGATGTCAACCTCATAAAGTCAGCTCTCTCTTGCTTTGCTTGGGTGCCTTGATTATATAATGTGTCAGCACAGGTCGTAACAGCACTCTGCGGATGCATGCTCTGTTCATAAACAGCGTGATGAGTTTCAGGCTCGAGTTTGAGAATAAAATGGACAAAATGTGTGGTCGTCAAGGAGGATGCTACAACAGGTTTAAGCTATGTGATGTCCTTTTGTCCACATGATGAAACAGTAGACATAAATGAGTGTATTTTAGATCTCTGAGTATTCTGGACAGCTCCCTGTAGTTGGAGGGAAGTATCCATTGATCTAGACCTGCATTTTTGATGCTGGATATGTTGGGGTGTTTGTTTCCGTTCTATAATAGCCTAGTAGGTTCAGTGCAAAAGTGGAGAAATGGACACTAAATAGGTCTCTGCTGTTTGACCGCATTTAGGGAATGCTATTCATTCAAATTTCCAATAAACGGTTGCATTAATGCATCTTCCTCTTTCTCTCTGCAGGTCTGCTGCGTGAGAGCTTCATGGACGAGCCGGAGAGCCTGGTGACCCTGAACCTGCTGGTGGTGGCCGCCGTTTCTGCCTTCTCCACCGGTGCAGCGCTCTCAGGCCTGGCAGTTTGCTGGATCATGGGCCAGAAGCACCGACACCGCTCCCACAGCAACACGTCCTCCTCCAGCGGCAACCAGCGGAAGAGTGAGAAGGAGCGGAGCATGCTGGGGCCGAGTGGGAGTGGCTCGGTGATGAGCGTGTCGCGGCACAGCGTGGCGGAGCGGTCGCGGCCGCAGGGTGAGACGCTCTTCGTCATGCCAAACGGCTGGGTGAAGGCAGGGGACCTCGACCCGGGGCTGCTGCCCACGCCTGAACAAACGCCGCTACAGCAGAAGCGTCCACCTCCAGGTCTTCTCCGCTTGTCCGACTCGGGCTCCGGCTGGGACCAGAGCCAGACCTTCCTGAACTCGGTGGGCACCCAGTGCCCTCCCCCGCCTCCTTCTGCCATTTTCCTCAGCTCCAAGCTCCTCCAGAGTGCCGGTGACAGACGCCACGAGGACTCCATGGACCGCCAGCGATACGTGTCCCTCTCCAGGTACCGCGAGCAAGGTGGCAGGCCTGGGACTCTGCTGCGCAAGTCAGCAGGGGACTACGACTACCCGGTGACCCCCCAGGATTCGCCTGACCGCAGGAGGGTGGTATCGGCACCCAGTACGCAAATGGAGTACGGCGGGGAGACCCTGCGCTGGACCCACGAGGGCTACATTTTCAGCCACGCCGCGCCGCCTCCTGGTCACCACTACGGCCCAGCCGGGCCACACCTCACCCGCACCGTCCTGCACGGCTCCCGTGGCCTCGTGGACCTGGCCGAGTTCAGCCACCTGCTGGGCAAGGGGGGCGGCGAGCGAGCCCCATCAGGCCAGTGAAAGAGAGAGCAAGTGGGAGAATGAAAAGTGCTGTGAAAATGGAGGAAGCTGTAAAGAAGAAAATGTGAGGGAGGCAATGCCTCAGACCTATTGCAGAGCCAGCAGGATCTGGCCAACCACATCTCTCTCCGTCTTTCTTTCTCTCTTTCCGTTTCTCTCTCATCCGCAAGCTCTGCTTTTGATCTTCTCTAGCTCTCTGTATCATGCTGGGATCAATCCATAGCTTTCAACCACGTAGCTCACGTTGCTGAGGAGGAGTAACTACAGCTGTGTTCACACTGCAGGGCTGAAGTGCCACGAATGCGATTTATTAGCTTAATGCCACACAAAAATCATTTTTTTGCACCACATGAACACACACAAAAAAAAAACATTTACAAATCAGGATTGAGCCGCTCTAGTTTTGTTCACAGTGAAGGGCAAATCAGATTTTTTTTCCCTAAAATCTTATTTTCAGAGCAAGCATCCACATTGCAAGTGACCATATCCGATCCTGATGACTAGACTATAGTCACTATATCTCACATATCCACATTGTTTGTCTTAGTGATGATATAAGTGGCTAGGATTGGGGAGAGATGAAAAAAAACAAGAGATCTGATCAAACTGAGCCGTTAAATCGAATTAGAAGGCACAAACGAATGTTGCTTGAATCCAGCCGGAAAATGTCAGATTCCGTGTGGCATTCAGACTGTAGAAAATCTTCCTACTCAAGTCTGATACACCAAAAAAATGAGATTCCAGCTGCCTGTCTAAACAAAGGATTTCTTACACGGTTATAGATCGAATGTCTGATATCTGGCAATTCGGCCATGCTGAGAATTGTCGGAATCCCTGTTTTCTTTAAGTATTCTTTTCAAATTAATGTTTTTCGTCTTGTAAATTACATTTCTATACATATCGTTATCATCACTATCCAGTGTCAGACATATATCTGGACCATTCGCGGGACGTTACTGATTTTGCTATTGACTAATGACAGATATGGCCCCACTTACAAGCACATGTGTGAACCATCAAGGCTGAAAGATTAGATTTGAGCAAAAAAATCTGATTTGATCAGACCATAAAGTTTGTAACACAAATGTAGCCTAACACACTCAGATAACTTCTCCCACCCTGTGGCCGTCTGCCTGTCTGGAATCAGACTGTGCAGCCGACCACACACTGCAGATCCTTCGTCAGGGGGGAGGCGGCAGCAACAAACTGCAGAATATGCGAATGCAGCCCAGTTAATGATGTCCATATCTATTCCCAGCGGTGGACACTGTGTTGGCTGAGGAAAATAATGTTTCATCTTCACGCACACGCACACGCACACACACACACACACACACACACACACACACACACACTCACTCTCTCTTGTCGATTACAGAATGTGCTCTCAATTCACAGGGGATTTCCAAGCCACTGGATGTAATAAAACAGCCCACAGGCATTGATCCCCTCCTCAGTGCTGGGACAGTGTGCACCTCGTCCCATCTCCAGCATTTACTCATTTAAATAGCGCCACCATTCGTGACCATGCTGGATAGTTATTGCAAGTTACAAATGTATGGGGGTCATGACCCGACAAGTGTGAAATCAGATGAGGCCGATTTACATACCCATAAATTAAACAGCAGTTTTACACAAACTGTGCTTTGCTAACCTGATATTATTGGGAGCTCTCAACTGTCAAATTACTTAAACAGCAGAACCTCACTTTGAATAACAAACACAATAAGCCACTTAAATAATTGGATAACTTTGAAATGTGAACATCATCTTAAAAAATGTAAACATTATAGTGGGCCCCCAAGCGGTCTAGCTGTCGAAGCGTTGGCCCTGTCACTGGGAGAGCATGTCTGACCAGGTTCTCAGAGTGAAAAGGACGGTTTCACAATGCTAAACAATGCAAGCGGGCATTAAAAAATGGTCAGCGTTCTTTTTCCAGCGAGCTGAGCTGTCTAATGTCATTGCTTTTGCTCCAGTTCAAAAAGATGCAGTGTTGTCTCGACTGAGAGGAAGCATCTGCTGGGCTTCACCATCCCAGCATCATGCGGTGGGCGGGACTTACATAGTTGGCATTGTTGGGATTGGCCAAGACTAAATTTGGGGAGAAAAACAGGATCAGACAAGATACAATTTAAAATACACTGTCAGTTCTACCCAACAATGACAGCAATTCCATATGCTCTCAGAAAAGAAGGAAATAGTCAGTACTTTTAGTTAGCAAACATAACTGTACCATGTGTTGTTGCAGTTTCAGTTATAGTTTTTAAACTGCGTTGACGCCAAACATGCCGCAAGTTCCCAAAAGGTACAAATATGCCCTCTTCCTCTGGGAAAAAAGTACCAATTGTCTGAGAATCCTAACATCGCCTGGTTTTGTCAGCCCACAGATACGTCGCCCCTCGTGTCAGTGTGTGTGGAAGTGTGCTTGGCAGATTCCTCAGCCAGGAGGAAAAAATCGCAGCACAGAATGAGCTAAGCTTTGGCACTGCATTAACGATCCTCCAGCTTCTAGCCAAATTCATTGATGATCTAGAGAGAGAGAGAAGGAGAGAGAGAAAACAGAGAGAGACGGATGGATAAAAGATGAAGATGTGATGAGTTTTAAAGTCTCAGCAGCTCTCAACTTAAAGCAATTTTCTTCGAGCAGAGAGAGAGAGAGAGAAAACCCAGTGAAAGCAAATGCTGAGGCGTTTGAACCCACAAACGTTTCTGAGTTTTTGATTTGGTTTGTGATTCCTTCCTCTTTGTACAGTGTACAGTGAATTTTCCTAGCCGCTCTGAAGTGGACTGTGGTCTCGAGGTACGCTGGACCTGGAGAGGAACGGTGCAGGAACTGTACGAGGGAGGACACAGTGTTGACCTACCTCTCGAGGGCCTTCAAGTGAACTTTCATACGGAGACAGTACGCTCCAGTCTGCGGAGGGCAAAACTCCTCTCTCCGTTACAGAGGGCAGACTTAAAACAGTCTTTTCAGAACAAAAGAAGGACAAACAAACGATGGAGATGAGAAACATCACGTCAAATGAGGACTGTTCATTTGGTTGCCACTGATGTCACCGAGTAAAGACTGATCATTCAGACTGTACTGTATTATAAGCGGTTCTGTTCGTTCGTTTTGTGTTTCCTTTCCATGGCCTGGAGGTCCTCACAACTTTGAATTCATCGTAAGAAGGCGCCAGCACCGCAGTGTGAAGGAAACTGTCCCGATTACTGATTCAGTTCTGAAAAGGAGTGTGATGTGTACTCCCACCAAGTCAGCAAGCAGGCAAAGTTTCATGCATTATACATTCAAGAGTACCGAACCTGACTTCTTATCCTGTATTAAACCCTCCCTTGCTGGAGAACACATGCTCACACAGCGGTGAGGGATTTCTGACCATATGAATGATTTACATGGGGCTGATTAGGGTCTCAGAAGGGCATGAATTCCATATGTGTCCATTTAAAATTGCGGAAACTAGGGGCTCCCGAACGGGCCGAAAGGGTTTCACCCAAGGTTAAATCCGGATGATATTGCAGCCTTCCATGTCCTGAATACGAGTTCCCGTCTTACAGTCGTACCGGCCAGTCCTGGAAATGTGTCAGGATTGGGAAGTCAGTGATGTTGAGCTACCCTACGTTTTTGTGTGTGCAGCTGTATCTCTCAGTCTGATTAGACTGTTCCTTGCTTCACCCACCAGAGGCACCACTAGACCTGTTTTAGGAGGGCTTTAGCCTCTGAAATGTTCTTCAGCCCCAGTAAATAAATGTGCGTTGCTAAGTTAAATCATCATTAGTTCATTCATTCATTCTTCCTTATTCATCTACACCATCATGTGTCCAAAATTACAAGACCGTGTAGCAAAGGCTGAGCCCCCCTATTCATGAGTCTCTAGTGATGCCCCTGCCACCCACAATTGTGTAGCAACTGTTGCGGGGTTGGACAAGCTGCACAGAAAGTGTGTGTGAAAGGTGATAGACTTTACGAAGGCTACTTTCAGTGAGTTCCAACAAAGCAGCATTTCGCATTGGAGACGAATCTAAACCCCGAACCTAAATGCATAAAACTGAATGAGAATTGTGCTCACATTCTCAACGCTTGTCTAATACATGCTACAATAATGCTTTTGTAGGTGAAGTGTGAGTGGCGTAACATTAGCAAGTGACCAACTTTCTAATCACTTCCGACTCCGCAAACGCTACATGAGCTTTTCTTTTCTAGGATCTGTTTATTGCAACACTTTCAGATGTTTATTCCCGGTGGCATCTGGTTGTCATCAGGATGGCACACACACCATTAGTGCAGAGCAGTGGGCCGAAAAGATCATAACACTGAAGTATACTGTAATTTTAAATACAGTCCACAATGCTGCAGGTCTGTCGATGTAGCAGGACGGCACAGGTGGTGGATGTGGGGTGTGTGTGGTTTGTGTCTACTGAGACGAAAGAAAACAAGCTTCAGGAATTCCTTCGGCGTGAAACGGCCTATAGCCTCCGCAGATCCTCCCAAAGAAAACACACACAGAGCACACCTGCATTTGCACTGTGTCTCTCTGCGCGGAAGAAGATCCAGTCCGGCTCATTCATAATTAGTTCTGCTCTTTAAGAGCTAATACTCTAAAGATGTGAGCGATTGAAACCAGATGGCGGGGGCCGAGAGCGAAACGGCTGCACACACAGACGCAGGAGTGTGTACAAAAAGACAAACGGTCATAGTGGGACACATATACCTGTGTGTATTCTCTCACACACATGAATCAAACCTGCAGATTGTTTCAAGCCCTTGTCAATCAGGAGGGTACGTCACCTTATCCACATGCATCCACACACACACACACACACACACACACACACACATAAGAAGATGTACACACATGCAGCGTGACCAAGATAAATTAAATTGGAAAGGTTTCATGCTTGATTACACAGTGTGTGTGTGTGTGTATGTGTGTGTGTGTGTGAAGAAGAGACTCTGAACATATGTGCGTGTGTGTGTGTGTTTGTGTGTGTGTGTGTGTGTGTGTGTGTGTGATTGCTCTGGGCCACCAGGACATCCCTCCAGGAAGCCAGTCCTGAGGAAATGCAGAGCCCACCCAAGAGGAAATGCAGGGTCAGCGCCCTTCACTTACAGGTCAAAAGCACCTGAACCTGTAATTCAGTTCAGGATGTAGCATTTGCCGTTATACAACAGACCTCAAACCAAGGAAATGGACTGCAGCAGTATCATCCAACACTAGCAACACACTCACTGCCCACTTTATTAAAAACACCTACCTTGTACTTACGCACTCACCTCTTTATGAGTATTGCCTACTTTATAAGTCCATAGATAGGAGGACCATTACAGACTGTAGTCCATTTTGATATTTTCTGACCACTGACTTGTACTGACCAGTTTGTTTCTATTGGTGGACAGTGTTGGGGGTAGCATGTACTTAACAGGCCAGAAACATTTACAGTATTTATCAGACGCTTTTATCCAAAGCGACTTCCGTTCCCTGGAGCAACTTGGGGTTAAGGGTCTTGCCAGTGGTGGCATGCTGGAGGTAGGATTCAAACCCATGACCTCTTGGTCCCGAGGCAAGTAGGCCACCTTGCTCTGTAAGCATTACATTTCGTTCATAGATTTGAATAATTAGTAATAAGTAGTGAGATTACCTTTTTGGGAGGTAATGAGTAAAGTAATCCCATTACAATTATATTAAGTACTAATTTGTAATTGATTACATTTTTTTTTTAGTTGAATACCCCAACACTGGTGGTGGACCATTTGTAGCACAGCAGTGACGTTGGCCTTAAAGTGTGTTTGGAAGTGATATGAGAGTAATTAAAATAGCAGTGTAGTTTTTACACAGGTGGTCCACCATCCAACAAATAGTGGTTTTGTGGTCATAATCTGACCTCTGAGGACGACAGACACAGACAAAGGTGTTTTTAACAAAGTGGTTCGAATACTGTGCCATTGCAATGCAAACCAAACATGCAGTGGATGGACGGAAACATTACTGGACAGGACTGTTGGGTTGGAACACAAACATACTTGAAGTGCCAAACTGTACCTTTGTATTCAGCAGAATGTCTCTTTGTATCAAAAGGCATTAATGCAGTGTTTTGTTCTTAATTTTGTTAACCGTTCCCAGTGTCTGCTTTGATTTTCAAGCCTGTCGGTGAGCTTATTTCTGTTGTATTGCTTGCGTTCACTTCCTTTGGTCTGGCCGTGGAAGGGAAAACGGTGCTGTTCTATGGTACATCTGTTCAACTGGTCTCTACCACAACTGCCGTATCTTGACCTCTACAAGAGGCCCTGAACTTCACTCTCAGAGCTGAAGACTGTTCGACCATAAACCGACAACAAACTACTGTACATAAGCACAAGAGGGTTTTATTTTTGTGATCCGAAACGATGGCCAGTTTACTTGACCGTATGACTTTGAACAACTGAACTGATCCGTTTGTGTCCCTGTAAGGAGGATCTAATGATGACTAGAACCGAGAGGAACCCACACGGACCTCAAGAGGACCTTGGCAAGGTCCCGGGGAAAAAAAATGTGATCGACGCGGTCTTGTTTTTTGAGTTTCTTTTGTAAGGAAAACTCAGTGTTTTGCTGATTTCTGATCGAAGGGCCTAGAAGGTTCCTGTCCATGACTCAGCAAACTGTACATAGCTGAAATAGTGAGGTCGAGCCCGAGACCTTTCATGTTCCTGTGTACTGAAGATACATGTATGCGAGTGTATAAAGCGAATAATGTTTTTTTAAAAAATTCATCACACATGTATATGAATGCACCATTAAAATCTCAGTTACTCACACACACACATACACATACCCATACACATGCGCACACACGCACACACACACACACACATTCACAGACACGCACACAGTCTCACACACACTTATTTTGGCCTGTAAATCAACATGGATATTTTATCATTCTAATAAACACATTGGATTGTTTGGGTTTGCTTTTTTCACTTTGTACAGCCTTAATAAACGACATTTCCAGGCTAAAGTGCATTCAGAAGAAAAGTCAGGACGAGAAATTGTAATGCACAATGCAGTCTGAGTGCTTTATTCGTTTTAAATGTTGTGTATGCATGAAAGATCTGGTTGTATTGTTTTTTTCACATGATGAAGACATTTAGAACAAACATGTGATCCACTGGCCAGCAGAAGGCTCTCCAGCGTTTTAACTGTTAGGCTAAGCTTCGTAGCCTGCATGACTGAAGTTCCTCTAAGGAGGACTCTTAGTCAATTACCACCCAATTTGCTTCTAGAAAAACACATGACCTGAACTTCTCTCCACCGGCCAAACCACATGCAGCTCTTCATTGAGGTGCTGCGGACTTATCGATGTGATTTAGGCCTCAGTATGACTTGCTGTAAACAATAAAACTTCATAAAAGTTCACAATTTCAAACAACACCAGGGCTGGTATTCACAAAGCAATGATCGTGGATCAGATTTTTCTGTATTTATAACAGTCATTAAGACTTTTTCTGCACTGTGACACTGAGGGGGAACTCTCACTAAATCACATGGGGCAGCTGGTGGCCTAGTGGTTAGGATGTTCGCCCTGCAATCAGAAAGTTGTGGCTTGAGCAATTTGTGGGCTGAGCAAGGTACTGTCCCCACACACTGCTCCCCGGGCGCTGCTTCACTTAGTGACTGGGTTAAATGGGTTGAATACAGAGGAAGAATTTTGTGTTGTTCACACCCTGTACTTGACTTGTGTGATCGCTTCTTACCATTTCTGGGCACGTTTGAGAAGGAGAGCTTGGGAGCGGTATGCACCTAATGTGATCGCTAACCTTGCCGTGAATGGAACTCAAAGTAAGTACACTTTATTTATAGACTGCATTTCAAGAACAGTTCATGTTCACCAAAGAGCTGTACAATACCGACTAAAACTATCAGGCTTATTTAGCACATTGTCATTCGCGAAGGTCATTCAGTGTGCTTTACGGGAAAAAAATCTAAAATGAAATAGAAAAAAGAACTGAAGAAACAAAAGAATACCTAGAAAATCAATGCAAGAAGATTTGAAATGCAATAGAATTAAATAGTGCTGATATTTTAAAGAAGGTGGAGGAGAATGGTGCGGTTTTAGGCAGCTTTTTAAAACTTCAGTAGGTGCAGAGTTGATATTGATGGGCAGTTGGTTGGACAGCGTAGTGAATAAACACCATTTCACCAGGTTTAGTTTCAGCTCTCTTCACCCCTGAGCAGCCCCTGCAGATCTAAGAGACCCACCAGGAACATAAACCTCAAACAGTTTAGGGCCCAAACCATTGATCGACTTGTGCACGATGAGTTATGCTTTGAAATCAATTCTGTACAGAACTGGGATCAGTGCAAAGACCTGAAAATTGGAGTGATGTGATCTCTTTTCTTGGTTTTGGTTAGAACTCTGGCAGCAGCATTTTGAACGAGGTGGAGCTGTCTAATGGACTTTTTAGAAATACCAGTGAGGAGAGCATTGCAATAGTCAACACTGCAGGAAATAAAACTAAATAAAAAGGAAACAAAGCTAACCAAATGGGAAAAAGTCATGAAATAACATAAATAAGATAAAATAAAATAAATTATAAAGAGATGCACCCGGGGGTGGGTTGGCACCCCGTCCAGGGTGAGTCCCTGCCTTGCACCCGAGATAGGCTTCGGGTACCCGCGACCATAGTGTGGATTAAGCAGTTATAGAAATGGATGAATTAATGACTTAAAATATTATAAATAGAAACAGAAATAAAACGTCCCAGAAACATAAACCCACTATACCAGTTCAGATCGGTTAAAAAAGGTGACTGTCCCATTAATCAAAGTAACAAAAGGAGGACTTTGGCCTATAACAGAGGTGCGTGTCTCATCTGGACATCTGCTCAGATGAGAGAATATAGGAAAAAACTGGACAGAACCCACAAGAACTCGGAGATACACTACCGGTCAGAAATTTTAGAACACCCCAGTGTTTCAAGCTTTTTTTTTTTTTATTGAAATTCAAACAATTCAAGTCCAATGAATATCATGAAATGGTACAAAGGACAGTGCTGAACTGCGAGAGGTTTAAAAATGGTAAGGTTAC
>JBBIGA010000040.1:34341023-34354128 GCA_037576975.1 Alestes dentex | reverse complement strand
TATATATATATATATATATATATAAAAATGTGACATGATTGAATGTCCGCCTCTGTCTCTGTTAGCTGTTTTTTTTTATTATCAGATCAAGAATCACACAAAACTGTATCTCATGGTTGTTTTGTTCCTCTGTGGGTGTGTTGTTGTTATGGTGCAAAAGGTGAATGTGTGTTTAATTATGTTTTAAATCAGATATAAATTGGCACCTTGCCTGATCTAACAAAGCACAAACAAGAGAATTATCGTGATCCGCTTCAGGGAAAAAACAAATCTCTGTACAACGCTAATCATTAACCAACACGAGAAGAGATATTGCTTTGTATTGCTGCCATTTTCAGTAATGTGTTACGTGAGGAGAATTGGAAACAAAAAGAATATCAGCTGACCTAGGGGCAGAGGTGGGAGAGAAAATCAGTACAGTCTAGTATCACAATATTTTCTGCACAATATTATATTGATACAACGGCAACACGTTTCAGTATTCGTTTAATATTATTTATTTAATTTTATCTTAGAATTTTTAAATTGATAACATACATATTTTGGCACATGCAGTGCTGTGCAAACTGTTAAAAGCCGTTTATCTTAGTGGTAAGAGTCTTTCTGCCAGAAAATACAGAAGTTACTATTAGAGTAAATGCAAACAATTTAGAAAGCATTAAATAATATCAAGATTTCTTTGTAAAAAGTACTCGATATTTTGTAAGCTAGAAAGAACAACACAGGTTCAGTTCCTTCTTTTGCTTGGATTTGTGAAACTCCATTGGCAGCTCCTGATTTAATCTAATTTTGTATCGATTGAACTGAACCAGGTATTTAAAGTATTGGGTGAGAACTACAGTGTAATAATTATCTTTCATGAGGAGAGGTCTATTCATATTATTTGTATATGTTCTAATATTAGCTTTCAAAAACACACTGCTCTGCTAAACAGGTTTTAAATATAATTGTCACAGGTGTCTAACACTTTTGCACGGTACTATAAGTTATTTAATGTACGTTACTGTATCACAGGGTCCAGGAAAAAGGAAACTACAGTGCAGTTTCCGTTATTACGGCGCAATACTGAATGGCTCCTTGACCGAGGGTTTGGCTGTATCATGAGAGATATGTTTTCTGAGCATATTGTGGATATCGCCATCGCTTTTGGGGTGTTAGTGGGCAGTGGTGGTGGCCTAAAACATGGGAAAAATTGCAGATATTTTACAATTCAATGAATATTCAAAAGTGAAGACCCACACCCAGTTGTAAGAGATCATGCAAGTATCTTGACACCCAGCCCAACCTGTACTATTAAGTACGTTCAGAGGAAATCTCTTAAACTAAACAAAATCAAATTTACACGTGTTATTCAAGCGTTTTGTGTTATGTAAACCTCGCATGACCATCTCAGCGGAGCACAAACAGAACAAGAAGGCCTCGTTATTCCCTTTCAGGGTTATTTGCGGACATGGTGGAGCTTGTAGGCTCCGCGAGCTTGTTTTTTTTTATTCATTAGCTTCTCACTCTTGTATCACCGAGTTCTAAAGTGCAGGAGAAGCACACCTGCCCCTTCCCTCAGCGACCGAGGCCTCGCCGCCGCCTCCCTGACACACTGACCGCCGTGCTCGCTCAGATAACTTATCACCGTCGCACTCACACACACACACCTGACCGCCGCAGCACCTGCGAGCTACAGCTCATGTGCCGTGACCCGCGCGTTTCGCCTGGGTTATGAGTTCAATAAATGAGATGAGCGGTGACTTGCAGGTCATTGATCTTTCCAATGGCCTACATAGGGCATACTGATCTTGCAGCTTTGACATAATGTCTTTTTTTACCCCTCAGCGAGGGACGCTTTCTATTCTTATGCTGAAGACAATCCGAAGGGGCCTTATATAGTAATTTAATTATTTATCAGGGACGTTATGCATTAACCGCCATCGAAGTAAACGCGCCACTGACACCCTGCTCACTCATTTTTAAGCACAGTAGGAACCGCCGTGCATATTAGTGCAGTCTTATTCCTCTTCACACTCCAGCATCACACATTTACAACGGACATTAATGTTTATTTTCCCGCACCTCTGACCTTTGAGTGAAAGTCAAAGAGTGCTGGGGCAGCACGCTGTGCTCCAAGAAACGGGCCTGATCACGCACAGCACGTCCTGGTCCTCTGTCGCGAGTGGAACAAGCTCCTTCCCATATGATAATATGGAGGTGTTCAGTTATGGTCCTGTCGTTGTCTGTTATCTCACCTGATTTGTCTTCTCCTTCTGGTGGCCTTATTATGTTACATAGCTCACATTTCCTCATGGTAGGCCATTGTCATGTCCATTTCCCCCATTTTTTTATTATACACTGCCGTATATTCCAGTTTTTGCATAGCCACAACAGTCCTGTGTGTCTGTGAGCTGTTTGCTTACCAACTAGGAAAAACAGTATGTAATTAGAGTGGTGTGTTGCTCAGTGTGTTCTGAGGAAGGTTCAGGGGCGAGAATAGGATCCTGCTTCATGTCCACCATTTCCTCCACCTGCAGAAGTGAAGCCTGTACCCCTCTCTGCTCCCCTGTAACCTCAGCCGTGTGCCGCCCCGCTGCTTTGCAGGCCGAAGCGAGAGAGCAGAAATAGCTTTATGAGGCCGGCCTGGCGCGTAGACGTGAGAACCCGATGCAGTCTGGTATAAATAAGTTCCTATGACTGCGCTCATCATCTGACCCACTGGAGGGCCAAACGGCCATCTGTGCCGCAGATCAAATGGCCTTCTAGTGACAGACAGAAAGTTCTCATTATGGCTCTTGCTTGGTGGTAGATTATTGCGTGTTTAAAGCTTTCCCCCCCCATCTATCAAAGGACGCCTACAGTGTCGAAAGCGCGAGCCGAGTTCCACCTTAACAGAAGGGGGGGGGGGGAAGCTTATTCAAATGCCTGGAGCTGAGCTGCCTCCCACACACCTCCCCCTTTTTTCAATGGGGAAAGTGTGTCAGTAGGGCAGTGAGTGCACATGGGCTGACAGCCAGCCACGCCTGAGTGACGTTTTGGTCAGCCAATCACACGCATGCTCTCCGCGCCGCGGCCAATGGGCCTGCAGGAGCCAGGAGTGGGCGGATTCTGCTGCGTCACCAGACCAAACCCCCACTGAATGGCTGTGTTGAAGGCACGCAGGCAGACGGCGGTTATATAACTCGCAACAGAGAGGGAGGGAGAGGGAGGCGTGGTGCTTTACAGATTTTTCCATTGCATGTGTACACAGGCTTGGTCATTGCTTTTCTCTCTCACAGGGAGGGGACACAAAATGGAGGACAATTTTTTTTTTTTTCTGGGTTCGCCTGTCACTGCGTGTTTTTGTGGTTCGTGCTGCCTCCACAAGGAATGCAAAGTCATTATGTATACGTTATACAATTATGAGACCGCATTATGAACTCGAATTACTGGTCCTTCTCCTTTAGAAGAAATACAAATCCACTGCTGGGTAGTGTAGCCAAAAAGACACAAAATATATAAATACAGAAGGGAGGACAGATTCAAGTGTTTTTTGTTTTTTTTTTTTAAAAAAAAGGGTTTGTATAACATTCTCTATATAAAGCTGTGTTGCACAATGTAATAATTATAATGTAATGCATTTTACGACATTAAAGCATGCTATTTTGTTACTAAACAGCCTCAAGTTTTAGAGCCATGTGGCTTTCCTGCTGCATATTTGTTTGTGCGATGTTCGAGGGCCCAAAAAGACACAAAACAAAAGAATAAAGATGGTAGGACTGTTTCAGGGGTTTAAAAGGGGGGATTTTGTAAGATTCACAACATAATACACCATTATAGTTGGTACAGTGTATTTTATAGCATTCACACAGTATAACATGTTGTTTTGTTACTAAACTGCTTCAAGTTTTAAAGGAAATAGTTTAATAATTCATATATAGTATAAAATATGTATGTAGGGTTAGGATAACTGGCAAATCGAATGTCAGATATCCCTTGGGCCACATTTTGGGCTCCCTGCTCCAGCGCGTTTGACACATCGTGGATGTGTGGAGTGCAGAATTTCTAATTCTCACAAAGGTGCTTGCAACGCAAAGCACTCAGTATACACTACATGTCCAACAACTGACGCTTGGTAGTAATAGGGAGAGTTCGGCCCCTTGTTTTCTAGCAGTAACTCTGCTAGAGGGGCTTTTACACCGGATGTTGAAACATTGTTGTGGGGATTTGACTGCATTCAGCCATGAGAGCATTTGTGAGGTCTGGTACTGATGTTGAATGATCACTTCTGGATCACAAACTCCACTCCAACTCATTCCAAAGGTATTCGATGAAGCTCAATCACTCAAGTTTCACTGGGGGCTTTACACCCCTCTAGCCGACACTTGGAATTCGATATAGTGGCCTGTGGCTGCTCCAGAGAGTCCTGTTTTATCACCAGTGCTGTTTTTATGGATATTATATAATCTGTATGTGAGAAATTACACACCTGTGTTAGCAATGGACATATTTTTGGACATGTAGTGTTTAAAGCATAAACGAAGCCACACAAAGCAACTTGTTTCGGTCCTCATTTCGGAGCAGGATTTCATGTTCTCCTACTTCTAATTAAAAGGCCTTTCAGCCTGTCCCCTGGGGGCCTGTGAGGGGTTACAGAGATATGAAGCTCTTCGAGTGGAGTGACAGAGCACGATAGAGAGGCCAGAGTGTTTTTCACTCCTAGAGCACTGCATTGCATCCACCCTCCCCCACTCTTTAATGCTGCTATATATTTTTTAAGAGTTCACTCGTTAGAAGCGCATAAACTATTAGCACACTTCCTTTGTTCATAACAAATTAAATGGATAGTTTTGTCATAAAGTGCCTCATCGCAAATTAATAAGCTCTTGTTGAGAAACTGACCTTTGTCACCTCACTCTGTTTTATTCCCATTAATGCTCTTTTAGTGAATCACTGTCAGAGGACAGTGATCGTGTTTTCTTCTTTTTGTCTAAAAGGGTGCACTTAAGCTGTTGGTGAATCTTTGTTATTCTCGGTCTGAAACACTCTGTCTGGAAAAAAAGTACATGACAGGTTCCTATTTCTGCTTTTCATTGCTTCACCATTTGGCTTTAGGAGGACAGCATTGGTCATAATGGCCTGCTTTGAAGTGCGCGGTCCAAATGTGCAACTCCCATTTAGGGACCATTAGGAGGAAGCCATCAAATTAAACTAGTCAGAGGCACAAAACAAAGAAAGTATAACCCATCTTATCTAACCGTTCAGTGTGGCTTCCTCCAGTGTGAGTTCCCTGCAGGCAGCGGTCTAATGTTGTCCTGTGTGTCTTTTCATTCACAGCTCAAATAGAGGTGATTCCTTGTAAGATCTGCGGGGACAAGTCCTCCGGGATCCATTATGGCGTTATCACCTGCGAAGGCTGCAAGGTAGAAATTGTACCCATCTAATCTTGCACTTCTGCCTCCCTCAAGGCATGTCACTCTCCTGTTCAAGGTGTAATGTAAAAAAAATGCTTCCCTCTGTGAGCACAAGGAACAGAATGGAATTTTTATACAAGTGAAACCCTGGTGGATGTGGTTGCTTTTGCCATTTTACACCATTGTGTGAACATTTCATGATATACATGCTTCACTTTTGTTCCTCTTTATGCACTTTATGCATTTATACAATATTGCCTGTCAGTACCTCATCGTAGCATCACATTTGAGAGTCCTTTCCCAGTTGCAGCAAAGGAACTGTGTTATGGGATGTCTTAAGTGTCTTTCATTGGCATTTAAATGTTTGCATATTGATTTGCACCATTAACTAAAGGCTATCGCAAGTAAACAGACCTGCCCTTATCAAATCAAATCATTAAAACAGCAATATCTTACTTGAATATCTGTTATAAACAATTATAAGCTTCACAGAGCTTCCACAGAACTAGGCATCATGGATTCTAGGGGATCTAGGGGGAGTTTCACTACTTGTAACACATCACAGTGCAATTAACGTGAAAGCACATGCAGGCTGTGTGAAATCCATGGCTTGGGCTAGATATAAATCAGCCACATCTGAGCTAATCCGTGTTTTTCTTACAAAAATTTAGATGGTGTTCTTGGCTCCACAGAAGTCCTAATCCGCTTCTTGTCATTTGTTAAAAGCAAGTGATCTGTTGTGGATGCTAAAGATTAAGCCTTATTTTGATGTCTTTTCTTGAGAGTGTGACCCAATAACCTCATTTATGAAGATGTTTTCCTTTGTTCTTGTTCACCTGATTTTAGACGAGTTAATGTTTTTTGAGCAACAACCGAATCCAGTTTACTCATAGCAGCTGCCAAATTACTGGTAAATGATGACTATTTTTCTGTCTTTTTTTTTTTTTGCAGGGTTTTTTTCGCCGCAGTCAACAAAACAATGCCATGTACTCATGCTCTCGGCAGAGGAACTGCCTGATTGACCGCACAAACCGTAATCGCTGCCAGCACTGCCGACTGCAGAAGTGCCTGGCGCTAGGGATGAGCCGAGACGGTGAGTCAGTGTGAACATCTCAGCACAGGGACTGGGCTAGAATATACACATTCAGAACGATCAAAATCCATACTAACTGAAGTTATTTGAGAAAAACTGGAAACTAGATCAAGTGTGGCAGACACCGGTCTAAAGAGAGCAATACGTGTCGAAGAGATGTCGGCCAGGCATGAGAAGAACACAAAGAAAGATGAGACATGAGGTCTTGCGGTTCAGGGTGTGTTTTATTTATGCAATTAGGTGATGCCCTGAGCAAGCTGCTCTCAGCGTGTCATGTTGAAACTCAAGCGAAGTGTAAGGTGAAATCTCCTGCAGGATCTGTGTTTGTGATGGTGTGTGTTTACTTGTAGAGTTTCACTATGATGCACAATACATGGCGTGTCCAGACACACACAGCTGTGATTGGTTTATTCCCTACTGTAAACCTGTAAACCAAGTCTGCAGGCTATGCCAGTGGTTCTCAGGCTGTTCCTGAGGGACCCTCAGATGGCCTACAAAACTGTAGACTGTCTGGAGGTCCCTGAGACCTGGGTCTGTCGAGAACCACCGGGTCAGTTTGCAGCAGATCATCCAGTCCCGTGAGCTGTTACATTTGGTTGTTCTGCATTAGCATTGCAACAGTCACAATCTTACTTGACAACAAGAAGTTACTTTTATACCGCTGCTTGACATCTCAGTAACCTGGGTAAATGAGAACCTTCACAGATACTGTCATAGCACTTAGATATATGATCCTACTTGGCCTGAGTGATGTCAAAATCAAGGGATCCACTCCCGCTTTTCTGTAGCCTCATTAAATTAAGAGTCAAAAAATAAGTTAGAAATGACCAGTCTTTAATAAAGACCTTTGTAGACAAACACTAGCCCAGAACCTAAATACTTTCTTTCCGAACTGCCATAGTAGATTATTTTTGATCCTGTTTTCATTTGCTGGTGATCCCATTTGCATTGTTTGAATAAATGATCCATTTGATAATTTATTTATAGTATTCTCTTCCTTCTTTTAGATATTAACTAGGGATGCCCACATAAGACAGCTTTATAAGTGAAAAAACAGACTATTGATGTGGTCTGGCACAAGTGTTGTTTTTTTTTTTTTTTGTTTTTTTGCAGTCAGTCTCTGACTCTCGCTCTCGCTCTCGCTCTCTCGCTCGCTCTCGCTCGCTCTCTCTTGCTCTCGCTCTCTCTCGCTCTCTCTCGCTCTCTCTCGCTCTCTCTCGCTCTCTCTCGCTCTCTCTCTCTTGCTCTATCGCTCTCTCTCTCTTGCTCTCGCTCTCTCTCGCTCTCTCTCGCTCTCTCTTGCTCTCTCTTGCTCTCTCTCTCTCTCTCTCTCGCTCTCTCTCGCTCTCTCTCTCTTGCTCTATCGCTCTCGCTCTCTCTCGCTCTCTCTTTTTCTTGCTGTTTCTCGCTGGTCTTGGCACCTGGCAGGGGTGTGTTTATACACACACTCTCGGAACGCAACAGGTGTTTGCTTACACACAAGATTCACTAAAGGTGGAGAGGGTGTAGGTGTTCCTTAGATCACATTGCAATATTTCATTGTCAGCATATTACATAGAATAATAAAGCAGTGTTTACTCCTCTCTCTCTTTTTGTGTGCATGTTTTATTAATAGACTAATAAGTGCTTGAGTAAACGATACCAAGAGCTGTAAAACACTACACATTGTTGGGGAAAAAAAATCCATCCCTAATTTCAATGCTCCATCTCTTTATGCCCCCTGTAGCTGTGAAGTTTGGCCGTATGTCCAAGAAGCAGCGCGACAGCCTGTACGCAGAGGTGCAGCGGCACCAGCAGCTGTCTCAGGACTGCTTGAGCGGCCTGGACGGGGGTCTGACCCGGGAGCACGAGGAGGGGGGCGAGGACAGCGGTCACAGCCGTTCATACAGCAGCGGGGGCTCCAGCGTGGCCCTCAGTGACCTGGACGACATCGCCACGCTGCCCGACGGCCTGCTTTTCGACCTGCCGCTGACTCCGGGCGAGGCGGGCGAGTACTGCGGCCTGGAGCTGCTGGACGGCGGAGCAGGGAGTGGGGCCGGGAGCGCGGGAAGTGGCAGCTCGTCCAGTCAGAGCTCACCGGAGCCGTGCATCCTGGACATGGCTGAAGCAGGACGAGTGAAGAACGAGTATCAGCTCCTGTCTGAGCCCAGCCTCCTCACACACGTACTACTGGGAGCACTGCCTGACGACTGCTCCCTCCTCGAAATCGGTGGGTCTTTTGATAGAACACTAACATTATTCCTATCGATGCGTTCGTCAACTTCCGTCCACCGTGCCCTCTGTGGCTTCTGCATCATTCGTCAGAGTTCCGTCTGTAGGATGAGATTCCTCTTTTTAATCAGTCAACAAACAATAGGCCCATTTCAGGTCCACTCAGTCTCAGGTGCGCCACCCATATTAACATTTATTAATGTGTCTGCCGCACGTTGGGCTGGCCAGAACGATCAGGGTTTTGTCAGTTGTGTTCATACACTGGTTATACACTGGTTTTCAAGATCTGGAGCATTTCTTCGTGTCATGAAATGTTTTTCTTAAACGTTATCTACAGCATTTTCAAATGATGTAAAAATCTACTGACATAAATGGAGATATGAAGTTTTGTCCTCTAACTTTGAACTTGCACAATTACTAAACATTCAGAGATTTTTTTTGAAGCATAAATTTAATTTGATTTACGTTTCAAAGGTTCTAATGAATGAATCTTTGAAGTAAAACTTTGAAATGTAAATAATGAAATCGTAATTATTTCTGTAGTCATAGTAACAATAATAAAATGTAAAATATCTGTATGTAAAATAATGAAGAATCCAGCAGTAGATTGATATTTGGATTTTGATGTGACCGCTAGAAGCCTTAAAATAACACTGGTTAAATATTACTCAGTCAAAGTGTGCCTCCACTGCTTGAAAATGATCAAATATTTGCTAGTTGAAAGCGTTGGCTTTTTGACAATAATAGTTTAAGTGATAGCAAGAACACCGGGTGCCAAATCCAGAGTGTTTGAAATTGCTCATTTATTATATTTTAACCTGAAGCCACTTGTCATTGTGTCTTTTGGAAAGACCAATTATTTCTGTGCATGGATTGACTGCTTGGTTAAACAGTACCCAGCGTACGACTGTTCTGGTTAAACCTGCCTAGTTGGATAATTATTTTATCTTGTGCTACTGCTGCAAAGAAAAACAACACCGGCATCATACAATTAGATCAAACAAACAAATAAGTAACTCAAAATGCTGCCAGCACATTCTGCTGTCATTGAACTTGTCAGTTACAGAAAGTGCTTTGAAAATATGTATGAAGGTTCATTAAAATTGCGCATGTTTGTGTGTGTGTGCAGAGCGGATCACCCAGAATGTGGTGAAGTCTCATGTGGAGACGTGTCGGTACAGCGCAGAGGAACTGAAACGACTTACCTGGAACCTGTACACCCCGGAGGAGACCCGCTCCTTCCAGCTCAAGGTAATCACCAAAGCCAGCCTGCCGGTGATTAATATGTTTCACACTGTAACAATGAAACCCCGTCCCTTTTATGGTAAGAGGATGGAACGTTAGAACAATGGTAATGACGCCAGGCAGTCAAGTAACTGTCATATCATGTTAGGACCTAACACACACCATTAATGGTCTTTGACGTAAAAGTGCCTCCTATTGACCCACTTTCCGATTCTGCGTTAGCAAGGTCATAGTGGTGTTGCCCTTTACTGCTGCGTGGATTAAAAATCCAAATTGAACCGCTTGACGTTTTGTTACGTTTAAACCAAACATATATTTTCCTCTGCTGTTTCGCCCTCTTTTTCTTTTGGAAAAAGTAACGATGTGCTGATACGGGAGTTGTTTGTTGGTGCCTAAGCTGATATGCTGGTGCCAAGGGATGTATATGCTGATACAATTAGAAAATGCAAAGATTAGAGCTAGATATGGCAAAAAAATAAACATGTGTGTGTATATACACATATGTGTAGATTGATATATACACGCGCTCTTTCTCTCTCACACACATATATAGTTACATGCATATACCTATATTTGTACATATACATATGTATATGCGCATACACATAAAATTAGTAAAATACATTGATTTTAGCACAATATTGCCTAAACTTTCTTCCCTTCCAGAATCCAAAAAAACGTAATCAAGACATCATATTTCACTTTTTAGTCAAGTCACTGTATACTGTAAACTGTAATCTACGGGGTTCACTTTAAAAGAGTCTGAACAGGTCTTTTCTGAAAGCCTAAATTCTGTGAGTAAAATACTAATTTTGAATGTAAGATATGTAAGAACGCTTACTTCTCAGTGTGCAATTACCATTCACAGATTAAGCAGTGTGATGTCTTTAAAGCAGTTATCTGCTGATACGTCTGATTCACTCTGCATCCCCACTATGCATCTTGTGAAGCTTTTGTGCTCTCATGAAGATGCTGGACAAAATATCTAGCTGCATTTTTAGATTGCATGACTGGCGCCCTTAAGACCGGATGTTTGGGTGTGTGTGTGTGGCTGGAAGTGAGTGTAGAGATGAGTGAAGATTGTGGATGCAGATTGAAGAGACGTTTATAATGTGTGGATGCGGGGTTTGAGAGTTAGACGCACTGATTTTCTACTTATTGACTCGTTTCAATGATCTGAATCACTAGATGTGCGTGATCTGTGTGACTGAATAAGTATTGAAGGATTAATTAGATTACTGATCTTTGGAAAGTTTGCTCTTCGGAGTGTGTATTCATGTTGGACTGAGGAATCGATCGTCTGATTAACTCGTGGGTTGTCGTATCTAGTCTGCTGAGTGGATGTGGCAGCAGTGCGCCCTGCACATCACCAACGCCATCCAGTACGTGGTGGAGTTCGCCAAGCGCATCACCGGCTTCATGGACCTCTGCCAGAACGACCAGATTATCCTCCTCAAAGCAGGTCAGTGCTCCCGAATGGCACGTACCGAGCGGAGGCTCAACTCAGATTAAATACACATACAGATTACAGATTACGTACACCAGATTACACACCTCGGATTAATGTTGTCAGATTAGGGATTAATAAAGCATGTTGCCCAGCTGCAGCTGCCTCGGTGACTCTGCACTTTTGGCACAGGACTGGCGTTTGACAGGACCGTTTTTGAGAACCGTTGTGTTCAGTCTATTTATGAACTGTCAATCCAAACTCTGTCGGTTGTTTAAACCATGTCCGTTTTGAAATGCACATAATCTGGTCACTGTAAAGGAACGCATATTTTGCAAAGGGGAAAAATCGCCCAGCCTACATTGAGATGGATGTTAGTTAATGCATCTTTTACAGAGCGTGCCTCCTCAAATGATAAAGTACGATTTCTGTTTAATTGCCGATTTTTGAAAAATAGAACACACAGTGTGACATAACTTGGGCATAGGGATTCTTTTTCTTTCCCCCAGTATGTTACATTCGTCAAATAAACAGTATATGTGCATCAAAATGTGTAGTCACCCTAGCTAGTGGGTGGTATTGGAGGCGACTAACTTGGGCAGGAAAAAAAAGAACACGTGGAAAACGGGCTCTGGAGTGGTGCAGCCTTATCATGGGGAGACTGCGAGTTTGATTCCTGGTGGTGCTGCAGCCAGGAGCATGATTGGCTTTGGTGTGTCTGGGTGGGTAGGATGGCCCGCCCTCGCCCCATCACTGTCTCATAGTGAGCTACACTCATTAGCAGCAGTTCCAGTTGTTGGTACCATGCGATGGGGGAGTCCTGGCTAGTGAGAGGAATTGGAGATGACTAAATTGGTCCGGGGGGGAGGTGAGTCCTGTTCATATTTCATTGTTCTGGACCTCTAAGCTTTGTTGACTAATGTTTGCCTCCTCTTGTCCTTTTTGTCTCCAAACTTTCTATCTTTTTGATTCTCCGCTAATAATTTGGACGATGATTTAAAAAATTACATTCCCATTTCTGCAAAACATATTTATATACACTTTTGATTTGAAAAATATTTACGTTTTTCTAATTTAATACATTTTTAATGGTGAAATTGGATTTTTTTACAACTTCTCCCTTCACATGTTTTTTAATGTATATATTCACTATTTTTTTTAATCTTTTTTTTTTTTTTAAATTTGCATGTTATTTTTGCATGGTGGAGTATATCTTCCCCCTCCTGCCATCTTTCTCTCTCTCTCTATCTCTCTCTCTCCACTATCTCTTTGTTGCTCTCTCTACATATCTCCCCACTCAGGCTGCTTGGAGGTCTTGCTTATCCGCATGTGTCGCGCGTACAACTCCGCTAACAACACTATGTTTTTTGACGGCAAGTTCGCCAGCCCTCAGCTCTTCAAAGCTCTAGGTGAGTGCCTGATATAGAGAACACGGTTCTGCTGATTTTCTGTCTCATACTGGATCCTCCTATAGTACTGTACAAAAGTCCTGGGCATCTGCGAAAATAATATTTAAAAACTCTCAGACCACTGAACCTGGTGTACTGAGGACGGATTGCTCTTTACCTGGCCTGGTTTTTTATTTTTTCACATTAATATTTCTAAATATACTAAATAAGATAATATAACCCTTAATTAGTGGGGAATTAGCATTTTCCAGCAGCAAAGAGGACAGTATAAAACTATAATATAAAAAGAACTATACCCTATACAAAATTTTATATATATGTATGT
>JBBIGA010000040.1:34316709-34327550 GCA_037576975.1 Alestes dentex | reverse complement strand
TTTCATGGTAGTATATAATTTTTCATGCATTTTCGTGCTAAATTTTTACGAAAAATATAATTTACTAACTTTGTAACACAAATATGAATGTAAACATATGTATGAATGTAATTTTTTGGTTCTGTCGAGAGAACTCAAATCAACCTTATACGAAAACATGTCGTGGGATTGGGAAATACCGCCGTACTCAGAGAGGGGCAGTTTGAAAATAGCCGATCCGAGAGCGTTGTTTGTTTCTCCTTGCTGTTGATTGGCTGCTGTCCAGCATTCCCGCATCAGGACAGTTTCCCGTGTGGATCTTGAGTTTACCTTTACTTTTTTTGTAAGGCTACTGTATTAAGCTGAGTTTAAAATGTAATTAAAGTATCTTGGGAACATATTTAGGGTTTAGACTATAAAAATAGGCATCTAAAGGCATGTTTTTTTAACCACATCACAGATTTGCGTTTTTTCGCAATTCGTAGGTGCTCTTGAAACGTAACCCCCACGAATTTCGGATATGAAAAATAAGATGGTCACTGCTGGTCATTGTAAAGGCATTACATGCAAATTCACCACAAGGGGGTGCTGTTGCTTTTCTGTGCATCACTGAAAGAGAGGAAACCTATATTTGCATTAACGTATGTGATTATACACACAAATGTATAAATTGGGTATATATGATTATTCGATCACCAAAAGAAGCTCAGAAATGAATCATGTAACTAGATCGTTTGTCATGCATTCCAGTAATTACAGTGACTTCTAGGGGTTAAACTTGTCTACGCGTTTTATGAGAAGAGCACCGTGTGTGTTGAGAGTGTGTGAGTAAGTTTTTCGCCACTTGATTTCGTCTTTCAGACGGTGTGTTGTTCTCTGCGACCTCCATTAATTTCCTGGGCTCCGAGCCAGTGGTGATGCGGAGCTCCCCAGAACCCATCCGAACTGAATTCAAAACCTCCTGGCTCAATGGTCAGACAGTACACACACACACACACACACACACACACACACACTCATACAGAATCACACAAGCAACACAAATTTTGCACTACAGCTAAAGAACTGGTTGCCATTAGTATAGGGACACATATTTTCACCTAAAACTGTCAAAACATATCTTTATCTGTATTTAATGTTTGATGTTTATTAGACTGCTCAGAATGTGTGCAGAATGTGTTTTTTTCTTACATGCTTGTGATTTTATATATGCTATGTTCTTTTATTTATTATGTTTATTTATTCGTTTTATCTTCTTTTGCTCCCCCTTGATAATAACAGAATCAGTATCAGAAAACTTAATTGATCCCAAAGGAAACTGCATATGCTACGACTGCACAAGCACACAGGGACACAGAGACAAGAACAATTTAAAATATAGTATAAAGTCAAAATAAAACTCCCGAAAATACTCTGTACTATTAAAAATACTGTTATATAAACACAAAATGCTGTGGTCAGTAAGAGAGATGGATATAAATACATAAATACTACAGATACATAAATACATTTACTGATGAAGTAGTTGACTGTGATCAGTGATTGGACGCTGTTTAAAACTGTTGATTTCAGAGCCCAATTTCATTGGCATGGAGTACATAGCTGAAGGACAGAAGAACACAGAAGGGGATGATGATAAGATTTACCTGTTCTTCAGTGAAACAGCAGTGGAGTACGACTCCTACAGCAAGCTGGAGGTGTCGCGGGTGGCCCGAGTCTGTAAGGTGAGTGAGAACATGCATCCTTTTATCCCTTCTAGTACTTTTGGTGCCATAAATTAGCTACTGTGCTTGGTCTCCTCCTGCTTCCCGGCTGTTCCTGACCTTTTTCAGTCTCCTCTTCTCTCCAGAACGACTTGGGTGGTCAGCGAACTTTGCAGAGGAAGTGGACGTCGTTTGTGAAGGCTCGTCTGGACTGTCATGTCTCCGACACCAGCCTTCCTTTCCTCGTTCAGCACGTGTTCCGCTTCTGTCCTGGAGACTGGACCACCTGCATCTTCTACGCCACCTTCACCCCTCAGTCGTGAGTCTGATTTACTACCGGCAGAGCAGATTTAAATGTTTTATGATGAGTACAGGCCAATATTTTTAGATAAATAGACCAATCTCATTTACTCCTTAAGCCTCTTTTTACTGTAGTGAATCAATCAAGACACATTGGATGTCTGAAGTCGGCTTGTCTAGTTTTAGAACCAGAGATATGAGGCAAACAAATATTATATTTGAGGTATTAAAGTATTTCCCATCTCCAGGCCTGCAGGTTTCCTGCACGGACACCTGATTTACCTTTTGGAATTGATTATAACCTGTAATCACATTTTAATAATTTAAAATGTTCAACTTTACATGTTTAATGTTGCTAATAATGAATTGAAGCTATAGGTGACCAATTGGTACAAAAGGATTATTGACTTTCATTCATTGTAATGACAAAGCCCAGCAATGCATAATTTGCGTAAAATAACTCTGTTCTGTGTCTTTGTGCCTTAGTTTTAATTCCAATCTGTGCTCTTAGCATTTTACTTTTTGGGGCATTTCACATCACAGATTTTACACATGGTGTTCTACATCATTTGCCAAAGTTTTTCTTTTAGCCTTGCTGTTGTACAATACCCTACAGTGCCTATAGTTTCTGCAAACTCAGGAGCAAGCTCATAGATCATAGCTGAATCAGATTGTTGTTGTTATTATTATTTTTTGGTAAAACTAAACTGGATGTTGGTTTCGGATTGACAGGTACACGTCACAGTACTCCGCAGTGTGTGCCTACAGAGTCACAGATATTGGGCAGGTTTTCTCCGAGGGCAAGTTCAAGACTCCGGTCTCTGTGGAGACGTCGTTCGTGAAGTGGGTGATGTACAGCAGTGACTTGCCCTACCCCCGTCCAGGAGCTGTGAGTTAAACTCCCGTTACTCAGTAACAAGCCCCAAATTCAGGAGTTAATTATTGCTGCAAGTTAGCAGTTCAGGTTTTTCAGTTTATTGAACTGTGCTGTTATTTATCATAGTGTATCAATGCTGAAGCAAGGAAGAATGGCTACTCCCAGTCCCTGGATCTGCCTGATAAGACCCTCCAGTTCATAAGAGACAGGCCCCTGATGGACCAGGCCGTGAAGCCCATCTTCGAACAGCCCCTGCTGGTTAGAAGAGGAGCTGCGTTCACTTGCATTGTAGTGGCCAGTGTTACTGCGCTGGACGGGAGCAACCATCAGGTCATGTTTATTGGCACAGGTAAGACTTCCTTATACCATACTGTCTGACTACCAGTCACGCACTGACATTTTCTACATTTGCATGTTACTCACTTAACCCTTAGAACTCAGAGTGATTCGTAAAATCAGATTTCAGTAAATATAAACGGTGTAAAACAGTCTAGAACCGGTGTTTACCCTCAGAACTCAGTGTATCAGGCTATCCTGAAAATTCCAGGGTTTTTTTTTTTGTTTCTACAAACTAACTTAAAATCACTGTTTATTGTGTGATGTTATTTTGATTTATTCTTTTTTGTTTTATTTATATTGAGTAATATTAATGTGAAAAAACAGGTGCGTCATGAGTAGGCAGATGTACAATCCCTAAAGTTTTTCCGCAGCCCCGTTAGATGTAGAGTTACCTGTTGTGAAATTGAGGTGAAGGTTGCATAAGGCAATGGAAAGACCCGAAAAAAAGAGAATGTCTTCTGTGTTTGTGTGACAGAGAGCGGCTCAGTCCTGAAGGCAGTGAACTATGATGGAGAATCTGTGATAATAGAGGAGGTGCAGCTCTTTCAGCTCTCGGAGCCGGTGAAGGTCCTGCGACTCTCCAACACCACGGTGAGCATCATTTGGCATTCACATTCAATTTCATTAATCCGCAAAAGATAAGAAAATCATGTGATGCGTTACGACAAGAGTTAGAAAATTGTTAAGTTCTAGGAATAATAACCTGCAAGTTATTATTCAGAAATGAATATGAAATATTAATCTGACCAATTAATTATTTGCTATATAATACCAAAATAACGTGACATGTAGTTGCAAGAGTACAAGAAAATTGTTTCATTCTAGAAATAATAATCTGGAATGCTTTTTACATTATTAATTTGGAATTTTAATCTGAATAATCACTAGATGATACCAAAACAACAAGAGTTAGAAGAGTTCGGAGAGTACAAGAGCTGGATTTATTCTAGAAATAATAACATACAAGGCTTTTTATTCAGTCATTAATCTGAAATAATAATCTGAGTAAGTAATTAATCAGTAAATGATACCAAAACATTGTCACCTGTAGCTAGAAGACTTTTCTCTAGAAACAGCAACCTGCAAATGGGTCCTTCGGGGTTCATATTATTTTGGTTCATTTTTACTACAGACCTCAAATCCAGCTGGTTGTAGTTTCTGTAAAGGTTCAAAGTTACTTCATTGTCATCAGCATTGTACATGTACAAAGTGAGATGAGACAGCATTTCTCCATGGACCACAGTGCAACATATAGAAACATACAACATTCAACAGAGTGCAGGTTACAACAAACAGAGGACAACAGACAGACAATAAATAGACAACTAGTGTGGACATTACGTGGACCTTTGGGAGTGATGAGTATTGCACTATAGGTATGATTACTCCACAGGAGGCAGTTACACCACTGAACAGAGTACCAGGGATGACAGAGCACTATAATAAATAAACAATAAATAACAATGTAGCAGAGTAACAGCAATGTGAGTGGGATGTGAAACTCTGTTTACCAGAATGAAAATATTGCACTATATATTCCGCATGAGTGTATGTTGCACTGGAATCATGTTCGTGTTGCAGAAGGGGGGTAGGGGCACACCCTCTCAGCTGCTCTCACTATCCGCTGCAGTGAGTTACAGTCTGAAACAGTGCAGTTCCCGTACCAGACAGTAAAGTGGATGTGTCCTCAGGGTCTGCTGTATGCCGGCTCGGAGGTGGCGGTGGCCCAGATGCCACTGAGTTTCTGCGGCCACTACAGCTCCTGTCTGGACTGTGTGCTGGCCAGAGACCCCCACTGTGGCTGGGACCTCACGGCCAACCAGTGCACTGATACCAGCAGCCATCATCCAGACACTCTCAGGTACTGACCATGCAGAATCAGGGAGAATGGTCTGTTTCATTCTCTGTCTTTATTGTGTAACTACATCCAGATGTGTGATATTGAAAATCCTATTGGTTCAAAAGTGCTAAACCTCTTTAGTGAGATGTATGAAGTGCATCAAAGCAAACTAAAGCTAAAGAAGAAAAAAGGGCAGGAACTGATTATACTGAAGTGCTAATGGAATAAGCTTCCTATAGTGAAAATATACTTGACTCTAATTAAAGGTATAATTATTGCACTGTCCCCTGCTTTCTTCTGTCCAGCAGTGATGTGATTCAGAGTCTGAGAGATGGAAATGCTACACGCTGTCCGTCAGTCGGTATGTCAACCCATGGATTTTCATTTAATAGCCTACTCGTGATACAGAGAGGTACTTATACTAATAAGTAGAAATGACTTCATCGTTGTAGATTACTCTCATATTAAATATGCAGTTCACATATTCTACATTTGTCCTTTTATTTCTGCCTAAAGTCCATTTGTAAAGTTTGTTAGTTTATGTTCCAAAAACAGTCTCATTTTCCAACCTGTTTTTACCTCTTAGAATTCAACAGGTTTTAACTGTGCCTAAAACTTTTTGTAAATGATCTCCGTTCTGATTGGCTGCCATCTATTGTGCCTTGTTTAAAATAGCAGCCCGATCTGTAATGTCTGAAAGAAAATGTAAAGGGGGATTTCAAAATTCCTGCAGATATAAATCAAAATATATGTTGTTCTAGAAAAACATGCTACTTTAGAATTATTCACAACATTGGTGATAGGAACTGAAAGTCCAGATTGTCTTAATACCTCTAAAAGCTACAGAAAAAGTTTACAGAAAACCAGTACAAGATCATTTCATGCCCATGGTGTTGTTTTATAACAATTTTAGCCTAATACTATTGTACAAGCAAATGTGAGGCACATTCACAGTGTTGTAAAACACTAAACAACTACCGTTATCAACAGAACACACGTGGGTTTACTGGTCATTTCAGATAGTAAATAAAACGGCTATATTTGCATCATAGACTTTGCATTATAGACATTGCTTGTTTCCATGGGAATGATTGAATTATGCAGAAATTTTGAAAAATCTGAATATCCTCTTCAGTTTGGACAAAAATCCGTACAGACTTTGTCATATGGGCCCTTTTAGAATGTAGAAGTGATTATTTAGGCCTCCGTTTGAGACTCTTCTCAGTCTCGGCCCCCCAGTGGTGGGACGAACTCCCTCTTCCTGTCAGATCTGCAGAGTCCCTCGCAGTCTTCAAGCATCGCCTGAAGACCCACCTCTTCAAGGAGCACCTTGGTGACTAACGATGTCTCTCATTTCTCTCGCTTACTACTACTTTAATAAAAAACACAAAAAAAACCCCCGTACCCCATCCCTTCCTAACTCTCTCTTACTTTCTGACTTTCTTTGACAGGTGTTGTTTAGGTGTACTGAGTGTGCAGTATCTCGGTCAGATTGTGGATGTTGACTTAAGCTTAGCTTTACAGGTCTAAGATACAGATGCGGACTACTTGAGCACTGATGTACGTCGCTCTGGATAAGAGCGTCAGCTAAATGCCGTAAATGTTTGAGCATTTTGTGTAAATGTGTGTTACAGAAAGGGCTAAGATGGTGAACATCTCCTTTATCCCGGGTAACACCGTCAAGCTGCTGTGCCGGCCGGGGTCTAACCTGGCCAGGGTGCGGTGGGAGGTGGACCAGCGGCCTATCACCAGTTCCGACACCTTCCAGATCCACCGCGACGGCCTGCTGATCCTCAACGCCTCCGCCGACGCCAGCGGCCGCTACACCTGCAGCTCAGTGGAATCCTCCAACAACCAGGACTATTTTACTCAGAATGCTGCGTATCAGCTGATGCTGGGGTCCAGGAGAGCCAGCCAGACGGGGGAGACCCTTTTGGCACAGTCGCAGGACCAGTGGCCAACCGTGGTGATCCTGCAGATCCTGGTTACCTTTCTGTCCGTAATGCTGCTGCTGCTAGTGACGTGGAACATCTACAAAGGACACTTCGGGCGGCAGTGCTCCAGAGAGAGACAAGAATCACAAGGTGGGCAAGATTCTGTTTTCCTGGAGCCGCTGCAAACAGCAGCTGGAAAGACAGCAGGGAGCAACAGTAACAACAACCACAACAGAGAGGCTGAATTTCGCAAGGCTGAAGAAAAAGACAGCACAACTCAGCTGAACACATAAGTCAGTTCAACTTACTTCAACAAAGCTGAAAAATCCCCTTGGAAT
This sequence comes from Alestes dentex, assembly GCA_037576975.1. Lineage (NCBI taxonomy): Eukaryota > Metazoa > Chordata > Actinopteri > Characiformes > Alestidae > Alestes > Alestes dentex. The sequence continues at coordinate 34,320,240 of JBBIGA010000040.1, read as the reverse complement.
GGACTTAATATGAACTCTTGGAGGGGGGAAAAAAGCACTGGACAGAGTCAGATAATGCAGATGCTTACAGCAAATTAACCATTTGCTCCAGTTTGGAGTCTTTTCTTTACCCCTAAAAGCAGCTATAAGGTCTCAGAAATACTCAACTTTCTAATGCACTTATAAGCACACGTGATGAATTTGTAAAAAGGGACCTAGAGCAGTTCAATGTGCCTGAAGATGCTTCCAATGTACTGGTATTTTGGTCAAGACGTTTGTGCTAAAAGAGATTCCAGCAGTTTGGTCACATTCACTCTAACACTTAACTCCGTAAATGACCACGTTTATTTGGTGTGTATTAACAGGAAGATCATCAAACTGCTTGATGAGGCCCAACACTGCTGATGAAGATAACTAGTATTTCACATGAGCTAAAAGTCTTAGGGCCTTGATCCATGGGACCTTCCTAAAGGAGTAGGAAGATAAATGTGCAGCAATAGCTAGTACAGCATGAGAGGGATGTCATTCCCATCGACTTGCATGATTCTGCTTTAACAGGATTAGATAGTTCATCTGTTTTGTTAAATTCTAAAACATAAGCCCGTGCACGTCCTCTCAGGTATGAGGTAACAGTGAGCAAATACATGTAGCATGTCTAGGCTCTTACTGCTGATGAAATATGTGCCCTGTTAAAACTTGCTGCAGGTGAAACTACCAAGCCTTAGCCAGGGTCTACACTGGCAGAACTAGAAGCACAAGAACAAACGCGCTGAGGCTCCAGAACCTCGATGTTTGCAGCCTTTGTGTTGTTTTAATTTATATGGGCCTGTACATTCTCCAAAATTGTGACTGTTGTTTGTTTGCTGACCAATTTGTATTGAGATTAAATCCAACTGTGAATTTTCACTTTATCATGAATGTAATTTGAAGGCTTGAAGCTAAATGCACCTGCTCTACTGAATAACCACACTTGATTTAAACCCATGTCGATACAAGCACAGCAGATAGAAAGGATACTTTAATTGTTTCACAGTAATAAAAAGAGTAAAAGAATAAACTGGGTTTAGCCAACGGCTAACAGGAATATACAGAGCCCAGGGGTGGCTGGGAGTTTGTAGGTCAACAAAAATATACAGAATTTTATTTGATCACTTTCAGTCCAGTGTCATGTATAGTCCTCTATTCGTCACGTACACACATTCATCATCTTCTCTCCTTCCAGCAGGGGGTCCCAGTCCCAGTCCTGACAACCCTCCTGCTCAGCACAGTTTTGTGTTTTCCATCATGCAAACACCTCACTCGTGCCAATAAAGAGCCTGATGAGTTCAAGCGGGGCTGATAGATGAAAGAATTCACAAAAATATGCATACGGTGGGGTCATGAGGACAGGATTTGGGAGCCCCTGACTTACAGGGTGGTTTTCATGGAGATCTTCTGGACTGTTCACATGCCATTACAAGTTGCTGACTTTGACTGAAAATTTGTTTAGGAAATCAAAAGTGTTTTTTTTCCACAGGACTGATCCAAGGAATCCAGTTGGGCATCTTTATTTCAGCGTTTAGCTGTGGCTCAAAGCCTTTATCTCCTGTAGCGATACCGTTTGAAGTGGAACCACAGCTGGAAGATTCCGTTGGCGAACTGGCAGCGGAACCCATGGCGATGGGAGTACTCCCACTCGCGGTTCACAATTTTAAAGGCGATGTCCTCGTAGGGCGGCCCGGCATGGAAGCGCAGGATGCCGAAGTCCTTGTTGTCGGGGCTGGGCTCCAGAAAATACTGCGGCGTGGAGCGCTTGTCGATCAGGTCCGGGTAGAAGATGTTGAACTTGTAGCCCTGCACAATCTTGGGAGGAGGGTTGTCGAAGTCGTAGTGCGTCTGGTTGTACTTGTTCCACTCGAATCCCGTGTGCACGCGGTTGAAGAAGCGAGGCTTGCGGGGCCGGTATTTGTCGGCCCACAGGTACATCTTCCCCGTTAGAGGGAGCTCCACGTTGAACTGAGCTTCATCACCTCCCATGCCCTCTTTAGCACGGCGCACGAAGGCGTCCTCTGCACTCTCGCTGGCATCGCCTGAAAGAGAGAAATCATTACATCATACATGTACACTCCTAGTACTTTAACTCATATTTGAACTATTTCTCAATAGTAGTTTATTGAAATGAGTGGGAATGTTCTGTGGAAAGTGTGGATCCTAAGTTTCAATAGATCACATTTTTGTAGAAGGGAGCAATATGATTTAAATCCTCTGATTTTTTGCCAAGTTTTTGTCAACTGACCGCAACTAATTATATAATTACACTGAAAATGTCACAAAACCTGCATAAATAGCAAAACAAAACAATAACGAGACTTTTTTTTTTAAGACATTTTAAAATTGCAACATTACGGCCAGCCAAAAATGTGCTTGATGGTGCAAGTAATGCTTTATGCTATGAGAAGAGATGCACTGCACACTGTTGAGCCACCTTCCATTCTAACATCAAATGTCAGTAAAAATGAATACGGACATGTAGTGTGAACATTTTCTGAAATATAAAATATTTTTTACAAATAAACCTACATCAATAAAATAAATTCTACAATAAACCTTTAGACAAGATTGAACCAAATTCTTTTGTTGTTGTGGTTGGTGTATGTAGGGGACACACCAGTAAGGGTCTTTGGGCAGTACTGACAAGTATACTGTGAAGGTAAATTCTGACCAGCGTAGTTCTTTAACAGTTAATGAACCACAACAGTTTCCAAGCAACATAACTTGCACATCAACACTGAACTGAACTGTGTGCAGCTGGCCTGGGAATTTAAAGCCTTTAAATGTGGCCCAGTCAATCATAGTTTAAAACCAAACATTTCCATATAAATGTTGTGAGTGCAGACTTCAATACAATACAGTACAGAGAGATTGTGTTTATGCATGTGACTCTTCCACACACACCTGTGACCTGCAGCTGTCTGCGGGCGAGCTGGAGGCGCTGCAGGTCTTCCTCCACATCGATGGTGTGTGTGTCCAGCGGGAGCTCGGAGGGCTGCAGAAGGACGGGGCTGTAGCGACCCGAGTCGTACTCGGCCTGACTCTGCTGGATCAGATCCTCCTCCGTCAGCACCGCCTCCACAGCTTCACCCTTCTCTCCCTCCTCCCCCTCCTGTTCCTCCTCATCCCCTTCTTCACCCTTTTCCTTAGATGGTCCAGGAGAAGAGGAACCTGCCTCTGCCATTTCTTCTTCTCCTTCCTCATCCTCATCTTTCCTTTCTGCATCTTCCCTCTGAGTGACGAACTCAGACGAAGTGCTGGCAGACGGCCCCGCCCCCTGCTCAGCACGCTCCGCCTCTTTTGAACTATAGGAAGAAAACATTTTTATTACTCAAAAAAAAAGGACATTTTTAATTTTTTTTTGACCGAAACTGGAAACCGAAAATGAGGAAACACTTGCCCGAAAACCGGAAGAAATGATTATTATTAAATTACTAAAAGAATTAATCTGTTACAAAACTATGAAAATATTTATTTAGCATTCAGACAATGCACAATATAAAATAAATTTTGAAATAAAAT
>JBBIGA010000040.1:34289680-34311206 GCA_037576975.1 Alestes dentex | reverse complement strand
TAATGTATATATATATATATATATAGCATATAGCATATATACATTATAACCCTCTGTTGTTTTTACAGATTTATAGACTATGAAAATATACATACACATATGTTTATTTGTTTGTTTGTAAACCTCAAATAAATCTTATGGGGACTAATGGAATTTCACAGTTTCAGATGGAAGTTAGTGATCTTTAAGTCCAACATGGCAGACTAATTTTGTGCAAATTATCAACCTAAAACTCCATTTAAATGCAAACGACCTCACTTTACACAAATTGTCCATTAACACATGTCAATAAACATAAAATGTTCAATCGTGTTGAAAGGAGGGACAAAGGCAATGAATTACAACCTGGTCAATAAAATACATCCCAATTTCAAATATCTGTATATGTACTGAGGCATTCTGAGCCATTAAGTCACTTTTGTAATGACGAATTTCATCTGCTGATTAAGTGTACATAAGCAAAAGGAAATGCTATATATTTAGATCAGTGTTTTCCAGTCTGCTCCTGATGTCTCCTATTGAAGTAGTTCACAACTGCAGTCTCCCTCTGTTGTTTTTTCTTTACCTGAACCCTTATCATTTTCTAATTATGAAATCTTTCTTGAGAAGAGTCAGATGTGATAGAGTAAAAATGAAGTGCAGTGTAGGACAGTAGTGATGTCTGAACAACTAGCAATACACATCTCGTGAATATTAACCTGTAACAAACTGTAATGGATCTCTGATTTTTTGTTGGACTATAAGATTCTTGCTGGTGTTTCTGTGGTAAAGCTTTCCGCTTTTTTCAGGAATTCAAATAACTGAGGTGTTAAATGAATCTATTATGTTCCTTCCCACACACACAACCGAACAGAGTAAATTTGCCAGTTGTGTCTTACTTGTGAAAAATGTGTTAATGAACGTACTGCTTAACAGGCCTGTTTCGATGAAAGATGCCCCAAAATACGTGAGGAGATCAAAATATAACTTTATAACTGAAGAGTGGTTACGACTGCTCAGGTAAAAACTTGGGATTTTACCGGGTCTGTGGTAAAAACGCTCGTGTTCACCGCCTGAGGTCGCTATCGGGCTGAAAAATGATGGGCCATTCCTATTGGTTCTCCCAGAAATAACGTCACATAAGGGGCTGTCCTTAAACTTGTTTATTGTTGGCTGCCATCGCAACGGCTCCGTGGCTAACGGACTGTAAACATATTCCAACACAAAACTCTATTTATTTATTCAGGTAACTAAACTGTTCACAGAGAAGATGATTCTGTTGTGTAACTATCCTGAAAAGGTCTCTTTTATGTTTATGTAGCATTATAATTCGTTGTTAACTTGATTTTACTGTAGTAGCAAGCTGGCTAATCGAGGGCAGAGATTTTATTCTCAGCTAATGTAATGTCTGCGCAGCTCGGTTTCTCATGTTTATACTGGAAAATGGTTTGGGAGAATATTGTCCTTATGCTGAATAGCCTACCTTTTTGGCACTTTAGCTATTTCTCGGTGTAAGGTTCATCCCGTCGGCTAGCTACCTTACATCATGACTTCTTTGCCGAGCTATTTTGAACCAGCTTAACCCATCAGAATTCACCAAAGGGTATTTTAGCTGGGGTATTAACCTACATCACAGAAGCAGTGTCTTCTGTGACAAAACAACGTCTGTCCTCTTGTATTTTCTCTTCTTCCTGTTATTACTATTCCTACCCTAACCTTACAGTTTGAGAAGTGGGTTAGTTCACAAACATGTTTTCAGTTTCAGGGATCTTTTGTATGCAGGATGAATTTGCTTCCAGTGTTGGATAATGCCTGCAGGTAATGGGACTTCAAAACACCTAAACACGGAGTAACCTACTCATACAGCTAACCATCCCAGGATTTGGCATCTAACATATATGTATATATATTTTTATATAGGTCAGAGTGATGTGAGAGCAAAGACAAAAGCTCGCTTTGACGAGGTGTTGAAGAGATACACAAATCCTCCTTCAGAGAAAAAGAAGTCCAAAAATGTCGAGTTGCAAGAGAATGTTGTGGTATGTAATGGGACCTTTTAAGATGATCAAATACATTTTCTTTCCTACTAAGTGATCACATTAGAAATGCCTTCATAATACATAAAAATGTGAGATTGTAATATATAATCTGTTGGTGAGTCTTGTTTACTCAGGGGTTCAGTACATGTTTTAAATGTGTTATAATTTTGTGATCTCTTTCAGCTTCAGACATTGAGCCAAAACTTAGATTTAAGTAAAACCACTGAAGAAGATGAGACCATTCTTAATAACACGTATGACCCTGTGCAGGGTAGCCCAAGGTTCACTAAGAACAAACGCAGGGAGGTGGAGGTGTCGGAGAAGGCCAATGTCAGCAGTATTGTAAATGAGGAGGCTTCTCCTCTGACCTCAGGGAAGAAGAGGAGTAAAAGGAAATTGCCTCCACCACCACCCGTCCAAAATGATGAACACAGTGACCAAAATACTGGGAAGTCCAAAACAAAGATTTCAGTTGAACCAGATTGGGGGCAGAACAGAAAGGGTAAACGAGGAAAGAGTACAGGAGGGGAAGACGCTGGTGGGCAGAAAGCAGCATCCGAGCCTGAAGATGATCTTCTTGAGGAATATCAGCAACAGATTACAAAGGAGGAGGAGAGGGTTCTGAAGAAGACCACTAAAAAAAAACACAGTGAAAAGTTGCCCAAAAGTCAAGAAGCGCCGGTATTAAATAATGAGCTTGGAAAGAAGAAGAAAAAGAAGAAAAACCTGACAGCCAGTGATGAAGATGAAAGGTAATATAGAGAAAACATCAGTTCTCAGTAAGGTTATGTTTATTTTTGATCATTGTTTTGAGCTACATTGTGCCTGTTATTATTAATCATAGTTAAGAGACATTCCTGCATTTTAGTGTTGTATACAATCCTAATAATTTGGTTGTGTGTACATCTGTAATTTGTCAGTATTGCTTGAAAGTTCAACAGGAATGAATTCTTTTCATAATTAGTAATGTCAGTACTTCATCATAATATTTGTTCTTTTTTAATCAGTTATTTTAATTTTTTTTAAATCTATAAACAACACATGGTCATTTTTTCCACTGTTTTTATAATGACTTTCCACTGAAACACCACCAAAGCCACTCTGAGTTAACAACTGACCAAAAGAAGTCAAAGGAAAGTATTCAAGGTGAAGCTGCAGAGGAGGACAAAGAAGATGCAGTAAAACCCAAAGAGAAAAAGAAAAAGAAAAAAAAGGAAGGTATGACATGTAACACCCATTGATCATTGTGGTGGACATTTTTTAAATATCCACATTACAGTTCTTAGAATGTGTACACATTCACCAGGTGTATAGTTCTGGTTCCATGCTTTTTGACAGTTTTTGATTCATGTTTGCTCTTTGGTTTGGATGAAGTAGTAGCTGAGGACTCTCAGACAGAGGTGGAACCTTCTCAGAGACGGACCTTTGATGACACTCTGGTTCTGGGTGTTTACATTCATCGTACAGATCGACTCAAGACTGACCTTCTGGTGTCCCATCCCATGATCAAAGTCCATGTTGTGGATGAGATTACTGGACAATATGTCAAGAAAGAAGACAGGTGGGGATCTGTATTTTGTTTTAGCTTTTGCTGTCATAAACACAAAAATGGGTTACCAGTATTCCTTGTCCAAGATCTGCCATTTCTATGCGCTCATGTTTCTGCAATTTCTCTTTTAAACGCAGCCATCGTCGAGTGTCTTCCTTTTACGAACAGGATAACATTGAGCACATCCTTCCAATCATAACTCAGCCTTTTGACTTCAAGAAAAACAAGTCAACAGTCCCAGAGTGGGAGGAGCAGATCATCTTCAATGAACGATTTGGTTATTTCCTTCAAGACAATGAAGAGTGTCCACAGGTGATCCTCTTTTTTGAGGTGAGCCAGCATTTATTTTTAATCATTTAGTGCATTAGCCATTGTGAATGCTGCTCAAACTGTAAAGAGTAAACGTTATGTGTTATAGATTCTTGACTTCATCAGCATGGAAGAAGCAAGAACAAATATCTCTGCTGATCAGCATGAGAGTGGATTTCGTAAAATTGCTTGGGCTTTTTTGAAGGTACCAGAAGTTGCCTGTTTACTTTCACTGTTGTCTGGTTTATTTTTTAATGCAGTATACTATAAGCTTATTGTGCAAATATGGCTTAACCAAATCTCTCAAGTCTTAAATTGATCTTCCTAAACATCTTGTAAAAGATTCTTTTTTGTTAGCTTGTAGGGACCAACGGTGTGCTGAACATTGACAGTAAGCTGCGCCTCCAGCTCTACAGCCCTCCACCCAGAGCGAAGAAGGTCCCACAAGCAGTCGAAGTGTTTCAGTGGTGGTCAAAGTTCCCTAGGAACAGATATGCCTCAACACTTTATGTCACAGTGAAAGGCCTCAAACTACCAGAACATGTGAGCCCCCACACACACTTTACATTCCTATAAATGTAGCTCTTGCATCCCAAATCATATAAATCCTAAAACATATTTAAAAAAAAGAGGCTGATGAATAATGGTGTTCGGAGTTAGGGTGAAACATGTAAAGTAGTGGATAGAGAAATGTTATATTTATTTTTTGTGGAGTTACAAGTAGGGACTTGAACTAAAGTATACATATTTAAGTATACATATTTCACTTCCATCCAAGATGGAAGTGACATGATCCTTTGATGTAAATTTGCTGCGTTTTTGCATGACTTGATTGCGATGTACAGGTGGACCCCGGTATCCGCTCAATGATGGCTCTGCAGCAGGAGAGGGGCAGCACCTCATACAGTCAGCTCCATACTGAACTCACCCAAAAAACCTCAACACAATTGTTGGAAAGCAAATCGGAGGTCATTAGGTGGAATCGCATGCCTGGGCAGGTATTTTATAATTTATTATTATACTATTAATATAATATAACTATTAATTATAATTTACTATTATAAATAGATTGACAGTTCATTGACAAAGTTACGTAGTCACATAACTTGGATATAATAATAATAATAATAATAATTATTATTATTATTATTATTATTATTTTTTTTTTTTATTATAGTAACAATAATAATAATAATAACAATATTGTCATTGTTATTGTTGCTATTATTACTATTATTGTTGTCTGAGATTCTGGAATTTATACTAAAATCCTTTATGCTGCCAGGTGTGCCGCATTCCCAACAAGCTAATGCTGTCATTCCGTGGAGGCCAGATGGGCTGCTTTACTCTGCGCTTTTCTCATGATGGCAGGGCCCTGGCTGCTGCTTGTGTGGACAGGGATGCTTTCCCCATTGTTGGTGAGTAACTGATATATCAGCTGCAGAATACATTGTCAAATGTTTCATCCTGTTTAAACTGTGAACCACTGTAGATATTTAAGTTGTACAACAGTTGACTTTTACTTTTATTTACATTTCATGAATAGTTTGCTTAAGCTGATATTGAGTCAAAACATGCAACAATCACTGGCGTTTTAGCCCAATAGTTGATTCCAGCATTCTTGTTTTTCTGTAGTGTATGAGATCCCTTCAGGCAAAGTCTTGACCTCTTTTAATGGCCACCTAAGTATTGTCTATGATCTCTGCTGGACCAGAGATGGCAGATGCCTGCTCTCAGCATCCTCTGATGGAACAGTCAGGTAAAAGCTCCTTTGTGCGATATTTGTCAACAACTTAACATGAGTATGTGAGCTGAAAGATATGCATTATGATCAAAATCCCCCTTTACATCTTTCAGAGTATGGAACGTCAAAAGACTCCAGGGCCTTGCCCAGAAGATTCTCCCTCACCCCTCATTTGTATATTGTGCTCAGTATCACCCACACACTCAGAACCTGGTGGTCACGGGTGGTTATGACGGCCTTCTTCGGGTGTGGAATTTAGAAGTGAAAGATGTGAATGGACAACTCCTGCAAGAGTTCGAAGGCCACAAGACTTTCATCAATGCGTTGTGCTTTGACAATGAAGGTAGATTTTCCATTTCTATCATATGTCATCCTATGTCTATTTTGCCCCTACTTATCTCACTGAATTAATCCCGCTCTTGCTCACTTTGTTCCTCTGGAACTGCCCTTCTTACATTTCTCAAATGTTTCTTCTATGGGTGGCAGATCATTTAGCATTGGAGCCCCTGAACTTTGGAATTCCCTTTCCCTTTCTCTGTAATACACCCTCCCTGTCTGCTTTTAAAACTCAACTGAAAGCTATTTTTCTTTCTGTGCTTTACCTCTTCTCCTGCCTCTTCTCCCGCATCCTGATTCTGTCCTCATTGTTTTTGCTATTTGTTCTATGTCAGTTATCTGTTTGATTAATCTTGTTGTAATGTTTGACCTATCTGTAAAGCTTCTTCGGATTTGAGAAAGTTATTATTAATTTATTTTCTAATTACTAATTATTATTATTTTTATTATGTTTTGCTGTGATTGGATAAGCAGTTTTCATGTTTGTTTTGGCACAGGAACTAAGATGTTTTCTGCAGACAATGCTGGCATGATCATTGTGTGGAATACTAAAACTGAGGATGGGCCAACACATACCTGGAAATCTGAGAAGGTAATACCACAGTATCTACACTGATCAGCCATAACATTAAATTCACCTGCCTAACATTGTGTAGGTACAAGATCACTGAAGGTGTGCCGTGGGGTCTGGTACCATGAAGTTAGGAGTGGATCCTTTACAGCAGGTTTCAAAATGGGGTCTGCATGCATCTCATAGATGCTCAATCAGATTGGAGTGTGGGGAAGGCCAAGGCCTTGAACTCTTTGTCATGTTCCTCATAGCATTCCTGAATAGTGGCAGATACATTATCCTGCTGAAAGATGCCATTCCCATTAGGGAACACAACTGCCATGTGAAGGGGTGTACTTGGTCTTTTTAGATAGGGGGGACCCAAGGTTTCCCAGCAGAAAATAACTTGCAGCATCACATGGCTTGCCTTCTTCCCATAGTATGTCCTGGTGCAGTCTCTTCCCCAAGTAAAAGATGCACACTTAACCTGCTGTTCCCTTGATTAAACATGATTTATCAGATAAGGCCACCTTCTTCCATTGGCCCACGGTCCAGTTCTGATGTTCACATGCACACTGTAGCCGTTTTGGTGGTGATTTCACATCATGTGTCAGTGATTTTAACTTTGTGGCTGATCAGTGTATACTAATGCAGTGTGATCACTTTAATGGTAACCATAGTTATGAATATACCGTTAATGAATGCTGCATTATTAAAATATGCCCACACAGGAAATAAAGGAAAGCGATTTGAATGGAATTGCCATCAACTCATTAGAAGTGCACCCGAATGGAAGGCGCCTTCTAATTCATGCCAAAGACAGCGTTTTAAGAGTGATGGATTTGAGAATGTAAGAATCCTTTATTGTGGGGTTTCATCTGAAACACTCTTGATTTTCAAATATTCAGTAATGTATATATAAGGATACCACATTTGTTTGTAGTGTTTGCATACTAGGCAAAAAAATGGTAAATAATCTCTTGCATATTTCAGCTACCTGCAACATATTTACATTATATATACGTGTGTGTGCGTGTGTAGAGAGAGAGTAGATAGATGTACAGAAGATATTACTGAAATACTTTTTTCCATCTGAACAATTCAATTGTACTGCAATTTTGAAATATCGGTGGATTTGCCCTTTAAGGTTTGGGTGTATTTTGGGTGTCTGGGTTGCCGTACATATTAAATGTCAGGTATACTGTCACAGTTGAATTAGGAAAAACAACTGCATAACAAACTCTGCTTGTCGTTCATCAGGTGAGTTCACTTTATGTTTTAACTGTGATTAAAGTATACTCGTTAAAACCTTTCTATCTGGTGTCATTTTAGGGATTTTTACGCGTTTCTGTGGGCTCGCGGGTCGGTTAGCCGTTAGCTAGGCTAAAGGTAGAGATAAACAAGCTGTTCAAAATATCGAGGCAGGGTTTATCTTGCTTAAATGTGAAATATATCTGCTCGTTGTTGTTTATTTATTGTCTTAAGTATGCCTAAAACAAGTGTAGAGTGTTTATTCGAGCCTGTGGCTAGTATAGTGGGCGGACCTTGTTTATGTTTCCACCCAGGCAACATAAACATAATTATAAAGTTAAAATAATATTAATATTCTTTCTGGATTGGACCTCCTGGTCCTCTTCAAGCTTTCACTCATCCGTTAGTGCAGAATAGCTGGCCTGCTTCAACTGTTTTCTGCTGTTTCTTATAAGAAATGCACATCTAGGTTAGTCTTGTCATGTCAGTCATACTTATTATATAGACAAAAGTATTACGACGCCTGACCATTGCAGCACTTGGTCTTTAACATCATTGCATTCAAATACATGGACTTTAATATGGAATTAGCCCTCCTTTTGCACCTATAGCAGCTTCATCTCTTCTTGGAAGGCTTGCCACAAGATTTTGGAGTTTCTGTGGGAATTTGTTCCAATTCATTCTGTAGAGCATTTATGAGGTCAGACACTGATATTGGACGAGAAGGCCTGGCTCACAATCTCCGTTCCAGTTCATCCTAAAGGTGTTGGATGGGGTTGAGTTCAGGGCTCTGTGCGGGCCAGTCAAGTTCTTCCGCACCAAACTCATCCAGCCATGTCTTTATGGAGCTCGCTTTGTGCACTGGGACACAGTCATGCTGGAATAGAAAAGGTTCTTCCCAAACTGTCCCCAAAGTTGGAAGCATGGTGTTGTCCAAAATGTCTTGGTACTCTTTAGCAATAAGATTGCCCTTCACTGGAAGTAAGGGGCCTAGTCCCCAAACCCTGAAAAACAGGTGTGTCTCAATACTTATGTTCTTGTAGTATACACAGTACACAGTGAGACTAAACAACGTTACTCCAGGACCATGGAGCAACACAGAAACAGAAACACCTCAAGACTGCACAGGCGTGGACGGGAGAATATACACACAGAGTGCCAGAAAACGCAAGCAATAAAACAACAGGACAAGACAACTTTTAGTCAACATTGTTGTACCTGTTTGAGTGAATACAGTTTTATGACAGAAACGGTATTCTAGCACCGGCGTTGTTAGGTGTGCAAAAATGCAGAATGGAGGTAGATGGCAATAAACAATGACTTTGCATGACAGAATGTGCAGTATTTAGTAAACAGATGGGTATTTACAGTGGCAGTTGGGGTGTGTTTTTGTGCTTTATTTTGCTTTAATGTTGATATTTCACTGTGAGTGACACACACAGTCACAGAGCTGAGGAGAAACATTTCTATATTGACTGGTCAGTGATTCTGTGTAGCATTTATTATTAGTATTAATCTTGGATATTGGACATTTATAGAAATGATCCATCTCTGTTAGCACAAGTGTTTAAACTGCTGTGTGTCCAGCTTCTCTGGATGGACACAGGAACCAAACCTAAAATATGTCCACAATCAGCTGTCCCTGATTGGAATATGGCTTCGCTAAGCAGCTTCAGTGAAGCTAAAATTAGATTTTTTAAAGTAATACTTAATGTTAATTCAGTAGTCGTCATAATAGTAGTAAAGTTGTCCTTATAGTCACGTGTCAACACATAGAACACAGTGTGAACAATGTAAAATTCCTTCTCTGTATTTAACCCATTCACAAAGTGAAGCAGCGGGCAGCCAGGAACACAGCACCCGGGGACGTGTGGGGACGGTACCTTACTCAAGGGTATCTCAGTGGTGCCAGAAGCAGTCCTGGGATTGGAACCCATGGATTTCTGATCCCAGGGGCAGCTCCCTGACCACTAGGCCACCAGTTGCCCAGTAGCAGTTGTAACATCTACACATTTCTCTTGCTTATTTCTTTGTTTATGACTCTTCTAATTTTGCATTTTCTGCGGATTTCAGGATCTGTTACAGGAGGAGGCCACCTTCTCTGCTTGAGTTGGTGAACCATGGGCAACACGAGTGACAGGGTGTCCGGTGACCGCCACGGGGCAAAGAGCCACCGCTCAGACAGCGGCAGCAGCCACAAAGACCATGAACCAAGCAAGATGGTAGACAGCACTGATGACCCCAATATCTTCAACACTCATGGACCTGATACAAAGGTATGGGAAATGATGCAGCGCCCCCTAAAGTGTGTACTGTAGGTGCGCAACAGCCAATACTTGAAAATGGGCATAAAACAGATGAAATCATGGTGCACTTGTCTGAAATTGACCTGTGATTTCTGACATTTGGGTATGAAAAAACTAAGAAAACTAGGAATTCAATACTGGGAGAGACAGGAAGGGTTTCTCCACTCCGAGTTCAGCTTGTAAGGTCATATCAACATGACTCCTTACACCCTAAGCACTAATAACGTGCCGGTTCTCTACATTTTAAAGGGTTATAGTAGATCAGTCAGCATGCCGAGACTTTAAAGTCAAGGTCAAACATGGCAATTGCAAGCTCTGAAAATTGTATGCAGACATAATTGTTTGTTCAAGGCTGAATCATGTTGTTAGCCCTTCACTTAAAGTTGATGTTTGGTAAACTAGCTGGTGTCTGATTGAACACTCATATCACAAAAACGTCCATACAGAGCAGAAATGAGTAAAGCAGCTAATGTAACTGAAGTGACCTTGCATATTACTAATTTTTGGTTAATACACTAATCATGTTGTTGGAAGTTCTGTCTATGTGCAGTTTTTGGTTTCGTGGTGCAGTGGCAGTTAATCAATAACACTGATATCAGCCTCTCCACTTCCTGTAGTTAACTGCCATCTGTCTCAGTGAACGTGTGTGTAAAATGAATGTTATAGATTGCTGTAGATTTATTTATTTTTTTGTTTTTAATTGAATGTTTTCCATCATTTCTGCTTTGTTGACTGGTCTCCAGGCTCCAGGGGAGAAGGATTTTCCTCCAGACTTAGATGACTTGGTAAAAACAGGCCCACAAGCACGTCCCACAGTTATACGGTGGGGAGGCGGGGGCAGAGAAGTTTACATTGCGGGCTCCTTCAACAACTGGAGCACCAAGATCCCACTCAATAAAAGGTAATAGTTCCTTAGGGCCTCTAATCGTCTGCCGAGTAAATCACATTATTTTGAAACAATAACAGTATTTCATATAGTCAGGTTAGTAGAATGATAACGCTTGTGTAATATCTGTTTTCTTTCTTTACACAAGCCACAATGACTTTGTTGCAATCCTGGACTTGCCTGAGGGGGAGCATCAGTATAAGTTCTTTGTTGATGGGCAGTGGGTTCATGACCCTGCTGAGGTAAATGACACACAAGTTTAAACATAAATACACGGTTCTGGAAAAGCTTGTTATTAGAACATTTACATATATCTCTGTTAGAGCGTAATACTAGGAGGTTCCGCAAGAGCAGGGAAATGTATGTTCTCGTTTAAAAAATAGGTAGAATTAAAAAAACATAAGTGTATTAAATGATTTATGGCCCAGAAAGTAGTCAAATGAAGTAATTTGTGTTTGCAGCCGGTGGTAACAAGTCAGATGGGCACCATTAACAACCTGATCCAGGTGAAGAAATCTGACTTTGAGGTCTTTGATGCTCTGCAGGTTGATTCTCTGGAGTGCTCTGATACTTCCGGTAGGAGTGGTTAATTCCACAAAGCCTTACTCCTACACAATAAGTTATATTACAAAAGCACTTAAAGCACATTTACATCACAAGAAGTGTCAGTTTCCTCCCCACTAGAGTCAAATGCTTTTAAAATTTTTTTTGTTGTTCTTTTTTTGGTTGTTTTTTTGTTGTTCTTTTAGTAACCATAAAATCATGCTGCTCTGAAGTGGAGTGGCAGTTATTTTTTTCATCCAACACTCCCAAGCTGCTCTCAGACCTAACGTGATGTATTTTTAGATTTGTCCAGCTCCCCACCTGGTCCTTACGGGCAGGAAGTGTACATGTTTCGACCAGAGGAACGCTTCAAAGCCCCACCCATCCTTCCTCCTCACCTTCTTCAAGTCATTCTGAACAAAGACACCAACATATCAGTGAGTCTCTCTGTCTTTAGAGAGTGTAAGAATAATTTTAAGTGGTTTATTCCAGCGCTAGACATCCTATTGGTTTGTTTTAGTTCAGTCTTGTTATGGTTATGATATTATTTACTAGTAAAGGGAATGTTCCATTTGCCCTGAGACCATTGCTGCATCATGTAGTTGAAGTTGCAACATGGGTAGGCTGTGGAGCAACACCACTTTCTGACAAAAGTGTAAAGACATTTGGAAAAGACTTCTGGATCTTGTATCTCTTAATATCTTAAAATTAAATATTGTTTGCGGCGTTATTTCACATAAGTCTTATACTTTTCACGAGTGGAGGAGCATATGGACATGGGGGCAAAAATACAGACAACAGTCAGTTTGGAAACTTGATCACCTGGAGAAAGTGAGTTGGAAGAGGTGGGTTTTGAATGACTGCTTGAAGGAAGATGGAGTCTTTGATAGCTTGGTGTGTGTGGGAAGGGCGTTCCAGAGGGAGGGTGCAGCAACAGCAAAAGCCCTGTCTCCCCAAGTCGGGAGCTTGGTCCTAGCTGCTGTGAGAAGTTGTGCGTCAACGGACCTGATATGGGAAAATTAAGGTAGTGCTGCTACCATTAGAATCAAAACTTTTATTACGGGGCCCATATTTGCATTTACATTTGTAGCATTTGGCAGATGCTCTTATCCACAGTGATGAGTGTCAGTGCTTTGTGGACCACAAAGAAAACATGCTGCTCATTCTAGTAAACCTAGACTTAAATTAAGAGCTAGCAAGCTAAGGTTGTACTAAAGACGAAGTTATTTCTCCACCAGATTACGCAGAGAAGACATTGAAGACAGTTTGTAGGTGTGATAGTTGCAAAAATGTTGGTGAGTTTCTGTAATTAACGTTTAGTTATTATACTAAGTGCTTGTTGAAAAGGTGGGTCTTCAGTTCTAATAGTCGGGGGACATTTGGTCCACCACTTTGATGCCAAGACCTCATCATTTTTCTGCTTTGGTTTGAATTTGAAATGTGCCTTTCAGCCCCGTCCATTCAATCCTTAGTTTTGAATTAAACTTTTTTTATGTCCTGCAAACCAGGACGATAATTACAACTAGCAGCAATTTAGCCAACACGGTCCACAACTGAAAGGCGTGTTTCAGTTCTTTTTTAATGAGGCACAGTGCTGTTGCAGCCAATTGAATTGAAGATCATTCGCATATTTCAGTCTCCGGTTTATATATCTAGCCCGTTATCACACACAGAAGTCATTCGATGTGCTTTACAGGAATAGAATAAAAATATTAATACATCAAGAAGTATAAAAGTAGTAGGAAGTAAAAATAAAATGGTCCATAGACTCAATAAAAGAAGATAAAGTGCGCTGGGAGTGATATTTAAAAGAAGGCACAGTAACTGAGGGACAAAGAGAGGTTCATGTAAAACTGAGTTATGACTGGTAAACAAAAACCAGACAAACACATAAGTGGACCTGAGCAGGGGTTAAGATAAGAAAAGGTAAGATATGGATGCTTGAAGCGTTTTAATAAAAGGCCATAAAAACCATTATATAGAAATTATTAAACCAGTGATATAGAAATGATTAATTGTTCCATGGTGATAATTGTCCTTAATCTGTCTGCAGTGCGATCCAGCGCTGCTGCCCGAACCCAATCATGTGATGCTCAACCATCTTTATGCACTTTCAATAAAGGTATAGGATGTCTGGACTGTTCTTAATATGTATGAAAGCAACAGCTAATGTATAAAAACCTGTTATAGATGTTCCTCTATCTGAATGGTTTCTCTTTTATTTCTGTAAAGGACGGTGTGATGGTCCTGAGTGCGACCCACAGATACAAGAAGAAGTACGTCACCTCTCTGCTGTACAAGCCGATATAAAGCCGGGTGCCTGGCTGTGGCCCAGGCAGCATGTCTGTACTGTACTCGCTCTTTTACTGCTTCACCTTGCTGAGATTGCACTGCACACCCAGTTAAAAGAGGTTCGACCACCTGCTGATTCTCACTCACATACTAGGTGTGTGTAAGTATCTGTGTGTGTGGTGGGTGTGTGTGTGTGTGTGCTATCTCTGTCGGCACCTATGTGAGAAGGACTATTGAACTGTACTCAACAACTGAAGTGCAGCATTAAGCGATTGCAATCGTTTATTTTTGGTTGAATTATTTAACAGGGGATGATAAAAAATGGGTCGCACGGTTTTAAATATGACTGAAGCACACCGGCATACTGGCATGTTTCGATTGACATCCTCAGTAATGGCATCACATTACCCAGGTTTCTGAGACCTTTGATGTACGACGAATGCCATTTTATTAGCTTTGTTTCGTTTGAGTGTCTTATTTATTTCAGTGAGATTATTGCATGATGGCGTGTCTACTCGAAGGGCTTTCTGAATGTGTTTCATTACGTAGGTCAGACTGAGTAGGTTCTGTGTTAAGGGCTGTGTTACGACTTTTTTTTTTTTTTTTTTGCTTGTTTTTTTTTTTGGAGTGCGTGTTTGCTTGATTGGCAAGGAACCGCAGGTTGACAGCCACTAAAATAATATTTAATGAAAAATCAAAATTACACAATTTCCCCCTCCATGCAGGTAGGTCAGGTTTGCTGTCTGAAGTCTGCTTATTTCGTTTCGCTCTGGAAGGTTCTGGAGGTAGCTAGTAATGGGAGCCTGTACCAAACACAGTGCCTAGTTGCATGCCTTAAGTTGCTAATTAATCTCAAATAGACTTGATTGTCCGGTTTCTGACACTTGTATGACGTTATCCATTAAAAACGGATAGAAGTGTGATGCATACAATACAGTAGCAGTGGCAGCAGCCAGCTTGAAGCAGTTTGGGGTGACGGGGAAATTGTGAAAATTGGACTTTTTGGGAAAGTGGTCTTTTAAGTAAGGTCAAGACTGAATTGGTAGAACGTTGAACTGGGAAAAAGCAAAGCTGTAAAGTCGAGTTTGGGTTTTGTTAGTATTTACTCATGTTTTTGGAGACAAATTAACGCGGTCAGAGCGAGGAACAGCAGTTTGGCAGTCACTGTAATGAAGGAGTGGCTGAATTTGGAGAGCACCTGCGTTTCACTGCGATCGCATAAGCACTTTAACCACGTTTTCACTGTGAGAGCTTTTGGTTTATTGAATTGAATTGAGTTGGATATACGTTGTTTTTCTTAATAGCAGATTTGTTTTGGTCTTAGTCTTTCAACTATGCAGTGGACAGATCATGTACTGTAGTCTCCAGTTTGACGACCTCTTTCTTCAGTGTCCCAGGCCAGTTATGACGTGAAATGTTTTTTTGTGTGTTTGTGACATATTTTGTAAAACAGGAATGTACTGATGGTCCCGTTTGACATTTGAGTGTTTTCCAAATGCTGTTTTCTCTCAAAGTGCAGTGCGATGATGATCTTGAGGCTCCAAGATCTTGACTGTAAAAGTCGTGCGGTCTTAGTTCAAGGGCGATGGATCATAAGAGGTCAAAATTCTTGGTATCTGCAACCAAACGTGCACATGTTTTTATCATGTTGAGATTCATGGTGTTTTTACATTGATATTTGATGGCATTGTTTGATGCTTGTGATTGTACACGCTTCACTTGTGTGAATTGATTCTCTCCAAAGACGTAACGGAGTGGTGGATTCTTTAAGGCGTATCCCGAGCGGAAAAGTTGCTATGGTAACACGAGGTGCGGTATTTACAGAATGCTCTATTGAAAATAATCCAAACACTTGAATTTAGCCCGAAAGCTTTATTGTATGTCCTATTCAAAGCAATGCAGCATCTCTTGTTAAGCCATGCGTTTTGTGTTATAGTGCTTTTTTTTCTTGCGAATAAAAAGGGATACAGTCTGATGCTTTATGTTGTCTGTCTGTATGTGAGTGTGGTGTGTTTTTTATTCATTTTAGATTTGTGAGCCACCTTAAAATATCCCTTAAAGTATCCCAGCTTAAGTTATACTGGGTTCAGTCCTGAGACCTATTTATTACAGCTTAGCTACATAAATGTGTTTTGGTCTTAGTCTTTCAACTATGCAGTGGACAGATCATGTACTGTAGTCTCCAGTTTGACGACCTCTTTCTTCAGTGTCCCAGGCCAGTTATGACGTGAAATGTTTTTTTGTGTGTTTGTGACATATTTTGTAAAACAGGAATGTCCATAACTGGAAATTTTAAAGGATTTTTTTGAAAGGAAAAAGTCTAGCTGGGTCACTGAAAGATCACCATGATTTTAAGAAAGGAAGGTTTAAGCTTCATTGTGGCTTCCAAATTTAAGAAAGCCTGACTTTAATACATCTAAGCTCTTTTTATTTCTGTGGATCTCAGTCCTGGTCTTGAAGTACCTTTACTTGTTCCCTACATTAATTTAATTAATGAAATTAATGAACTGAGGAGAACTGGGTGTGTTAGAGCGGGGAGAGCACTACGAACTGAGAACAAATCTATTGGCATCAATCGCCACAGTGAACTTCCAATAAGGACTCCAATGTATCAGTGAATTTTTTTTTTATTGCATCACACAAACACATCAGTATCCATTGCAACAAATCAGCCTTCAGTCATTATTTACACAACGTACAGTTTTCAGAACCATCATGTTCACTATTCAGGGTGTCCATCTAGTCGCTCCAAGCATGGGCATTGCTTACACTCACTAAGCTCTTTTGTCTTTTCCATTTTTGGAAAAAAAAAACTTTGGTATTCTTCAGAATCTTTCCATTCTCAAATCCTCGGGGGATTCACTGAAATCTCAAAATACGAGATAAGCCAAAAGGTCAGGTTTAGTGGGACGGTCCCACTCTACTCTACGTTTGAGAGGCTTCTCCAATTTATTTTGGTTCTTGGCAAAATGACTCGTGACCCAAATAGTGCAGAGTGCAAACAAGGCCAGACCAAATGGCGACGCGTTAGGCCATTATCTACAACTAGCAACAAGCAGCAGCTTCAAGATTGTATTTCTGTTTAGCGACTAAGAGCGACCTACGCTGGCTCTCTGGCGTAAAGGCAAGCAAAGCAACATCTCCTGGAGCTTTTACAGGGGGCTATGAAAAAAACACTACAAGCCTTTTTAAGGAGGATCTTGGGGGGAAAGGCATCTCTAACTTGGGTTTTTTTTTTGCAAACCAGCATACAAAGCATTGTGACTAACCAAGTGTCACACACTGTAGCATTAATTGGCTGAACACTGCATTGGAATTTGTTCCAAATGAAGGATCAACGCTGATTAAAAGCCTTTTTTGCTATTGCACAGCTACCCAGATACTGAACCTTTGCATATATAGCAAATGTTTAATGTAGTGAACATGAACACACAATGATACGGCAATAAAAAGCGAGTTATTTACAGCGCTGAAAATAACAGCAGAAACGTACAAGCAGCTAAGGGACACCTTAACACTGTGCCTGGCTACATGATTGTGGCACCAGTTGGCTAATATTGGTCCCACCAGGTCCTTGCCAAAGTTTGTAATCACTATTCCAGCAGACATGGAGAAGTTTATGACATTTTTAAGCTTTTGAGGAGAACGTACCTCCGACCGCTCAATGCCCGAACATGTCAAACACTTTCGAACAACATCTAGAGCCCTCTGGCCTCGAAATGCGTCTAAAACCGCATTATATTTTGGTCCTGTCACCAAATCCATGTATAAAATCAATTTAAACGCTTATCCATGAGCTTCTAAATTGAAAAAGAATTATGATCCAAAGTTATCACTTAGCGCAACTCTAGCCTATCTCCGAGACTTTCCTGAAATGTCACCTCCATTCAAGAATTCCAACCGAGATGTTATAATGGCACCGCATAGGAACTTATGATGATCTTCGGAGACCAAAAGTCCCCAGTCAATGGCACGGATAAGGTCAAACGAAAGGGAAACTAGGAGTTCAAACTTTGGCAAGTATTGGTGAACCTCACCTTACAACACAACACAAAAGGTGCTATCGTTCCTTTTCTCTACCCCCACCATGCAAAACACTTTCCAAGAATATCATCAGTAGTATGGATGATAATAATAGCAATTAACACTAGTCGTAATATTGCACCAACGGTCTTTAAGCTTTGTAAAACATTTTCGGTTCCAGTGTGGGTGAAAGCTGGCACAACTGCATTCAGTGACCAATGTCTTTATTGCACATGCTCATGTAAATTTCTCCCTAGGAGCCTTAAAGCTCCGGTCAACTGCTCCAGCTGACAATCTCGAGACAAAACTACTTCATCAATTGACCACTACTTGCTCCACCCACAAATGTTTTCATAACTAGTTGAAATTGAGTGTCTCTGATGTCATTGATTTTAAATGGTATGTTCAAATCTCTCCTCATTTCAATCTCAATTCAAATCTCTCCTCATTTCAATCACTCTGAATGAGTGATTTTTGCCAACAATCTGTACAACCTTTAAAGAACACATTTGTGGGTGGAGCTAGGCTGGCTAAACCTTTAATGCAGGCACCGGTTAGTTCAGTGCTTAAGGAGCCGAATGGCTCTCATAGAAGATGTGGCTTTTTTTTTTTATATATATATATAGTGTTTCTTTGCCTAAAATCCCTGAGTTTCTCAAGGGGATTCAGCGGCAGTATGTTCAGCTGCATGAATAAACCTCCAACAGCAACCAGCCACATTTTATCTCCTACGGCAGCTATGGAATTGAGGTTTTTTTCTTCTTTTCCAGAAGACACTGGTTCTGTGTGTGTGTGTGTTTGTGTAAGAATAACAGGTACGTGTCTTCTCACCAACTCACTGGTTCTGTGTGTGTGTTCATGTAGGAATAACAGGTACGTGTCTTCTCGCCAACTCTGAAATAACATGCAACTACACTTTTGAACCGCCCGCACGTTGCCATGGCCAGGAACACATTCTATGGCAACCAGGACGCACACCGCAACATCCGTTCGGAAGCTTCTTCGGTTCCACAAGGCAATAGTACAGTTTGGCAAGAGTCTTTTTTTTTTTTTTTTTAATTGAAGGAAAGGAAGGGAAAATAAAGAAAGGCAAAAAACAAAAGAGGGACGGAAGGAGGCAAGAGAGAAGAAAGGAAACAAACAAAAGAAGAAAGAAAAAAGAGGAAATAGGAAACTACAGAAGGAAAAGAAGAGACAAAAAGAAAGAAAAGAGATAAGATAAGGGGACAAAAGAGCAGGTAAGAAAAGGAGACAGGAAAGGAGAGGAAATAGGACAGAAGAGAAGGAAAAGAAGAGACAAAAAAGGAAGAGATAAGGAGACACAGGAGGAGATAAGAAAGAGGAGACAGGAAAGGAGAGGAAATGGGATAGAAGAAAAGGAAAAAAGAGACCAAAAAGAAAGATGAGATAAGGAGACAAAGGAGTAGACAAGAAAGAGGAGACAGGAAAGGAGAGGAAATAGGACAGAAGAAAAGGAAAAGAAGAGACAAAAAAGGAAAAAGATAAGGAGACAAAGGAGTAGACAAGAAAGACGAGACAGAAAAGGAGAGGAAATAGGACAACAGAAAAGGAAAAAAAGAGACCAAAATTAAAAAAAGATAAGGAGACAAAGGAGTCGATAAGAAAAGAGGACAGGATACGAAAGGAGAGGAGAAAGGATGAGAGAGGAGAAAAGAAAGAAGAGAGTGGGATAAGGCAGGGTGCTGGAGAGGTGTTGTTTGTCTTGGCTGGTTCAGACCGCTTGCAGAAGGCACTCCCTGCCCCGCTTTTTAGCGAGCCGCGGACTGGCTGTGTCCATGGCCGTCTCAGGGGTCACGCCGCCCCAATCAGAAGACCCTGGGTAGGCACCTTTGAGGACTTTACCTGGACAGAAAACAATGAGAGATTAAACAGGTTCAGTGAAAAACAGTGTCAAAATAAAGCTTTCAGGTTTCTAGGTTAGTTGGATGAAAAAAAAACAAAAAAAAACACGTCAGCCTGTCATCTTTTCTTAAGTGTAAGTTTGTTCACACAAGTCGGATGAAATCTTCACACAATCACAGCACGTGCGTTTAAACTAATGGGTTAATATTTAGCCTTCTGAGGAGAATGTAAGATCTACAGAGCGTAATCGCTGTTAGTCTGTTAACAGAAACGATCAGCTTTGTGTTAATGAAAGCACCTGCCAGTTAGAAATGAATGCAGATGGATGGACCGACTGAAGCAGAAAACAATTAAAACGCCTGTTTTTTAAGATCTTCAGTTGTGGACGATCATGTAACTTCTGCAATGAGCGAGTCAAATCTGAAGGCTAGGAAGTAAAAAAGTTCTTAAATGCGCACGGAAAAAAATAAATCTGAAATCTTTCTGTGAGGGGACTATAGGACATCTGCCACACAGACTATCAATATCACAATACATTTTACACTTTAGCGTGAAAGAAATCGGAAACCAATTGTTCAGTTTCATCTGCTCAAGGCTTGAAGACAAAGTAAAGTCAAATCATAAATGAGCAAACAACAACTGGAGGTGATGGAGGACGAAACAGCCAACACGAAAAATCCACCATCGTCTATTTTGAGTATATTTTGTGAAACTCTTCCGAATGTTTTAGACTCTTGCCTCGTCAGCTCTCACAGTCCGAGGCTGTCCTAAAGGTCAGAACATATTTAAGAGCATCTACCTTTTTCGAGATTCTCACTTGCTCTTACAGTTGCTCTAGAGAGAAGGGCTTTTTTGAGGCATTTTAGATTTTTTTCTTAAAAGTGTAGTTGAGAAAAGAAGAATATTTGAGAAGGTTTAGGGCCCTAAGTTCTTTTTGTCAAAGGCGTGATGGCGATGTGACCAATAGCCAGCAAGCTTTGGTCACATGAGCTACTGTTACATCGTCTTAACTGGATGGTAAACTGGCGAAAGGTGTGGAGCAGCTGACGGGACGAGAGGTGATGTCATGGGGAAGCAGAGAGCAAACACACGACACACGGCACAGACCAGACGGTTACCATGGCAAAGGGAGGAAGAGGAGGAGCTTAAAGAAGAAATCCTGAGCTCGTTCTTCTGGTTTCATTCAGAGAAGGTAGAGGGAGAGAGAGAGAGAGAGAGAGAGAGAGAGAGAGAGACCAATAGAGAAAGAAAGGAGGAGCAAGAGACACACAAAGTGAGGACGGAGAGACAAAGGACAGCAGGGCTTCTTCCATGCACACATGATCTAAACACATAATGCTGATATAGAACAGAAGTGACTCTGGAGGCTGAATTAAAGGGGCACAGCGAAATCCTTACC
This sequence comes from Alestes dentex, assembly GCA_037576975.1. Lineage (NCBI taxonomy): Eukaryota > Metazoa > Chordata > Actinopteri > Characiformes > Alestidae > Alestes > Alestes dentex. The sequence goes on along the minus strand of JBBIGA010000040.1, from coordinate 34,290,137 downwards.
TCTAGATTGGCTCTGGCTTTTTTTAGCACGTCTCGAGTCCTGGACACTGATGAGGAAAGAAAAGGTGTAATTAGTCCACACACACACACACACACACACACACACACACACATATACAGTAATGGAAAAAATAAGAGAAAGCATCATTTATTTTTCTGGTCATTGCATGTGTGGGAGTGTGTCTGTGTAAGATGTGCATGTCACTGTTTTATACACTATTGACCACACCTGATTCAAAATTCCAAACAAAAAAAAAAGTTTGGAGAAAATGTACAAATAATTACATGTAAATAATGTATTATACCATGGAAATTAAACTACACAAGACTCTTACATTATTTTACAACTGCAACAATTAAAACACTGATGTTAACAGCAGAGTGTGTGTGTGTGTGTGACTCAGTTTCATCCATCAGAAACTGAATCAGGAGTGAAGCTGCTGGAATACAGACCATAG
>JBBIGA010000040.1:34247357-34259408 GCA_037576975.1 Alestes dentex | reverse complement strand
AAAACAAAATAATATAATAAGATTTTATATGATGCATGTAGAAGTTCCAGTTACTTATTACTGGACAGAGACGAAATCCACAGCAGCTCAAAAGCGCGCATTATGATGTCATTTAGCACAATTATGAAAACACATCATTATATTGCTCCCAATGGACTGTGCTAAAAGGACCTCAAAGGCAGTGTGGATTCTGCTTATTACTGTAACACGCATGAGGCCCAACTGTCTGTATGTGTGTGTGTGTGTGTGTGTGTATGTGTATGTGTTCTGCCTCCAGCAGTCTGGGAGACAACTAGGCCAGTGGTGGTGCCACTTTCTCCACATTAACCTACTTAAATGAAAGTGGCTGTATCCTTGGCTTTGGGTTAACATAGGAAGACAGAGAGGTACTAAACAGAGAAGAATAGGAATGAGAGTCAGAGTGAGAGAGAGAGAGAGAGAGAGAGAGAGAGAGAGAGAGAGAGAGAGAGAGAGAGAGATGATGATGACAAAGAAAAGCAGAAAATAAGAGAATATGGAGTAAAGAGTGGCAGAAACCTCCTGAGAGCCACAGAGGGCACAAAAAATAGGGAACAGAGTGAAAGAGCAAGCAAGTTACTGATAGAGGAACTTCAGGAGAAGTTATCTAGTGATTAATTTGGAAATTAAGCAATAATATACAGTACATGCAATTAAAAATCCATGCATGTTAAGCAAACTTTGATTTTGATTCATATACATGAAACTAAGTACAAACATATGTCTTTCTTGAGATCTTGCTGATGTGGGTTTGCTCCCTTTCAGTCATGTATACAAAAGTTATTTTAGTGCTTGTAGCACTGTTTAATATTACTGTTTAATATTACTGTTTAATTTCAACTCTTTCAGCTAAAGGTGACTCCTAAAAGTTATTAAAGTTATGGTTGTTCTGCTCTGACATTTTACAGGATGAATGGGTTTGTTAAATTAGTTCGCAATAAATTAGCAGAAAATGTCACTATTTTCACGTAGAAAATCCAAAAACACTTGACCTTTGACCAGGGGTGGGTTGTTCAAACTTTTGCATATGACTGTAATGGTAAACCTGCCAAAACTGATTACAATCCAAAGCAGATCATGGATTAAAAGTGTGGCACCAATCCCTGCAAAGCTTCTATTTTCCTTGCTCTAATTCAACAGACTCATGATCAACTCATGAGCACCAGTTTTAGAAAAAGGCAAGATACTAAGGAGTACAGCGGCCCTCTGGCACCGCGGTTGTGAGCCAATGCCCTAAAATGATAACGATCCATCTTTCTACAGGCCCTCCTTCGCGTATTGAGCAGCAGCTGTATTAGCCTGTTAATGGGAGAGCAGCTCTAAACTCGTAGTGGTCTGACTGATGGATGTATTGATGTAGGAACCCTCAGGGGAGCCAAAGGCTGTTCTTAATGACTGGGTAAATGATCTTAACACTGATCACACAACACACACACGCTGTAACATCCCTTCACCTGACACATCCTACAGCCCGGAGGCCTGACGACCAGGCAGCCAGTGTTAAAAAGAAATGGATGACAGTTTAATAGGCGTGGTTGTCTTGGCTTGGGAATAAAGGTGCTTTGAAGATTGTGGAAGCGAACAAAAGACACTGTATAATGCTGTATAAATGGATATAAGGGCTTCGCTGAGATCGTATTCCTCCCTAGGGGCACAGCTGCACTTCCGATACAGTCGTATACAAAGGTTTGAGCGATCCAGGTCCAATTATTTGTTTTGTAAATTTTCTACGTGGAAATACAGACACACCCTCTACAAAGATTACTTACTGCACATCTTATTGCACAATTCCTGTTCATTTGCTGAATTTAACATATTGGAAAAAAACAAAAAAACAAAACAGAACATGTGGCATGTACAGTTGACATTTTATATTTAGTTTTTTTCCCCCTAATATGTTACACTCAGCAAATAAGTAGAAACTGTGAACAAAAATGAGCATAAAATGTGTCCATGGTATTTTCACATTAATAAAGTAATTAACATCAGTAAGAGTTTTGTCTTAGGGTGGATTTGCAATAAAAGCATCTGCCAAATGTAACATATTGTATTAATGTGGAAATGAGGTACAAATTACAATTAAGTATATATCTACCCTTTTCAGTGTTAGAACAAATTTATCCTGCATGTAATATGAAATTTTAACCATAACCATGCAGTAGCAAATGCCACTGTGATGCGAGGCCCGAGATACACTGGAGAAAGCTGAAGACTGCGAATGGCAAACTGAAGCCATATGTGGCCAAAACAAAACCATGCCCTAAATTATAACATGATCTCCCTCTAAATTTCACTCATTATTTCAGACCATCTGGCCCAGTTGGATCCAATCTGGCCGGGCCGGCTCTGAGAGAGAGAGGACCATGTCATGTTATGAGCTGCCACTTCACCTTCTTCATAAGCTTCTGGAAACGGAAGGGCATGTACTCCACGTATGCGTCGTCCCACATCTCCTCCAGCTCTGCTAGCTCCAGTGCCGGGTCCAGCTGGATCCTCGGGGGCTCTGGTACGTCTATGTCACAGTCCGTCCCGTCAAAGGGGCTCCTCAGGGTCTGCTCTGGGCAGCCCAGCTTAGCTGCGGCATTCGGAGACCCAGGCTTAATCAGAACGGGAAGCTTACTGCCAGGAGGAATCTGGACTGGTCTGTAAGTGAAGTTCTGGACCAAGCAGAGTGCTAGAGCTAGTTTACCAGCTGGGCCAGGGAGAGGACCAGAGCGTTCCTCAGAGAGAGTGTCTGAATTTTGCTCTTCTTTGCCGTCTCCAGCCGCGTCCAAGGTCATGGTTAGAGACTCAATTGAGTTGCTGGAGCTTGCCTTCCCTGCTAAGGTCTTGTCACTGTCTGAAGAAGCCCTGGGCTGACTGTCTGGAACCAAGGTGGCGGATGCTGTGGTCGTTGTGGTGACATTAGTGGTTGTGGTTTGCTCCTCTTCACAAACGCTGCCCCCCACGCTGGCCGAATAGCGAGTGGACGGGCCGCAGGAGATGCTCCTCGCCACCTTCCTGGGTACCTTGCAAACGGCCTCATAGTCCGAATCGGCCACTCGCAGAGCGCTGCAGCCTCGGCACCTCCTCCGGGCCTCCAGACCCTGGCACTGGGGGCTGTGGCTGCACTCTAGCATCTGTTCTTCGTCCTCCGCCCAGGACTCATACACCGAATACATCAGGTCTTCCTGGAGGAGGGCGCAGTATTTGGCATCATGAAGGCTCGACATATCCACTGTGCAATCTTTCTCTGGTCCCCCCGAAGCCGTTTCGTTGTTGTGTTTCCGATACATTCCGCCGATGCACTGCCGTAGGCGCTCTTTCTCCAGTAGCAGCCTCTGCAGGCGCTCCAGGGACAGGGCCTCCACGCGGGCGATGACCGTGTCGAAGCGGTACATGCGCTCCAGCATGAAGGCGCACTTGCCGCAGGCGAACTCCCCGCGCCCGTCCCGCCTCAGCTCGCACCCCAGTGCATGGGACAGCAGCACCTGAAGCCTGGCGGCAGGGTGGAAGAGCCAGCGGCGTTGGTTGCCGCACAACTCGCGGTTGCAGATCCGACAAAGGTCCTTCATCTTGGAATTCGATGCTCCTAGTTTGAACGAAGATGGTTAAATTCACACCACAACTTTGTCCCAGCCTGTGGACATATCCAGTATTGCTTATTCTCGCTTGAAACCTCCTTTGGGGTAGAATACCTTTACTCATACGTTCATCTTCGTCACCATTTGTCTCTTGTAAAATGTAGCAAATGTAAAACTATGATCATATCCAGCACTGATAAGATCCCAAACCTCCTTTTGAGTATAAAAAGTGCTTCTGTATTCATATTCACCATCAAAGACCAATGTTGTTGCTCATCAAATGGAAAAGAGTGGAAAAAATTCAAATAATCCCAGACTGGGGGCTCCAAAATCAATGTCAGTGATGAATGGTGACTTCAGACCAGGCCTAACTAAGCACCATCCTTTGGTCACATCCACTGCTTGTCAAAATCTTCTTTTCAGGTACAAAAATATTTTGCTTCAGGCTTCGTATTGTCCACGCTTCATTGTCTCAAGTGCCATCGGTTCAAAACTAGATTTGTTGTGTTTGATAAGAAAAATAGTTCAGTATCTATATAAAATAAGAGTACATATACTTAGGATATAGATGTAAATTGCTTTCTTTTGGTGGACGGAGATGTCTCCACAGCCTGGGGAGAGATGAGGTTTTCTATGAGAAATAAACTCCAGACAGTGAGGAAAGGGATGCATGCAGAAGAGGAAGGATGCCTCTCATGAGGCAGCTAGGAAGAGGCTTCGTGACGAAAACGCATGGAAAAGAAAGACGGTTTCGCTTCTCTAATACGAGTCCCGATGTGAACTGAATGCAAATGAGGTCTCTGCAGCCCTGGTCCCCGTTTTCTGGCTAAAATCAGCCGTCTTTTCCTCCTCCTCCCCCCGGAAAGCTGCCTCATCCTCCGGTACAGGACGGGCGGCCAGCCCTGTCAGGTTCATGGCAGGTACTACCGTCAGTCCTTCGTTTAAACGCGTTACACCTTTCGCTTCCACGTCCTGCCTTCTCTCTCTTCCACACCTCCTCTTCCCCCTCTTCTCGGTTTAAACGCCTCCGACAGGTTTTGTCGTCAGATTTGGACTCTAACGCTATATTAAGCTCCACAGACCCTCGCGGTAGCATTGATGTTGCCTGTGGTCGTCGAGGGGGGCACGTACCACTTCAGACATTAGGGGTGTCCGTCTGCCACGATGTGCTCCGAGTGTACCATCTACGTTCGAAACTCGGAAGTTACGATTGCACGAAATGTCAGTAGTCAAAACGAAACCGTGAAAAATGTTTTTTTTTTTTAATTGGAGACCAAAGACGGATGTGTCTCTCAACAGAGCGAACGCCACCCCCGTGGTTTGTGTTGGGCTCTCCCACTCCGCCTGCACTAAGCCTGGCCGTGTTCAGTTGAGTGAGCAGGTGAAATGTGGCTGCGTTTTAGTAGCAGCAGCATCAGACCAGGGGACACGGACTGCAGTGAGAAACGACCAGAGACCAGCACACCGCACGAATGAGGATTTGAAGATAAAAATGCACTCGTATCATCTCTACTAATAGGCCACGTAAGTGGCTTAATGCAGTAATAAGCTTAGTTATATAGAGGAATATGCAAAGGTTTGCACACACACATATAAATCCATGTATCTATCCATCTATATTTCAGTGTGTGAATGTATGTGTGTGTGTGTGTGTGTTTGTATTTGTATTATATGGACTAAAGTATTGCGGCACACCTGTTTGTCAGGGTTTGGGCCCCTTATTTCCAGTGAAGGACAAGACATTTTAGACCAAGACATTTTGGACAACGCCATGCTTACAACTTTGTGGACACAGTTTGTGGAAGAACCTTTTCTATTCCAGCATGACTGTGCCCCACAGCACAAAGCAAGCTCCGTAAAGACATGGCTGGAGGAGTTCGGTGTGGAAGAACTTGACTGGCCACACAGAGTCCTGACCTCAACCCCATGCAGTACTTTTGGGACGAACTGGAACGGAGATTGTGGTCCAGGCCTTCTCGTCCAACATCACTGTCTGACCTCATAAATGCTCTATGGAATGAATGGGCACTAATTCCCCCCAAAACTCCAAAATCTTTTGGAAAGCCTTCCAAGAAGAGTGGAAACTGTTATCAATGCAAAAGGGGACCAACTCCAGATTTATGTCTATGTGTTTGAACGCAATGTCATTAAAGTCCCTGTTGGTGGAATGGTCAGACGTCCCAATACTTTTGTCCTCCACATCACCCACCCCTACCTTAGACTACATAGTATAGGCTCGACAAATAGTTTTCACAGGACAAAGCAATGAAGTGCATTCTTGGGCAGCACATGGTCAGATAGTTTCAAGTGGGGTCTGCAGGCCTGAGGGCTTGAACTCATTCCGCTTGACAGAGCTGGATATATGACCCCACTGTGGTGCTTCTGTTGTTGCTGTTCACGCAAACAACATCCATTCTCAAAAATAGAACTGTTTGTTCTATAACCAGCACACACACAAGCTCATACACACACACACACACTCGCAAGAGTGTGTCCTTCTACAGTGCTTCTTTCCTGTGCTTAACCTTGCAATCTTAGACTAAACACACATTCACTCACACACACACGTATGAGATGTGTCCTGAAATCTGAATGTGAAGTTATATAAAGGCAGAACAGGTTCCCTCCAATGAGTTGTGTAACAAAAACTGTATCAGCAGTGTATATATACACACACACACACACACACACACACACACACTTCATCTAAAGCTTATCTCTCTCACGCTGGTGGCCACAGGAGAGTCATCCATCTACTGAAAGATCATGTGCATGACTAAGGGCAACCACGAGTGACTGTGGACCACAAACAAACGAGCTCCTGTACGTAACCCTCAACAGGCTTTAGGCCGAACATGCATTTACCACAGAAATGGTTGAAAACGGTTCAACATGCCAATATATTTGTTCAGATTTTATATAAGAATAACAGCAACAGCACTGATACAACATTCCATTTTTAAATGCACCTTTCAGGACCTTAAAGAAGAATTCCACAAATCTGTCAGGTTTTCAGTGGATGTGAAAAAAAAAATCATTCAGAGTGTTGTGATGGTGCATTGTGGAGTAATAGGAATCATTGTTCTAGAGACCTGCGATACAAAAATAGCCATTTTACTTACTTTTCCAAAATGACACATTTTACCGTCATTATGATTATTATACTGTCATTAACATGTATAAGCTAATGATGATAGCAACAGTAATAAAACCAAAATAAATGGTTTTAGGCCAAAAGCTTGTCTCAAAACTTAAACTAAAACAACATCTCAGGCATTAGGTAAGGTATTCATAACCATTTCGTATAATAACTTCCTGCTGGGGAATTTTTAGAGATGTTAAACTCCTCAGACGTCTGGTTCCATTCACCACCACTATGAGCAATTAATTTCCCTAGAGTATTTCACACTAAAACACTCTGAATGACTTCATTTACATTTTACCCATTTAATAATTCAGGAGGTCTGAAACATTGATGGAATTCCCACTTAACGACGCAGGACAGGGTGTAGAGAGTAATAAATACTTCTCTTAGAGCTTTTATGGGATCTTAGTGGGCCATGAAAATGCATGTTTTTGTCACTGGTGACTAATCACAGCTTGCAGCCCAACTAAGTGTGATAACACGAGGGACCCTGTGAGCAGGGATCAGTACAGAAAGACTAGTTTTAGAGGGACGTGTAAAGAACCAAAACGTGTCAGTAATGCGTTTTTGAGATTAAGCTGTACATAATGGTGTGTTGACGTCAGAGAGATTGATTGTGTGCTTGTACACTTCGGCCCTTCGGCACTTTAGCTCGTAAAGTAAAAAAGAGAACACAGAAACACACACACACACACACACACACACACACACACACACACACACAAATCTGCCAGTGTGAAGATTTCTAGCCTAGAAGAATGTGGAGTGGGGTGCTACACAACATTCAAACAGCAAAAACGAGCTTGGCAGCATCCAACGCCTCTGAAAGCTCCCTAACTGAAAGTTATTCTAGGAAATGGTACTGAATACACTGTCTGATGCCTAAAACATTATTTTACCACATTTGTAACATGAGCTTTTGGCCTAAATGCTTTTGGCAACATGAGGCAATCAGGCTCCATAAAACATTTTTACCATCAACATTACATAAAAAAAACTCAGAAGCCATGTGTAGGTTCTAGGGGTGGCTTGGATAGCATCAATAATATTTATCAATAATAGATAATGATCCTCCATTTATCAATAATTAGCCCTAATTTGGACTGGAGATGAAATTAGCAAGATGGTAGAGAGCTCTTGCTACTCTGACATCCTTTTAACTGGTAATAGGAACTGACCTCACAAACTCTGACTTTCAGTCTGGAAATTATGAGTCACACACAGCAGTAGTAAAAGGTTTATACACTGATTCTGGAGTCTCTATTTGTGTATCATCTGTATTTGTGTATTCCTCTGTAGGTAAAAAACAAATTTAAAACCTGTTAAATTTGCCTTTACTGGAAAAATTACCTTTACTTTCAGTGTAAGTTAATATAATGAGATTTTATTTAAAGCCATTTTGGGCCGTTTCTATTGGTCCGTTCTTCATTTGCAAAGATAGTGTAAAGGGCAGCTGGTATTCTGGGAATGCATTGGTTTGGACAAACGTAAGTTTTTTGTTGCTCTATGTTAGCCTTGAATTGACATAACCTACATTCTCTTATGCAAAAGTGGAAGCATTAAAAAAAAACTCTTTAAAGGCAAACACTTTTTAAGAACAAAGCAGCAGAACCAGTGCTTGTTTACTGAATTACAGAATACACAGCTCCGCAAAAAAATAAGAGACCACTGCAATTTATTTTTAAATCAGCGTCTCTATGAGTGTGACAGCATTCCACGCCAGTGTCTGTTAAATTCCTACACAAGCACCTCATTCTGCTTTATGAGGGACTGATTAATGATCACCTGAATCACATCTTCTTTAATGAGGAAAAGTATAAAAACACTGCTGTAATCAACACTCTCCTCTTGCAAGTTGGATGGTAAAACACTACTAGAAGTTCGTCAAAGGTAGTTATTGCCATTTTGTTTAAGAGTGAACAAGAAATTTGTTTTCTTTGAATTATTCAAGTTCTGTAAATGCATCATTTCTATTATTTTGATGGACTGTCATTTCCTTTAAAAGTATTCTTTAAAGAAAAATATTTCTATCTGGAAATTAGGAAAAACATTGTCAGCAGTTCTTAAAAACGAAGGCAAAGCTGTTCAGTTCAATACTTGCACCTATAAAAGATAAAACCCGAGAAACTGGATATTTTTGCAGTGTTCTCTTATTTTTTTCCGGAGCTATATCAGTGAATATATGGGAGGGAGTGAGTGAGTAAATGAGTGAGTGAGTGAGTAAATGAGTGAGTGACTGACCGAGTAAGTAAGTGGGTAAATAAGTGAGTGAGTGAGTAAATGAGAAAGTGAGTGAGTAAATGAGTGAGTGAGTGAGTGAGTGAGTAAATGAGTGAGTGAGTGAGTAAATGAGAAAGTGAGTGAGTAAATGAGTGAGTAAATGAGAAAGTGAGTGAGTAAATGAGTGAGTGAGTGAGTGAGTAAATGAGTGAGTGAGTGAGTGAGTAAATGAGTGAGTAAATGAGAAAGTGAGTGAGTAAATGAGTGAGTGAGTGAGTAAATGAGTGAGTGAATAAGTGAGTGAGTGAGTAAATGAGTGAGTGAGTAAATAAGTGAGTAGTAAATAAGTGAGTAAGTGAGTGAGTGAGTAAATAAGTAAGTGAGTGAGTAAATAAGTGAGTGAGTGAGTAAAAAAGTGAGTGAGTGAGTGAGTGTGTAAATGAGTGAGTGAGTAAATAAGTAAGTGAGTGAGTGAGTGAGTGAGTGAGCGAGCGAGTGAGTGAGTGAGTAAGTGAGTGAGTGAGTGAGTAAGTGAGTGAGTGAGTTTGTAAGTGAGTGAGTGAGTGAGTGAGTGAGTAAGTGAGTGAGTGAGTGAGTGAGTAAGTGAGTAAGTGAGTGAGTGAGTGAGCGAGTGAGTAAGTGAGTGAGTTTGTAAGTGAGTGAGTAAGTGAGTGAGTGAGTGAGTGAGTGAGTTTGTAAGTGAGTGAGTGAGTGAGTGAGTGAGTGAGTAAGTGAGTGAGTGAGTGAGTGAGTGAGTGAGTAAATAAATGAGTCAGTGAGTGAGTAAGTGAGTGAGTGAGTGAGTGAGAGAGACAGCTGCTGGCGATCGGAGCTGGTTAATTCCTGCCAGCTGAAGTGTTTGCATATGCCCTCGTGCTGATTTACAAGTTAAACTGCGCTGGAGGCTGAGCGTGCTCACGCCTTCTCAGAAACACATCTAAACTTACACACACATCCTAGAGTGTCCACCTGCGTGGCCTGTGGGCACACACGACTGTCCACCTGCAAATTTCTCTTTCATACTGTATTGAACAGTCTTACAGTTTGGCTTATGGGGCCACATTTCTCTACATGTTGTACTTGTATAACTACGCATGCATGGGCAAATAAAGAATCTTGAATCTTGTGTCAAACTGCAGAGGGAATATCACCTTAAACTCTATCCTACAGTAACAATAACCCAAATACAGCGACACTCAGAGGGCTTATGAGGTCAGTTTCTCCAACATGCCCCAATTACAGCCTTGAATGTATTTAAAAAAATAAATATTAGGAAGGATTGAAGGCATGCAGAAATGTTGTGTTGTGTCAAGTTTAAATTAAAATAATGTGCTGAAATTAATCAATCAGCCTAAATATACAACATGGACAAAAGTTTTGGGACACACTTCTTAATATTGAATTCACGTGGCCCCTTACTTCCAGTGAAGGCCAGTCTTAATGCTTCAGCAGACCAAGACATTCTGGGGGGACCAACTCCATATTAAAGTCTATATATTTGAATGCAAGGTTGTTAAAGTCCCTGTTGGTATAAAGGTCAGGTGTCCCAGTACTATTGTCCATATAGTATGTTTCAATAAATTACACACTGGTAAGGAATGAAGGCATGTATAAAAGTTAAATGTTGTGTTTTATCAAGTTTATATTAAAATAGTCTTTCAGGATCCGCTTCTCGGACAGGCTGGTTTACTGTCTGGTTACGCTACTCCAAATTCTTTAACATATCCTGGGGTATGACAACCACCAGTGAGTTCAATTACTATGGTAGACAAAAATGGCACTAAATGACCAAAGGAACTGTTTACACTGTATTGAATAAAGACATTAAAAGCAGTGTTGGACCCTTATTGGGCATTCTCCATGTTTAAAAACCAAAAAAAAATGAAAGGTTGTACTTAGTATGGCTATACAGATACACAGTACTGTGCAAAAGTGTTGGGCACCAATACAAATAGTTTGAGGTCATTTGTATCTTCAGTGGGTTTCTTTCTGCCAGCAAAAACACAAAAACATTAGAATAACTGCAAACAAACAAGAACGCAGTAAAACGTATCAAGAATTCTTTTTTGTCCTAAAAAGTAGTTGATAGTTTGAGACCTGGTTAAAAGAACACAGGTTTTGGTTCCAAATTTCTGCTCTAGGCTTCCTGTCATTGTGTGGATTTATAAAATTCCATCAGCAATTTAATATAATGAAGTAAAAAGAGCCAAACCAGGTATTTGATGGGACTGCAAGTAATACTGGGTTTAGGGGAGGAAAGAGGTCTGGAAATGGTTAAGCAAAGACTTTGCCATACATAAAACCACTATTTACTGTATTATTTTTTGTATTTATTGTAAACCACTATTTACAGTACTAATGTTATTTGTATTTATTGCAATATTCATTTTTTAACAGTAACCTAACACTACTGCCTAGCAGTAAACAGCTTGTAGTATACTTTTCTCAGTGATTTTCTCAAGACCTTTGAACAGTACTGTATAAATGTAGTATAACTGATTCAAAATCCATGCTACTGAATTGCAGTACACCTAGTGTAAACCCTACATGTGACGCAGGGAGTTGCGTGATTATGTGTTTTTTATGATAGCGGTGTTCATTAAACCTCTCTTCAGCTCGACTGTGTTTTTCCTGGCTGGAATGAAGGCGACTCCACCCAGCAAAACCAAAACAGCACCTGCTGCACAGTTTACACAAACACACTGGAGGCGGGTGGGGGGCTATGAGGCATGGGGGGGATGGGAGCTCATGACAGACTGACCACTAGAGCACCAGCTGTTAAGATCTGTTACAGTAAGAAACTATTTGTGCGAGGAGTAACAAGAACCTGCCTGTTGATGTGATTTGTTTGTTGCAAGATTATTTGGCTTAGAAACACTGGTACAGTAAATCCCCGAAACTCGCGGGAGTTACGTTCCACAGGCACCCGCAAATTGTGAAAAAACGCAGATTTGTGTTGTGGTAAAAAAAAAAAAGCCTAAAATGCCTATTTTTATAGTGTAAGCCCTAAATATGACCCCAAATATGCTCCCTAAACATTTCATTTTAAACTCAGCTTAATACATTCCCCTTAAAAATGTAAAAGTAAACTCGAGATAGGTACAG
>JBBIGA010000040.1:34214557-34234517 GCA_037576975.1 Alestes dentex | reverse complement strand
ACACGTCTCATACCCACAGACTCACTCTCACACCCACCCACACACACTCATGCACACCATCTCAACAGTACTTACACACTCACACAGACGCACGCACACACAAAGACACTCACACGCACACACACACACACATACACACACACACACACACCTTCATGTTGTGCATGCATGCATACAAGGAGACAGGAAAGCACAACAAGGATAACACATACACACACACACACAGGCACATAAACTCTCCACACCCACATCACATGCCCACACACACAGAGTTGTGCAGGCACAGGAGGAGACACAAAAACACAATGAGGCTAATACACACACACACACACACACACACACACACTCACATGCTGTATTAGATAATAGCTGATCTTTTTGCAGACTAGAGGTCTTCATACACAAGTGGCGACAGATTAGAGCTTGCCTGCTCACGCCGGGTCCGGACATCACGTTTGGAGAGCGTGTCGTACTCTGGTTCAAATTTAACCCTCACAGCAAACACCTCACACTTCTAACAGATTCTACCCTGCATTTCCCCAGCTTTACCTTTAATTCAAGCAAAAACATTTGTGTTATATGTAACATATTCTGTGTGCAGAAATTCAAATGAAAATTAAACAGACGAAGATAAAGGCTATCGTCGCACAATCAGCACTGCACAACGTGAGAAAGTGCCGTATGGAAAGTGTATCTGGACCACGACACATTCGGAGTGTTGTTCAATAGCATTATTTCATAATATTTTATTTACGGTTTTAGAGCAGAACTCAGTATTAATGTTGGACAGCTAATTATTTGATATTAGTTTATTTTAGATGATTTATTATTCTATTTATGCACGATACAGCAAAGGTTATAGTCATCATTACTTGGTAATTCCGTCTTTGGGTTGAGTTTGGACATCATTTTCTTGAATTATAACGAATAAAGTAATGGGTAAAGGGTCAGTTTTGGACTCAGGCCAGTTATTTGGGTTCAGATCATATGTTCAGTGCTGAAATGCTAAATAAAAATTATGGTCCATGAGAGAAACTGAGCACAATCTGATCTCTGGAACAGTGAACCAGAGACATCAGCTCGTCACTACGCACTTCACAGATTTGACTGAAAACCCTTAACAACTCTGTGTCTCTCGAGCGTCACGCCATCTGTACCGTGATCATCACCCCTAATGTTGTTCAGTACTTCTTCCTAGCTCTTCAGCACATCTAATTATAGCACAAACACACACACAAACACACACGCACAGCCTCACACACACACACACCTGCTGTTTATGTCCCACTGCCCATGGAAACAGAGCTCATTTTAAGCAGGCAGCTCTGGATAAAATAACACACTCTAGGATTGGTCACTGAGGGGAGAGGGGTCAGAAACAGTGCCAAATGTATTCCGTAACACACACACACACACACACACACACACACACACACACACACACACATTTGCAAGCACACTCAAACACACATGCACACAAACATATACAAACACACACACAGATACACATACACGTACACATTCACACATATACACAAACACACATGCACACAAGCACATAGTTACACAAGGAATACACACATGTACACACTCACATACACAAACACGCACATACACACACATACAAACACTGACACACACACACACACACACATACACAAAAACACACAAACACACACCCACTCGGAAAGGAAATTTATGTTCTGTGCAAAAAGTTTAGACACCCTTAATCAAATATTTTACTGATGTTCTTATTGAAAATGTCCCCACATATAGGCTTTATTCGCTAAATCGCCTAAACACCCAAAGCCTGTATTTACAAAGCTTTCCAGATTTCTGATCTAGGATGGTCCTTTATCTTTGACAGTATAAAATAAGTCCAATTAAACGGACAAGGCAGAGCCGACCCAGTGTCAGGACTCTTATTCTGACCCACATGATGCATATGATTCCAGGGATAAAGCTTTAAACAGCTGGTCTGTGGTGTAAGAATAAAAAATGAATGGGCAAATTACATAAGAGATTAACGATAATGTCAAGATATCATATATCAGGCATCGTTTCTGCAATCCCCTTACTGCCTTATTATAGTATTAAGTATAGACGCATCAGTGGCGTCAGAGTCTCTGGTCAACAATTAGAGAAAGCTTCACCTAAAAGGACAAAGGGGAGCAAGAGTGTTTCTGTAAGGATGTCATTTAGGTGGGTTCAGAATATACTGGGGCTTAAGGGAGATGTGCTGGGATTTGACCAAGCTTAGAGATGCAGGTGATGCAGAGCGGAGACAATTCCTGTCATGCTGGCTTTGCTTGTTGGCTCATGCCGTTCATTGATGTGCTGCTGAGAGATGACCTTATTTGTATAAATTACACTACAGACACACACACACACACACACACACACACACACACACACAAGCTGTTTATTGGAGTCACCTTGGTCTGACTGGGGTGGTACACTTTGCCAGATGGAGTCTGGATCATGTTCAGATAATTGCGAGCCGGTCAGACAGACAGACAGACTAAAAGACCAATCTAATCCTAATAACTGAGTTCAGGTTTTTCAAGGTTTAGGATTCAAGGTTACTTGATTGCCATCAGCAACTGTGTACACATACTTAGTGTGACACTGTTTCTCCATGGACCACGGCACAACACATAGCAACATTCAACAAAGTGCAGATTAAGACAGAGACAATATAATAAACAGACAATACAGCGATGTCACAGTACAGTGCGAACCATAAGTACGATATAAGCAATATTTTCTCTTGTGTGCAATATTTTTCTCTTCTCTGCAATATTTTGAGTACAACACATGCGCAATCTTTGTGGTTTTCTGTTGTAACATGCAATTTTAGGGGTGAAATATTACTGAGAGCAATGTGCAGTTTGTCTGGTTCATTGTTACTGTTGACATCCATACACTTACATGGGTTTATATTTACATAAATGTCTATATTTATATGTTTGTATTATTTGTACAGTGTGCTCTTTTGTACTATACTGTTGTGTATAGCTGTATTTTATTGGTTTTTTTTTGCAATCTTATATTATCTTATATTGCAATGGAGAAAGTAAGCGGCGCTTTACGTGGTTGCTAAACCAGAGCAGAAGCTTTGATAACGTTTTCCAGATGGTAGACGAGAAAAGAGCCCATATATCTGGTAGGCACAGTCTTCCACAACGTTCCTGGCTTTGTTAGAGCAGCGGGTTTGTACACCCATTGAACTTCGATTCCGAGCCAGACCATCACGTCCAATATCAGTTTGCTACACAAACGGGCACACGTTGCGGAAAAACCACTCAAAAGAGTGGAAGCCAGAATCTTAATGCACATCCTTTTGGAATGGGATGTCCAACAAAAATATTGTAAAATTTTATAATGTACAACATAAGCCAATGAAATATAGAGTAGATAGACAGACAGACAGACAGACAGATAGATAGATAGATAGATAGATAGATAGATAGATAGATAGATAGATAGATAGATAGATAGATAGATCAATAAATAGATCAATAGAAAGACAGATAGATAAAAGATAAATAAACAGATAAAAGAAAGATCAGACATCACTCTCTCTCTCTCTCTCACACACACACTTTTTCAGGGGAACGACCAACTAAAGCTTTTTTTAAATGTGAGTAGAGGTCGAGTTTGGCTCTCTAGCCTCTGACCTCACAGTCGCATCAGAGAGTGGAATTTCAAAACAGTTTCTATATGAGGATGAACAGAAAGTACCTCGCACGCAAGCACTGTAAAATCCTTTAAATAAAACTGAAACACAAATACCCCGTACAGACAAGCTTAGATTTACATCAGTTGATGTACATCATTTTTAATACTGTAATGTAAAATAAATGTAAAATGGCATCTTTATTAACATCTTACTGTTACTGTACTCATTCTAAATCTTAAGTTACCAATGTGGGAAAAAGGACACATGTTGCTTTATTTCACAAATTCCTCTTAAATCTCTACATCACTGAAAAACTGTATGGCTGCAAATGAGTATTACAATAATAAATATTTAAATGAATGTCATTAATTTACATATTTAGGCTGCCACATCATTTAGGCAGTTTAACAGAGTGATGGTGTTTAAATTCCACTTGATAAGCTGTGCGGGAACAGATCTCCAGGACAAGCTAAAGGTAATTTTTTCATGTGAAATGTTTCCAGAATGAGCTTCTACATAAGTTATATGAGCTAATTAACCGGTTTTATGTATGTAAACCTGTGACAGGCTGAGCTATCAAATGTTCAAGTGTTTTTGATGGACCTGCTAAATATTTCTAAGCTAACCAACAGAACTGGAATACTCCTGTAACTCCTGTTAATAATGTAACATGGTGAGTTTTAGTGCTGTTAGTGTCGTTCCGCTGCTTCAGAATCAAAATAAAGACATTTTCTTTTCAGGTGCTCAAAGTTATAGGGTGTCCATGGAAAGCTAAGTCAGGTTTGACTTTACTTCTTTTTGAACCTCCAGACAGGCTGCGTGCCAAACAACACACTTTCAAACTTTCCATTTCCAGTTTCCAGGTATTTTATTTCTTCCACTGCTAGCTCACACAGATTTAAGATAAGATAAGATAAGATAAACCTTTATTAGTCCCACAAGAGGGAAATTTGCTTTGTCACGGCACAAAGTGGACAGTACAAAGTACAAAGAGCAGCAAAAATTAAGAAAACAATAGAATAGAATAAAATACTATATCAATATATTTTGACCCTATCACTACGAAACCAAACCCCTTAATTTTACTGCTTAAAATTACCTTAATTTTGACCTTAATTTCCAGGAAATTAAAGAAAATTAAGGGAAAAAAATGCACAGATTGAGGCTGATTAAGGAGTAAAACTACTGAATTTTTCCCTCGCTTTTTCAAATTCTCCCCTTAAATAATAGAACCTCCTGAATTAATACCTTATGTTTAAGATTAAGGGGTTTGACACTCATGCCTTAAATCCACTTTTAAGGTAAAATGAAGGGATCGGTTCACAAATGAATGGCCACTTAATTCAAAATAAGAGGTTTGGTGTATTTTCAGGGGTAAATTAAGGTAGGGTTAAGCACATTTTAAGTACATTGTGTTTCATCGCTGCCATCTTCAAGTTAAGCCATTAACTTTGTAGGTTTGTAGATTTAAAATATTTAAAAACATCTTTAATTTCAAATAGTTCCTTTTGTATTATTGCTGATAAAAGCTGAATATACGAAGAGTTTCCACTGCACTCCAAGAAGAGTACATGAAGAGGTTTTGGACCTCATGCTTCCTCTTTAAAGCTTGTGGGTGAAAAAAATGAAATGAAAAATGAAAAAATCCATCATTTCAAGATTCTAGCATTTTGTCTTATGACACAAATGAATGTTATAGATAAGAATTGAAACATATACGTTAAAAAGTGGTGAAGTTATTTTCTGAAAGAGGTTGAAATGCTAAACGTACTGTGCCAGCTGTGGTTGTGTTGTGGGAACATGTGAACTGCCTGTAAGTCTAATTCATCTACTGACAGTTCATAAGTGCAGCTCATAATTATCCACTTTAACCTTTAGACAACATTGCTAATAATAGAGGCTATATGTACTTTCTTAGTTACGTATGAGCCATACGGTAAATGGTATTATAAATAATTCCATATCCTCCAATCTGAAAATCGCACTCTTTCAAATTGTGATGAATCTTTTAGTCTTTTAGAGCTAAATTTAACTCCGACCAACACTGAACCTTCAACATCATCCCAAATCCTCAAAAAAAAAAAACAATGGCAAAATAGTAAACAAGAAACATAAAGCTTAAAGAATTTCTACTATGTTCTCAGTCTGAATACCAGAAACACATGATCCTTTCTGGGATGTGACTCAGAGCTATGCTCACAAGAACTGTCAGGTGCAGCACGATGCCTCTCTTTCCTGAAATAATATCTATATTTATTCAGAATATGAATTCCCCCAGTGCTCACCAACATAATCTGCACGATCACAGAGGCAAACTAATAACACAACTGCCAACTCTTAAAAAAAGTGTTAAGTCTCATGACTGAAATCACTGTAAAAGAGTTAAACTCATTAATGAGTACAGTACTATCTCTGTTCAACACTCTATGCTCTCCCGCATGTTTACCCTTTTGTAGCCACTGTTGCAATTTAAGACTGGCTTTACAGAACATAAACAAAAACCCCATTTAGCCTAATTATATACTGCAAACCTTATTAGATTTTTGCAGTGCAAAAGGTACTTACATTTAAATTCAAATCTCTATTTAGTATGTGTGTGAAAGGACACAGTATAATGCAGCCTTTCCCTTATCTGATGTAAGCTAATGTTAGCATGGTGGAAAAATTTGTTGTTGTTTTCCAACCTTCCTAGGCTTTGACAGTCCTATGGAAATGTCTTGAGCCACCCCTCATTTCTCTATTTCTTGCTTTGAGTCCCTTTGTTGGTGCAAAAAATACTGTTTACTGCCTGTCAAACTGTCTTATCTTCGGCACACTGAGTAGATTAAATGAAAGAAATGTGGTTAAATGTTTCAAATGTTGCAAAGTGCCTAAAGACACCAGGAGCCTAGATAAAGGAGTTCCAACCACTCAGCGTTCAGCACCACCAGTGTACTGATCACCGCCTGATCATCTGGAATCATCTGCTCCTGGTTCTTCACTGGTTCAGGACTTCAGTTAGATGTGCTTTGTCCTGCTTGAATGATTCACTGTGTGGTTTAACAAACCAAAAACAGGGAACTGGTCAGGTTCAGGGACTGGACTGAAAATGAGAGCTTTTGAAGGTCAGTCAGGAAGCCTGGATAACCGTTCCTCAAGAATACATTAAAAGTACAAGAAAGTCTTTGGAAGCAAAATATGAAGAAATGAGGGGTGGCTCAAGTACTTGCACGGTACTTCAGTTATGGGAGTCTCATGATATGATGCTGGAGGGTTTTGGTCTTGTTTGTAACTGAAATTGATCCCTACGCCCTGTTCACACTGGGCTATATCAGGGTGTACCATTTGGTTTTGACTAATTACTACTAAAAGCGCATGAGTCAATATATGAATAAATGGACAGTTTCACTATCGGCCTGACTGGTCATTTGACCCATCACAAAAACAAATCAACATTAACTGCCTCTTTCAAGAACACTAGCTTCCAATAGGATCCCACTGCTGTTGTTAATAATGCATGTGGATCATATAAGATTAATCTCATCTTTCTGTGAGTGTCACAAAGGGTCCTTTACTTACATCTGCATATAAGATTTGGTTCATCTTCTGTCTGTTGCTTAGTAACGAGAGTCGTGCCGTGCATTCTCTTACACATTTAACTGATTGGTCGTGTTTTAAAAACCAGACTGTGGCTCACAAAATCAGTCAAGAATTCAGTTTACAAGTTGGAAACCAGAAATATGTCAAAGTGTATTCATACGAGTCGTTATACTCATTAATTCTGTCAAGATGGACAATCATGAGGCATCCAAATGTACCTGTGATTGTTATATAATGATGCAAAAGCTTCAAAAAATCAGGACAAAATGCGATATAATCATATAGCAAACCAAACAAAGTCATATATATTTATATATCTTTGTTCTTGTTCTTTGTTTTTAGAGTTTTATTTTGACTTCATATTTTATATTTTATATAGTTTATGTCCCAGTGTGCCTGTGTAGTCGTAGCATAAGGATTTTCCTTCTGGATCAATAAACTTTTCTGATACTGATACTGAGTCGCTACATATAATCCACATATAACTACAAAGTAACTACATTTCCCACACTTATTATTATTCATCTATGATTATTCATCTATAAAGATGCAAATGCTTTTGTTCACAATCACATCAAAATGCCATATACTCATATGGTGCCCCAAACAATATATATCAGGCAGTATAACTCTAGTTCTTTGTTTTCAGAGTACATTCGGGAGAGTTTCATTTTGAATTGATCTGTTATTTTATACTGTTCTTGTCTTTGTGTCTCGTCTGTCTGTGCAGGTGCTGCATAAGCAAGTTTTCTGAATCTGATACTGATTCTGAATTCACCGTCGCCCGCAAGTAAGCACAGAGGAAACTACATTTCCCACACCCCCCTGGGGCGACTCACCGTTCGGTAGACATCGTCGCTGTTGTTCTCGTACTTCTGCTGGATCCTCTCCTCCAAGAAGTAGATGCGGAGCTTGAGGCTGAAGTTTTCCTTCTTCAGGTCGTTGAGGTGCTGTGAGAGAGTACGGTAACTGTTAGACATGTCCGGAGTGTGTTTTCACCTCGGGGGGCATCCTGAACCCCCCTGTCTCTCTCAGCTCGACGACATCACTACATAAACATTTTTAAAAATAAAAAAATAATAAGACTAGGTATGTACAAAAACAAAAACAAAAAAACCCGCACAAAACTGCGCCACGATTTGTATTCACAGACACATGTTGGACAGATTTACTCTTAAATACACTAAAAAAAAAAAAAAAAGGTGAGGTTGTTAAAGGGCGAGGGTGCCCTGGGTCTCAGAGCTGTGTCCGCTGTGAGGTCATGGTGTGCTCTGGGGCAGGGAGGAGAGGGTCGGGGCTTTTTTTACACTGGAGAAGTATCTCAGGAATCTGTATCTGGCCTACGGTAGCACCAGCCCCAGCGATTTGTAAGGTGATCACCCACCAGAGAGCAGGAGCGAGAGAGACAGAGAGAGAGATAGTGAGTAAATGGGGGGTGGAAGGTTGGAGGGTTAGGGAACATGTTGAAAGCTCTTTGAGAGTCCCAGAGCACCAGCTCCTCAGTCTGACCTTCGTTTCCCTTTCAAAGGGGACATTCATGCTAAACCGCTACACGCAGAGAATGAAAGCAAAGCTCGCGAACTATGTTATGCAATTACATTTCCCAAACACGTTACAGTGAGGCTCTCCTAACCCATCACTCATTTTATGATGTCATCAGAACCTCCACAACTGCTGCCATTTTAGAATGGGAGTAAAAAATATGTCCTAGAAAAAAGCGCTAGTTGAATTGAAGTGCCAGGATTAGATGGAAGACATGTGCCAGCAGTAGCAGTTAATGTCACCACAATATTGACATTTGAAGACAATTAAACTGCTCCTCAGTCAACAAAATTTCCACTTTAACTGGTAGGATTCGGGCTTTGCGTCCCTCACACCTCCAGCACGTACATGATATTTAACGGGGCTGCATGCAGTCCTTCATTAAATTAAATCAGGAGCTGCTGATGGAACTTTATAAATCCAAACAACGGCTGGAGGAACCGAGGAGGAATCTGGAACCGAACCTGTGTTCTCCTCACCAGCTCACAACATATCAACTACAATCAAAACTAATCTTGATACTTTTTGCTGCTTTCTTGTTTGTTTGCATTTATTCTAATGTTAACTTTAATCACACACTGAGAAAAACATTAAACAATTTGCAGCCTAAGGGGACGTCCAAAGGGAATTTAACTGTATATCCAAAGGAAATTTATCTTGGATTGTAGCAAAACGGGGAATAATGGTGAGGCTTTTGAATCTTGGGACTAAATGAGAAAAAATCTAATATCCTGGTGGATCAGTCCACATCATCTTGTGATTGATACTGAATCTCTGGAGTGTTTTGTGTGTGTGTGTGTGTGTGTGTGTGTGTGTGTGTGTGCATGAGGGACTAATGGAACCCCTTCACAGACCGCATCAGTACTGTAGACTGATACTCCCACAGCTCCACACTGAGGTAAAAGCCTCTCTTGACACCTGAGGCCACAGCAGATCAAACTTCCAACAAACAGTTCAATAAACACACACTACACTCTTCGACCCTTACAGCCTGTTACAATGGAAGCACAGCTTTAATTCTTTCTGTAAAATAATATTTTGGAAAAATCCAATTTGCATAGTTTACCCCAAATTCTTTTTTGTCACGAGCAGCTGTGAACTTCGAACTGGTCACATTGCGAGAAGAGAGTGTCGATTACAGCAGTGTTTTTATACTTTTCCTCATTAAATAAGATGTGATTCAGGTGATCACTAATCAGTCCCTCATAAAGCAGACTGAGGTGCTTGTGTGGGAATTTAACAGACACTGGCATGGACGGGTTGTCATTCTCGTAGAGATGCTTTTTTTTTTTTTTTTTTTAAATGTATCTTTTCATCCTAGACTGTGTCCATCAAGCTACATTTGGCAGTTTATTATGTTGGTCCTTTAGAGCTGTACATAAGATGTTATCTCACTAAAATCATTATAAGAGCTTCATTTTCAGGTTGGAAATTGGTTAATATTAAATGTATTAACTAACCCTTCTATAACATGTGGCTTTTTAACTGGGAATGGCAAAATGTATTTTTTACAACAAACTCCATAAGCACACCTAAGGGACGACGTAGTCTAAAAAGCGCTCGAGAAACGAATCTCACAACCGAGTGCAACGTACGACAGAGACAGCACAATAAATAGACAATACAGCAATGAAACAGTATAGTGTGAATGGCATGTAAACTTTCCAGAATGACTAATATTGTACCATAAATGTGCACAAGAGGTAGTTTTGAACCACACTGAGTGAGTGTCAGTTATAACCAAAGTGGGCCTGTTGTGGCAGTAAACAGAGGTAAAGAGCAGGCGCTACTGAAAGTTGAGTGTAATATGAGAGATATATAAAGTATAAGGTGAGGTAGTTCACTTGAATGTACTTGGTTAGGCAGGGACTAGACTTTTATGTGCATTCAGAGTTCTGAATGTCCTGCAGAACCAGCGTAGAAGCTTCGATACACTGTGCCAGACGATAGAAGAGAGAAGAGTCCGTCTAATAGGATGGTGTGGCTCCACTTTTTATTTATTCATTGTTTTGTTTTGCATTCCAAAGTCAACTGGTTTAACAGTTTATGATAGCAGAACACTTCTCAACATTGGTGATAAATTGGGATCCATTTCACTGCGTGTTGTACTGGTTTAAGAGTCTTGAATCTAATGGATGGGAAACAGTCTTTCCCAATGAATCCCATATCTTGATTCATGAACCCTAGTGGCACTTCTGCTTGCTAGGTTCTTCTTTCTTTCTTTCTTTTTAAAAAACAGAGGCCATTTAGGCTTCTCTCTGACATCATCCGTTCTGCTGTTCCAGGCTCTGAATAATTGATCACAGCCGGGACGAGTCTCTCCTGCCTATGCCCACAGGGAGCATTGCGTCATTCTTCCTGAGGAAACATCTAACATACATGAGCTGCAGCAACCATGACCCACACCATCTAAAACTAGCCCCCATAAAAAAATCTCATAAAATTAATGGACGCCTGTCTGAAACAGGCTCCAGAAATGACCTTTAAAGGGCTCATTTACTGCACTACCAGTCAAAAAATTTTGCACATCACAGGATTTTTCCCACTTAATCATTTTCTTCATAGGCTGCAGAATTTTTATTCTGTTAAGCGCTGAAAAGTTGTTGAAAGAACGACTATAAATGAAAATATATGTAAAATAAAACAAGTTCTCCTTCTAAGATGAAAGAATCTGTAACAGTGCTTGTCTGACTCCTATTAACTGGTTGTGTGATGCAGAGTCGAATTCTAGACTGTCCTTTTACGGTTCCAGCACTTAATAGTTTGTTAAATATCTAACACTTGTCTGGTGATCCGCATCATAATTATATTAGGTGGCTTTCCGTAGGTTGGGATGAATAAAAATATGACACTTTGTGGCGAATAAAGGAACTCAAATGGTGAACCTACTGTAAATGTATTTGTTAGTAAAGAATACTAAGTGTAAATATTTGTAGTCATTTTTTTTTAGTAAATATTAGTTAGTTAAATATTAGTATCGCAACATATACAAACAGAAGCTCGGACTAAACCTAGGCTGAACATTCATTCATTCATTCATTTTCTGTAACCGCTTAATCCTTACTAGGGTCGCGGGTACCCTGAACCTATCCCTGGAGGTGTGAGGCAACAGCGCTACCCACTGCGCCACCGTGGGGCCACAGGTTGAACAGACATATGTAAATTAATTTGTTTTCATGATATTAAAAACTATGCGTCCAAAACGAGGAATTTCTGCCACATATTGCTTTTTCACAGGATTCACTGTATATATATATATACAGCTATTCTACTCTTTGATAAACCCAAGCTAAACCCAAGCAACAAATTTTTTTTTTCAATTTTTGTCAAAAATCAAAGATTAAGGTTTGGTAAAACCTTAATCTCAAAATGCAGATTGACTTTTAACTCGAATAAGGCTTCACATTTTCACTATTTTGAAAAATGTCTAAAAATGCAAAACCCTTGTTCATGGTATAATCATGAAGAGCCCGGTCTCACGACCTTTCGTGCAGCCATCACGAAACACAATGTAATCAAAATATGTGCTGCGATCACGATTTAGGGGTTTTTTTCATGCTAGGACAACGCTTCACTTTTTCGTGCTGGGACAACACTTCACTACCCTGTATTTTAATGCGCACTGCGTAACATCACCAGTATCAGCGGTAACTGGTGACCGAGGGACAGTAGGAGAGAAATAATGAGTTGATTTCTTATTGTTTTTGTTTGCAAAGCGGTTGAAACAGGTTGAAATGCCAAGAGACAGGGAAAGTCCCTAACCCTAAACCTAACCCTAAACCTAAACCTAACCCTAACCCTAATCTTAACCCTAATCCTAACCCTAACACTAACCTTAACCCTAACCCTAATCCTAACCCTAATCCTAACCCTAATCCTAACCCTAACACTAACCCGTAACCCTAAACCTAACCCTAACCCTAAACCTAATCCTAACCCTAACCCTAACCCTCACACTAACCTTAAACCTAACCCCTAACCCTAAACCTAACAGTCACCAGTTAGCACTGATACTGGCGGTGTTACTGTGCATTAAAAGCCCTAAATCGTGATCACAGCACATATTTTGATTGCATTGTATTTTGTGATGGCGGCACGAAAAGTTGTCAGATCGGGTTGTCATGAATAGAGCACCTATATGTGTCTGTATGATCTCTGCATCTTACCTGTCACATGACCTGTGTTTCTGCTCGCATTGCCCTCTTGGTCAACAGCACATGACCTGCAAATATAGAACAGGTTACACACACACACACACACACACACATAGTTCACAGATACGGTAGTTACAATGATGTATATTTTTTGTGAAAAGAACACGTTTTGTAGCATTCATCACTCAATTAATCTGAAGAAGAAACATGCTCTGATGATTTTCTATATGAACATTAGCACACACCCTCTACAGAGAACAAACTCAAATACCTGGTCTAAAAATACACAACTCACCAGTGAGCAGCGTCTAACATTTAATATCCTGTGGCTGCTCTTCTTTAATCACATTTGCATTTATTTGGATTTTAAAATGATATCTAAAAAAAGCATTTAAAACATGTAAGTTTAGATAAGTTTAGGTAAACTCTGTTCTAGTGTGTCAAACTGGTCGCCGTTCGTATGGCTCAGTACCCGTGAAGTAGCTCTCAGTTTCAAAAAGGTTGGTGAGCCCTGCTTTAGGGTTTTTATTTTTTTTGCTGAATGTAACATAATGGAAAAATATACACAATTTTTATAGCTTTTTTTTTTTACCTCAATATGTTCAAATCAGCAAATAAACACTAATAACTACGCATTAAAATGTACAGATATTCTCTGCAGAGGATGTGCGTTAAAGATCCTTTTTGGTTCTGCACTGAACCATTCTTTGCTAAAAGTGTACATTATTAATAATGTCTTTAGTTTAAATGGAGAAATTTACCCCAATAATGCAAAGACTGCAAACCTGCAGAATGCCTTTAGTGACACCAAATGACACGCTGGTGTTTTTGTCCAGAAAAAAAGATTAATTCATAAGATTAATTCAAAGATTAATTGATAAGTCGCAATATTGCGATTAGATATTTTTTCCAAATTGCTCAGCTCTAGTGTGAAGGATTTTAACAAAGCATGTTAGCAAGGCTAAATGAAAACTAGGCCTCTGTATATATCCACAAATGTAGGTCAGTGTCTGCAAGTGGACTAGTGTGGTTTACAAAGTGAACAAGGCTGTGATTTTCAACATCGAACATTTCAGACCCATCAGATCCGGGAATAAACCATAAGCAGCAGGTTAAGAAGAATGGGCATCTTAATGGGTTCCTGTAATGGACATCAATACTAGTTGGTCACCCTCCATGATCACTTTAGAAAGTTTCGGGGGTTCCCAACTTCAGGGGGTGTGAAACCAGCAGGTTCCTATTTAACATCAATAGCACTGTAGTAGCCAGTACCCTCCTATGAATAGGGATACCCACTGAGAATGTGTGAAAAGGATCCTGAGCTTATTATTTGCATTAGAGATGGGTTTAACTGTTGACTCGCTTCTCACAATGCTTCAAAAAAAGCATGACAAATCCTCAGTAACCCAACTGTCCAACTCCGTTTTGCTGAAACTCCCGATAAAGCTGGGACAACTCATCAATTTATGGCTAACTGTTGATAATGACTCTGAAATGGATAGTTTCATTCATTCACTTATTCAGTTTCTGTACAACCAACACCTTGCAGCTGACCACACACACACACACACACACACACACACACACATCCAAACACCATGGACTGATAAGTGGAAGTTTCTCTTGTGTGCAATATTTCTCTTCTATGCAATATTTTTCTCTTTTGTGCAATATTCCAGTACAACAATTTTTGGTGCCATATGTGCAATTTTTGTGTTATTTTCTGGTGCAATATGTGCAATTTTTAGGGGTAAAATATTACCATGAGCAATTTGTCAATTTGTCTCGTTACATTATTACGGTTTTGTCAATGCCTGCTGCTACCGAACAACTGAGGACACTTCAGTGTGTACCTGTATATATATCCAGTGTTCATAAATATATGTGAACACTGGATAAATATACAGGTACACATTGGAGTGTCCTCAGTTGTTTGGTAGGACACTCCAATGTGTATATATATATATATATATATATATATATACATACATACATATATACATATATATATCTCCACTAAGTGCATATACACATACATATATAGGTTATATACACACATACATTTGTGTACACATACAAATTTATTTTATCTAGTTGTGCTGTATAGCTTTTAATCTATTGTTTTGCCGCTCTTACCTTTGTTCTGTCCACTTTCTGCCATAGCAATGCAAATTTCACACTTGTGGGACTAATTAAAGTTTTTCTTATCTTATCTTAACTTATCTTATATCAACTGCTTAATAATGAAATATTTATTAAAAAAATGTTTTTGTATGTACTGTCGAATGGGACACGCCTGGTCAAATCGCACATTATATTGATTTTCTAAGTGAACTTAACTCCACCTCTGCATGGAACAAATCTAAATATGACATTTCCACAAATTGTAATGCATTTTTTATTTGCCAAGACTGTTTCTTTCCTCACACTTTCCCTTACAAAACGCTTCTACACTTCTTTTAGTATTGTTGCAAAGTACTGTTGTTTTCAAAATTCTCCAATGTTTTTAGAGGGATTCAAGCTGGGAATGCAAGTATAATTTACTTTAAATGTCTTTGTCAGTACAACTGTGCATCCAAAGCATGTGCGTGAGTATTTAGATAAATCACAGTTTTTTTGGAACAATGTACTCGAGTCAGATGAACCAAAACTGAACATTTTGGGTGTAATTTGGCTTGTCATGTTTGAAGAAAGAAGGCTTGTGCATTCGATCTCAGGAACAGCATTACTGGGACATTACACATCATGACTGGAAACAAGGAGAGGCGAGGTACTGGGACATTTTAGAGAAGAAGAAACTCAGGCCAGGAAACTGAATCTGGAGAGAAGATGGATGTTTCAACAAGACAACAACCATAAACATACAGCCAAAATAATATAAGGCTAGTTTCTGAAAGAGGCTAGGGCTTTGCAGCTTTCTCCATTTGAGCGCTGTTTAATAATAATAATAAACCTTTACCTTCACCATCATCCCTCTTTGTTGCATGAAATCTTCCCAACCAATAGGAGCATTTTTTCCCTAATGCCAACAGGTACAATTTGCATGAGAACATTTTTGTCTTTGCAGCAATAATGCGTAGATTTTTTCATATTTGAAGACATTTTCTCAATTAATTTCATTTTTTTGAATACATACTTTTACATTCATATGTACAGTACTGTGCAAAAGTCAATAGGCACCTGCAAAAACTTTTAGACGAGCAGTGAGTGTTTTTTTCTCACATTAATATTACTAAATATACTTAATATAGCTAAGAAGAATAAATACAAATAACATTCTACAGTAAATAGTGATTTTATGTTCAGTGTATCAGTGTGTTTCTTGTGGAAGTCCAGTACTACTGTAGTTTCCATCAGAAACCTGCTTTGACTCGATCAGTCCTTCATTAAGTAAAACCAGAAGCTGCTGATGGAATTTCTCAAATCCAAACAACGGCTGGAGGAACCGAGGAGGAATCTGGAACCGAACTTGTGTTCTCCTCACCAACTCACAACATTTCAGCTGCTTTTACATACAAAACAAATCCTGCTACTTTTTGTTACTTTCTTGTTTATCTGTATTTATTCTAATGTTAACTTTGCAAGTAGAAAGATTGTCACACGCTGAGAAAAATGGCTTTAAACAGTTTGACTTTTGCGCAATACTGTATAACTAAAGTGCTTCACTTGGTGAATGACAGAATGGTCACTTTACTTACTTACTTTCACTTTAAAAGAAGATGCTCTGTATATAAATATGAAATGGATGCACACCATGAACGTTTGCTAAATAACAAAAACAAAATTGTCTGAATGCTTGTTTCTCCCACTATAGATTCTGAGCACACAGTTGCTTCAGAAAGACAACAGATGGAACCAATGAGTCCATAAACAACTGTGTATGACCTGACATTCTCCACCTCAGCCGAACAGCAATAACAGCCACACTAGTGCAGTCAGAGCTTGTTGTGCGAGCTCAGACGGAACACAATGGCCTACATTTACCAACCTTGAGTCCAAACGTTATTTGGAATGAACTGATGCCTTCTTTCCAATTACATTTATTGATGAGATCATGTTGAACATCAGCATTATCTTGTCTGAGATGCGCGGTCCTGGTTTGGGTCATGCCTGGGTAAAGTATTAGCTCTTGCGTTCTTATATTATGTGCAGTGTGCAATAAGGCTTTTGTGCAAACTGTTTAAAGGGGTACGGTGTGAAGCTCCCTGCTTCTCTCCTCACCCCCAGTTAAGTTTAAACAGTTGTAGACTAACAGCTGTCGTAGCAAGTGACCACACTTGCCAGCACTTAAGGACGACACACCCTTGCAAAATTCTTTAGTCTTTCACTCTAGTGAGCCATCAACCAACTGACTTAAGTCATAAATTAACAATATTTGTTAACTGAACAATAAAAATATGGATTCGAATGGCACCTGTGGCACAGCCATTAATGTGAAAATGACAGAAGTTGTGGGAGCTCATCAACACTTGCGCTCATCAAAAACTGAACACATTTAAGCCATTTTATGTCAGATCTTGTGTCAGAATGTGTTTTCTCTCTCAGTCCACAAACTAGGACATTTCTGGTCACTGGTCATATTTTTGGTTGGTGGGCTAATTTCAGTCTAATAATGACACTGAGGTGTTTAGAAACCACAGCTGTGTGTGATCCACCCTTTACAGCACACAAACACACACACAAACTAACTTGCCACCATTATGTCAGTGTCACTGATGGGCAGAGAATGATCCACCAGCTCACCGGTGGTCCCAAGAGGGTCGGAATAGAATAACAAAATGCATTGAATAATAAATGATGCAGAGAAACAGATGGGCCACAGTCTGTAATTGCAAACTAGAAAGTGCACCAATATGGTGTGTGGAGCTGATAAAAAGAACAATGCAGTGTTTCGAGCCTTGGTTCGAGAGGCACACTGCCCTGCACACAGTGTTTTCCCAGCTCCCATCACACCTGATCCAACTAAACAGACTCTCACTGTGTGTGTGTGTGTGTGTGTGTGTGTGTGATGAGGCAGGGGAAGCCCTAAAATGTGCAGGACAGTGTGCCTCCAGGAGCACAGCTGGGAAATACTAGTGCAGATACAGGGCCAAACAAAGGGTGTGTTTGCATATAAGTGGCCGGTGTATTTGTGTCAATGGGGACAATGAAGCCTATATTTATCATCTTCCACATCACAGCAGGATCACAGCCATATTACATGCGCACATCGCGTCACGTGACCAAGACCAAACAGCTGCTCCAATCACGGTAATCGATCAATCAATTGTGTGAGCTACACAATATGGACAAAAGTATTGGGACAACCCTGTTTGTCAGGGTTTGGGCTAGGCCCCTTACTTCCAGTGAAGGACAATCTTAGTGCTTCAGCAGTCCAAGACATTTTGGACAGCGCCATGCTTCCAAATTTGTGGGCAGAGTTTGGGGAAGAACCTTTTCTATTCCAGCATGACTGTGTCCCAGTGCACAAAGCGAGCTCCATGCAGACATGGTTGGATGGAGGAACTCGACTGGCCGCACAGAGCCCTGACCTCAACCCCATTCAACACCTTTGGGATGAACTGGAATGGAGATTGTGAGCCAGGCCTTTTGGAGTGTGTGACCTCATAAATGCTCTACAGAATGAATGGGCACAAATTCCCACGGAAACTCCAAAATCTTGTTCTAATAAGAGTGGAAGCTGTTATAGCTGCAAAGGGGGATCAGCTCCATATTAAAGGCTATGTATTTGAAAGCAGTGTCATTGCATTCAGTGTCATTAAAGTGTCTGTTGGTGGAACGGCCAGGCGTCCCAATACTTTTGTCTATATAGTGTATTAAGCCTATATTAAAATGAGCAGAGATCAAGGTTGGAAACAAAGGGACAAACAGGGCCTGTCTTTCCTTTCCCCATAGACAGCCTCATTGCAAAATGCAGAAGAAGCTGCACAAATTGATAGAGGCCTGCTTTTAGCTGTCTCAGCTCCAAAGGGGGTGATAAGGACAATGAGGGGAGAAATTAGAGAGTTAAACCTCAGCCTTGGACTAAATTGTAACGTCTGCGATCATTCAAAAAACAAACAAACAAACAAAAAAAAAAACACGTATAAAACAGCAGCTGTCTCTTCTTTTACTGGCATTTTCCATTTCTACCTTAAATTGCGCAGCTGTTACATTGTAGCCCCTTAGAAAATGTGAGTACCGTGCTGCAACATTTAAGGTGGAACGGACCGTTAGAATAAAGAGCTGACCAATCAGGAGCCATGTAAAATAAATGCAAGGTTCGGGTTTATTTTATGGTTTCGGAAGCTGCTCATGTGCCATCATGAGGGAGAAAATGACAAAACCTGAACACACACACACACACACACACACAACGCTACAATAAAGCCCCTCGTCAGCTCTTCTCCTACCTCTCGTTTTCGATCCAGCTCGGTTCTCCAGAACCGTCCGTCCACTCCATTCTGTCCGGTCCTCCGGTTCCCCCTGTCCCGCTACATCGTCGCACCGTTTATTATAGTCCCTTTAGTTCTTTAGATAATAAACCACGGCTCGCGCCGCTTCTCATGCCCGTCTCGCGCACGGAGCTCGAGGGATGCTGCTGCTCTCTCCTCGCGCCCCCTCTGGTTCGGTTTGTCCTACATGCTTTCACACATGACCTGAATTAGGTGGTCATTTAGAGCTAATAGAAGGTCCAGATTTCTGGAGCAGGTACAGCAGGAACCCAGAACTGGATTACCAAGCTGGAGATAAAAGTATACAGATACAGATAAAAGTAATGGGACATACCTTTTAATTACTGAACTCAAGGTGGCCCTTTACTTCCAGTGCTCCAGGAGACCAAGACATTTTGGACAGCGCCATGCTTCCAACTTTGTGGACACAGTTTGGTGAAGAACTTTTTCTATTCCAGCATGACTGTGCTCCAGTGCACAAAGTGAGCTCCGTAAAGACACGGCTGGATGAGTTCAGTGTGGAAGAACTTGACTGGCCACACAGAGTCCTGACCTCAACCCCATCCAGC
>JBBIGA010000040.1:34187073-34204443 GCA_037576975.1 Alestes dentex | reverse complement strand
TCTATACATACATACTGCTACAATTTACATTACATTAAAATATTTTTAATGTATCTTTAAAGTGTTGGAGCACACAAGCTAAATAAACGCCAATAAACTATATATGGCTGAAATTACAATAACTAGTGGAAAATGCAAAGCTGTAGATACAAACATTTCATATTACTATTATACCGCTCCTTATTGCAATTATGCTACAATTTACAGTATATTGAATTATAACATAATTTACATTATATTAAAATTTTTCATGAATCTTTGATGTGTTAGAGCATACGAACTAAATAAATACCAATTAACAACAAACTCTGTTTGTGACTGAAATGGCAATAACTAGTGCAAAAAATTGCATACTGACAGAGTACTCCATGTTAGTGATTGAAATTCCATATTGCAATTATACTGCTACATATTGTAATTCATGCTGTAATTTACAGTATATTACAACATATTAATGAATCTTTGTGTTAGACCATGTAACCTAGATAAATGCCCACAAACTCAGTATATGGCTGAAATGACAGTAACTAGTGGAAAGATGTGTTTTTTTATAAATTAAGATGTTTGTGGTATTTGCCACCTAGTTGCTTGCATGCATAACATATCACTCCCCTCCCACTCGACTCAAAATATGCAGCCAGATGCCTAGTTTTGATCAACGCCAGTGATTTTACATGGAAGATGACAAATGAAAGACCTTCAGAAGAGC
Organism: Alestes dentex; assembly: GCA_037576975.1. Lineage (NCBI taxonomy): Eukaryota > Metazoa > Chordata > Actinopteri > Characiformes > Alestidae > Alestes > Alestes dentex. The sequence goes on along the minus strand of JBBIGA010000040.1, from coordinate 34,203,734 downwards.
TTTTCAGATTTTTCTGAACTGTTTTGAAGTCATTGCACCCTTAGAATTTTAAGTCTTTAAAGAAAAACAAAACCATAATATTGTGAAATGTTGTGGACTTTCCAGTGTACTACCAGTACTTAAACGCCCAGCCTGGTAATCTGCTGCTTTATTGGAAAGACTAGAAACTACTCCCTGAATGTATGTGGTGTTTGTTATGCATCAATACAGGCAATAAACGTCTCAATGAGTAAAGATGATCTGTGTTTTAATTTCGTTTTAATAACATTTGGCTTTTCTAATCCTTTACAGCCATGGACCAGGATTATGAGAGTCGGCTGCTACGACAAATCAATATACAGAATGACAACGCCAGCCCCATTGTGAGTCTGCGTTTCATCTCGATGTTTTTATAAAGCTTCTTATGTTGGTGCACTGTTTTCATTGGGTAATCATTGATCTGTGCCCGGACCGCTGCCTCGGTTATGGGGGTGGCAAAGGCGGAGGAGGCTAAATATCAAGGCCGTTAGTGCTGAAACATATAAAGAGGGGAAACAAGTTAGCATCGTTTTCCATGCATAGAAGGACACACACAAGGATACATGGTATTGTAGCACTTCTAAACATTACAGATCATCACGGTTGAGACCTTGCTATTCTACTAATGTAGCAGGATTTTATTCAAAAAGGTTTTGGACCATTTCTATGCTTCATGTTCACACAGCTTTTGTTTTCAGGTGGTAAAAATGGTTTTAAGTATGTAAAGTGGCCCCTTATAGCCACGTGTGAATACACCACAGTACATCACACAGTGTGAACAGTGTGAGATTCTCTCTCTGCATTTAACCCATTCACCAAGTGAAGCAGGGAGCTGCCACCAACGAGGGGTGCCCGGGGAGCAGTGTTCGGGGACGGGAACCTTGCTCAAGGGTACCTCAGTGATGATTCTAGCAGTCCTGGGTTCCCACAGCCTTCTGATCGCAGGGGCAACGCCCTAACCACCAGGCCACCAGCAGTTATGATGGTGCAAAAAAAATATCAAACATTCAATAACTGTGTGTTCTTTGGAGGTTTTGCACACATTTAGGATCCACACATCTGGTTCACTGCATGAGGAGGAGATTTAGGCTTCTGGAAATATATGTATCTTTGTTGAGATACAGAGAAGAGCAGTTTGTACAGTGAACACTGCCTGGTCACTTTAACTTAAAGACACTTTGCAACAGTTTGCACAACAGCATCAGTTCCATTAAACATGGACTTCCAGAGCCTTTTGTTTTTTCTGGGCCTCACGAATAAGGCTATATTATGTTTCCCAATGTGAAATTCATTTGTTTTCAACTCTATGAGCAATATGGACCACATTGCAGTTTCCTTCAAAATGTCATAGCTGCAGGATAACGTACATATGTTTATATGTAAGATCTTCCTGCATACATAACGCAATGCAATATTTCAACATGTACAATGTGGATCACCGTGCAATTTCCTTGCAAAATGTCACAGCTGTAGTGTGATGTACAAATCCTATGCTTTTTATTTTCATGCATATTTATTTTATTTATTAATCTGTTCTGTTTTATCTTGTATACAAAAATATAGCTTCCAGCAGAGTTATAAATCAGCTTTTTGTCCTTTATTTACATGCTTATACGTGTAGATGCAAGTACTGTACTGAACAATGAAACATTCTCCTGTTCAAAAACAGACCATTTTATAATCAAGTAGCACTGAAATATGCTGTTCAGTGATACTTCAGAAGGTTAATATGGATCATTTTCTCCATTCTTTCCTGCAGAAGGTGACAGAGGTTATGCAAGCATTGACGCCCACAAACTCACCCCTGTCCTCGCCAAGTAAGCATGGAGATCGCTTCATCCCATCGCGTGCTGGAGCTAATTGGAGCGTTAACTTCCACCGCATAAATGTGAGTAATGAAAACCAGTGAAAACTCAGATCTGCACAGTCACGTCCCTGCTGAGTGATGCTTCATCCAGCTTTATGGAAAAGTGTCACACAGTGTCAAAACCCACCATAGCAAGTCTGTTAGAGCTACCGAACAACATTGCACGGTTTGAGTGCAGTGTGTGAAGATTTAGGCCTGTCATTTACAGCACATTTATTGCAAGTTACACATTGTTAGCAAATTTAGCCTTGTGGCTTTAGGCCAAAACTAATAAGCAAACTTCACACACCAAACACAATGTTGTGCTTCATTTGAAGGAAAATGAAAAGTCATACAGCCAAAACAGGAAGGCAAAAGACGGCACATCGGACAACAGCAAAGGTAAACCTTCGTTCTCTTCGGTGTTGGAATTTTTTTCTTTTTTTCTTATGTATATTTAATGGTCCCTGCAGTAGTGAGGCAAAGCTTAGTGCTATTTATAGTAGAAGTTTGTGTTGGCTTGGCCTTAGCAAAATGAGACTTAATTGTTGCATGAAACTAGACCTACAAGTAATGATTTTCCATAACTGATGAATAAACTAAAGCACTTTGCTCATGTCAGTGCTGCCATCAGGTTCTGCCTGCAGCAAGTAAGTTAATTATGTGTGCACCGATATGAAGTTTCAGGCCTGATACATACAACTAATGACGCCTTATTGTGGTACGTGCTGAGATCACAGTGCTTTATGTAGATTTTTTGTTCTTTAGGGATTATTCTTATCTGAAGCTAACAGTATGCTGTTAACGTTAACTATTGCTAGAGGAAATTGTTCTATTCGCTCATTATTATTATATAATTATGATTATGTAGCTAATTAGCGAATAAATAGGTTTTGTTTACTAACTAACCTGTTAATGCAGATGTCAAAATACCACAGACTTAAGGAATTTGTAGGGGTGGGTTTTTATAGGGGTGAATTTCGCTGTAATCCAGCACCAGATGTTTAACAGTTTATCCCCATACATTTATTCTCATTACATTATTGCGCTATAGGGTCTCGAAGAAAGGAAATTTTCACCTCTAGAGACTTACACCCACTTCAGTGCATGCGCAAGCTAAAAACTGAGCACGAAGTTTGTAATATCAACCATAAATTCAGTATCAGACCAATAGAAATAATGTAGTTTTTCTTATTATCGGCAAATAATATCTTTACATTGTGCATCCCTGAAGTTACTTTGATGAGGAATCGTTTCAACCCTAATAGAAATAGACGAGCAGTGTGTGTGCGTGCAAATATCACAGCATCGAACAGCCTGTTTAAAATGAGCTTGTTCTCTGCTCAAAACATTCAGACAAGGCCTCCCTTATGGCAGCCTTGTAACTATGACAACTGGGTTCTAGTTTGCCTCCAGTGCACTCGCTCACCCCTTCCTGTCCTTCTGTTTGTTGATCTGCCTCTCCTTCCCTCCCTTCTGGGTTTCTGTCTGTCGTTTGGAATCCTCAACCCCTTTTGGTACCTCACTTTGTTAGTTTAATTTAGTTTAATTCTTTCTTCCTCCTTCTCTCTCTCTCTCTTTCTTGGTCTCTCTATCTCTCCCTCTCTTGCTCCTTCTTGATCTCTCTCTCTCTCGCTCTCTCTTTTTCTTTCTCTCTCTCGCTCTCTCACTATTTCTCTCTCTGTTTCTCTTTTTCTTTATATTTCTCTCCGTCTTGCTCCTTCTTGCCCGCTCACTCTTTTTGTCCATCTCTTTTTTGCTTCCTCTCTCGCTCCTTCTTTCTCTCTATCTCGCTCACTTCCTATCTCTTTCTCTCTCTTTCTTGTTCTCTCCATCTCTCTCGGTCTCTGTCTCGCTCACTCTTCCTCTCCATCTCGCTCACTCTTTCTTTATCTCTTTCTTGCTCTCTCTGTCTCGCTTTCAATTTCTCTCTCTCTCTCTCTCTCTCTCTCTCTCTCTCTCTTTCTCTCTTTCTCTCTTTCTCTCTTTCTCTCTCTCTCTCTCTCTCTCTCTCTCTCTCTCTCTCTCTCTCTCTCAGATGGCCTGGCGTACTCAGCCCTGTTGAAGAACGAGTTGCTGGGGGCGGGAATCGAGAAGGTGCAGGACCCTCAGACGGAAGACCGGCGGCTGCAGCCATCCACTCCGGAGAAGAGGAGCCTGTTTAGTGTGAGTGTTCGCCGAGGGCCTTGAACGCAGTCACGATTCCACTTACACCCTAAGGAATGCAACGATCCCTACAACACATCATTTACATAGCCTCTACTCTGAAAGCGGTTTGATAGTGAAAGAGGTGAATAAAGACCAAGAGATGAATACCTTTGGCTCGTCTGGTCTTTCTTCACCTCTTCAAAGACTTGCAACTCCACCGCCCACCTCTCTGGCGGTATGGTGGTTTGGCGTATTGTGGATACGGCACCCAAACATCGCAGTGGTGAAAATGTGCCTCTGCAACAGCCCAGTACACTCTCCTACTCCCACTCGTGCTGCCGGCTTTGTCCAGCTTCATCACGAAGGACATGGCAGAGGAGTTTTAGAGTAGGCGGCTTCTGAATGGCCTTGGATGTGTGTTTGTGTGAATGGAGGTAACATAATGCTGATGCTGACCATTCACTAAACAAAACAGCTTGGATGACAAGATTGCAAATGGTTTTAAGTACTGTGGCAAATTATTTTTTCATAAAAGGTTTAAATCGTACAGTAGAAATCCAATTAAATTGATTTTTCCACCTACCATAGATGTTGATCAACCAAGGCATGTTTCGAGGCCAGATTTTGGTTTATTAGTTTAGAACTGGATGAGTTAGATACACCAACATACACTATAATTCACTCACACAACTCATTTCTGTAAATGCGTTCCTTATATTTCTCAAAACTTTCTCTAAATACAGTTTGCTAATGGATGTTGTTCAGGAACCAGTATGACTTAATGTGAGCAACAGAAGTGAACTTTACGATTACGGACAGCCATTTTAGACAACACAGGGCTGGAGAGGGCTGTTCTGTAGCCTGTAGTAGGTGGCAGTAGCCTAGTGGGTAAAACACTTGTCTGTGAACCCGATGGGCACAGAATCGCAGGTTCAAACCCCCCACTTTCTACTTTTGTGTCCTTGAGCAAGACACTTAACCCTCAGTTGCTCCAGGAGGACTGTCTCTGTAACTAATGATTGTAAGTCGTTTCGGATAAGAGCATTACCCTTTATCTTGGATCAGATTCCTTTGAATTAATGCTCGGTGTTTATACAAAAACTATTGCAGATCACTCCTACTCTTAATGAACAGCTGGATTCTTGTTAAGCAGGTTGAGAGACCATTAACTAACAAAACTTTAATATGTTAGCCTCCAGCTCCAGTTCTAAAGAAGAATAATTTGGGCACTGTGTTTTGACTTGAAGTGGAAAATGATGTGTGGGTTTTTCCCCACCCCAAATCTTTCTTTTAAATGATCAGTATACTCATTTGAAGAACCCTTTAAGGTGTGTAGATTATTTAGGGCTGAACAATACAAACAAAATGATATTGCTTAGTATTATAATTGCTATACACTTTATATGTATATTAAAACACTGATGAAACATTAAAGTTACATTCACAAATTTAGTTTTGTTTTCTTATTTGAATATGAATTACCTTGGGTTTGAGAAAGGCGCTATGTAAAAAAAACCCAACAATATTATTATTAATATCTTGCTTCACATACACAGTCGGCTGGAGCTGTGCCCATCTTGATCAATCATTATGATTGGTTAGAAGGCTTATTTCTATATCGCAGTCTCCTGCTATAATGATTAACAGAATGATTTGTTGCGCAGCCCTGATTCTGGCCTAGGTTTTACTTCACCAATTATCTAGACAGTTAAGATGAGACAGTTATGTACATTTTTGACGTGTGTGTTTATATGTTGCAGTATTCTTTAAGTGCCAAGCGCTCACTTCCAGATGACGGCAACAGCATCTCCCCGTACTCTCTGTCACCCGTCAGCAGTAACAGGTAAAACCTCCCATCATTCATGACCCGTTGTGACTCATAGAATGAATGCTGCTGTCTTTATATGTCTGGAATCCACCGAGCTAATAGAGCTGAAAGATGTGGGAAGAATATGAGCAAATGCTAAACAGCAATATGGTTAATCAAAATATGCAGCCTAAGCAAAACATTTCATCGGGCCAGTTAAAAGGGCAGTGGTTGTTACTATATGTTTACAATAATAAACTCCGAAATAGTCTGTCACCCACTCACTGCTGCTTTCCAACAGTGGGAACGTAGCCAATAACCAGTAAAATAAGTAAAATCCACAAACATAGATCAATTTCTGATGGTGATGAATAAAACAGTAATTGTAAATTGTCACACTCTTGCTGTTTAGACGTATATACATATTTGTACAAGAGGCTGAAAACCTCTATTGTAAAACAGCTGGACTTCAACAATTAATATATTGTTGTCCTCTACCGAATATATTTTGGATGGTTTAACATTCGGTTTTTGGTTATTATAAACTGTAAATGTTTTTTAATGGTGATACAGAGAGGGAATATTTGAATACTTGTTCAGAAATACCAACAAAGTCTGTGAAACAGTGTGTGGACCAACCCAAGGAAATGATTACTTTCTGTTAATTTATAATTGTCATAAACCATAGCTGTGTATTTTATTGGGTGTCTGTCCTCATTTTCAAAGAATATTGTAGATATGACCAATTTTTAGGCTGTTCATTTCAAAACAATACAAAAAACAAAAAGTATCGGTAGTTGGGCCTTTGATTGTGTGTGTGTGTGTTAATTATTTTAGGGAGCTTTCTTTTACAGTCTCTGCCTTTTTTTTTTTGCATGTCACATAACAATATCGGCTATGTGTGTCCTTAATGACCTCTTCTGTGTCTTTTGTACCCATTTAGTCAGAAATTACTGCGGTCTCCACGGAAACCCATGCGCAAGATCTCAAAAATTCCCTTTAAGGTCCTGGATGCCCCAGAGCTGCAGGACGACTTCTACCTGAACCTTGTGGACTGGTCCTCCTTAAATGTGCTTAGTGTTGGCCTTGGGACCTGTGTGTACCTGTGGAGTGCTTGCACCAGCCAGGTACGTGTTTAAGACTCTAACACTCTTGCCTGCAAATTGTGATTTGGTATGTTTTTTTGGGGGGGGGGTTGGGGTTTTTTGGTTTTGTTTTTTTTTTTTTTTTTAAACAGATTTCCCCTCTACATCTGCAGGTGACGAGACTCTGTGATCTGTCCGTAGAAGGAGACTCTGTGACGTCAGTGGGCTGGTCCGAGAGAGTAAGCTTCCATTACGCATTGTTGAACCATTTCTAGAAATTGAGGGTTTTGCAACTCTTTAAGCTTTGTGAGATTTCCATGTGCATGAGAATTCGGAGCAAAATTTGGACTATTTTTAGCTGGTTTCCCAGTACTGGCCTTGAATTGCTGCTTCCGTGTTTCTCTCTTAAGACACACATTGGATTACAGACATAAGTACATATCAAAAACACACATCCTTGCTCCCTCAGTTCAATCCCAGTGTTTGTTGCTCTGTGTGGTTTAATTACCATTCATTTCATAGAGAAGAATTGGTAATGGACAACGCATGGCAGTTGGGTTTAACTTTTGAAGGAATGTACCAATAGAATATGGTCTGGGTGGGGCTTCAGCCACAAATAAGATGGAGGAGAAATGAATCGCTTCTGTCAGCTCCCATTCGGAGCAGTACAGGTCTAGACATCTTGAAGAAACTATGCTGATCTATTATAGCTCATGGCAAGCCTATGTAGAAGGACTGCAACCAGCAACACTTATAAGCATTCCTGTTGAATGGGTCTCCCACACTCCCACTCACACTGATCTCTGCCCACAAATACACCTACAACAAGCCAGTAATGTGTATGAATGCAAGTTTTTTTTTGTTTGTTTTATTTTTTTTGCAATCTAAAATGTCCTTGAGAAAGCTGCCTTATTCATCGTGTGAAAGGCTCAACAACAAGCCTGCGAGTGAGCTGGTGTAAATAAAGCCTTAAAGTGTGCATAACAGGAGTTCTCCAGGACCAGGATTGGGAAACACTGACTTGTTCTACTGGCGACTGAGTTCTAATGCACTGCCGTGCTTTGTTTTAGGGGAGCTTGGTGGCAGTGGGTACTCATAAGGGCTTTGTGCAAATCTGGGATGCGGCTGCAGGAAAAAAGCTCTCCGTATTAGAGGGCCACACCGCCAGAGTGGGTGAGTGCATTGCAGGTTAAAGCTTGGTAGCTTGCGTAGTTCTGTACACTCGTCTTGTTCCAGATCACTTTAGAATTTAATCCTGTTCGTCTCGCTGTAACTCAGGTGCACTGGCGTGGAATGTAGACCAGCTGTCTTCAGGCAGCAGGGACAGGCTTATTCTTCAGAGAGATATCCGGGCCCCTCCTCTACAGTCCGAACGCAAGCTCCTGGGACACCGGCAGGAGGTGTGCGGCCTCAAGTGGAGCACAGACCACCAGCTCCTTGCCTCTGGCGGCAACGACAACAAGGTAGCTCGCCTTACACACCTCAAGCCGCAAACTTGACTGTACTACTAGCAGGAGTAACAGTAATAGGATTGTGCTTATGGGAGAATGGGAGAAGCTAAACTGCTGTAGGTGGAATAGGTTAATGTCATAAGGCACGTTTCCATAGGCATACAGGAACCGTGTACTTAAACTGTACTGTGATGGCACGGAACTCGCAGCACACTCGAGTTTTCCTGTGGATTTCCTGTGTATTTCAGCCCTGTGATGTCAGAGCTGCTTTTGATATTGTGGTCCTTTATTATTAATAACCTTGTTTGTGAGGTTTTTTGATGAAAACCTTGCCCAGCTAACTTGTTTGGGCTGTCCTGGTACAACTTTATGCTTCTCACAGCATTATGGTGCCATCGAGCACCTCTGGTTCAGTACGGGTTACTTTATTTGTAATGGTAAAACATTTGTTCCTGGCAGGGCACGGTTCCTTGTGCCAGTGGAAAAGCGCCGATAGATTAGTGTATGTGCTCAGACATGAAACAGGCAAATTCTCTCTGCCTTTCTCCAGCTGCTGGTGTGGAACCACTCCAGTGTGTCGCCCATGCAGCAGTACACAGAGCATTTGGCGGCAGTGAAGGCTATTGCCTGGTCGCCCCACCAACATGGTCTACTGGCATCCGGAGGAGGAACGGCTGACCGCTGTATACGCTTCTGGAACACTCTAACCGGGCAGCCTCTGCAGTCCACTGACACCGGTTCACAGGTCTGCAACCTGGCGTGGTCCAAACACACCAACGAACTGGTACGTACTGCTCTGATACAGGCTTGTAGCAACAGTGAAAATGGGCTAGATTTTGACTCTTATGCCATAGATAATGAGTAGTAGTCAATTAATTAGATTGAGTTTTGGCACAAGAATTAACTTGGTTAAAATCAGTAGTTCCTGTGTTGCGATTAGAAGTTCTATATGCAATTAGAGTTCTATTGACAGTGTTTTAGCAAAAATGTGCTACATTTACTGTGTTCATTTGTTGGCTATATGAACACTTCATTTGTAATTACTTATTCTTCTCTTGATTTTTGTTGGCACCTTTATTAGAGACATTTGGCTGAAATTCCATAAAAATCTGAATTATTATTATTATTAATTATTATTATTTTTGCAATTTAAAAAGTTTGACAAGCACTTGCCTTTCCCTCTGTATGTCCTCAGGTCAGCACACATGGATACTCTCAGAATCAAATCCTGGTGTGGAAGTACCCCTCCCTTACGCAGGTGGCTAAGCTCACTGGACATTCCTACAGAGTGCTGTACCTGGTAAAGAACACCTTGACCTTGATGTTTTGCCCACACATGTGTTTTCATAACTCCTGATGCAAGGTTGGCCACATTCTGGCAAAATTCTGTTCAGCTTAATGAGAATTTTAGAACACTGAAGTTGAGTTTGAGAGCCATGCAGAACAATTTTGTTTGACCAAATGGAATTTTATTTTTCCAATGTTCTGTACACTTTGTTAAAATCACAATTAGGTAAAAGGGGCTGTAAACTGAAACTGACCTAATGTCCCATTCTCGATTAATTAGAGCAGTGGTTCTCAGACCCATCCTCGGCTTCCTCCAGGTGGTTATTTTGCTCCTTCCCAACTTGCAAGAGAGAGCTAGAGAGAAAAAAATCTCAGTTGTCTGCATTTGCTGAGGACTGGTTTGTGAACTGACATTTCCCTTTTGGGAGCTCCTAATCATGTTTTTTGTAGTGTAAGGTGTGTGTGTGTGTGTTTGTGTGTACACCGATCAGCCATAACATTAAAACCGCAAAATCTTCCTAATATTGTGCAAGTGCCCCCAAAACATCTCTGACACGCTGAGGCATGGACTCCAGAAGACCTATGAAGGTGTGCTGTGGTATCTGCACCAACATGTTCGCAGCAGATCCACTTCACTTTGTGAAGGGAGGCTTCCATGACTTGCACTGGTTTGTCCACCGTGTCCAACAGATGCTTGATCAGTTTGAGATCTGGAGAAGTTGGAGGCCAAGTCAACACCTAAACTTATTTATCATGTTGTTGTTGTTGTTGTTGTTGTGTTTTTTTTTGTGTTTTTTTTGTTTTTTTTTTCGCCATTCCTGAGCAATGTTTGCAGCGTGGCAAGGCTCATTATCCTGCTGAAAGGTGTGTTAGCCATGAAGGGCTATACTTGGTCTGCAGTAATGTTTAGGTCATTGGTATGTGTCAAAGAAACTTGCACATGAATGCCAGGACCCAAGGTTTCCCAGCAGAACATTGCCCACAGCATCACACTGCCTCTGCTAGATTGCTTTTTTTCTATAGAGCATCCTGGCGCCATCTCTACTCCAGTTAAGCAATTCACTTGCACTTGGCTGTCCATATGATGTAAAAGAAAATGTGATTCATCAGACTAGGCCACCTTCTTCCATTGCATTGCTGTTTTCGAGATGCTCTGACCAAGCCATCGCAGTATGAGCTTTCTCGAAGTCAATTCTTTTTTCCTGCTGTGAGCACATCAGCTTCTAGAACTGACTGTTCACTTGCTGGCTGATATTTCCCAAGCCTTGACAAGTGCCACTGTAACAAGATGTTTGTTCACTTCACCTGTCAGTGGCTTTAATGTTGTGGCTGATTAGTGTGTATACACATACTTTGTATTGAAGGTAAATGCTAACTGTCCAGACAGAAAGCATTTTTATAACCTCTGGTTTATAAGCCCTGCTATTATTTTGTTCCTTGGGTGAATGATTATTTCCACATCTGAATATTTCCTATTTTTTCTCTATTATACGATATATAATCAGTGCTGGTTTCTTGCAGGCCATGTCACCTGACGGAGAGGCCATAGTTACTGGAGCAGGAGACGAGACGCTGCGCTTCTGGAACGTCTTCAGCAAAACCAGATCCACAAAGGTACCATAGATTGTCCCTCCACTTAAGTACTAAAGTACACAAAGACAAATGAGAAGGCCAAGCTTATACTTTACGAGTGCTCCATCCTATTGTATATGGATAAGCAATGGTACGTTACTGTAACAGTTCTAAACGTGAGTAGAGTACGAATTGGAGAGTCTGTAAACCAAACATGTTAGACATAGTCAGACAAAGTCTCAGCATCAGACGTTCTGCACCCACATAGAGAGTCAGTTATTGCCCACGTTTAGCTACAGAAATGCACAAGACTCTGAAGATATGCAGAGGTTTTGCTACAGTGGGCGTACATGTTTGCGTTAGAGGAGTGTGTACTCATTTACTTGTTCCATAGATGGAAAAAACTAAACTAAACACAAGATGGGTATTCAGACACAGTCCCTGGAATAAGAGGGACAACGCCTCCCTTACCACAGTGCAGCTTGCACATGTTTTGCATTATGAATTTTCAAGCTGTTGCTATTAGACATGACTTATTTTGTGCAGCTCGAAGCAATAAGTTTGTGCAGCTCGAGCAATAGGTTTCATGGAATATCTTTTAGGCCTTAATGTGATGAGATTAGTATGGACACATTTTGCATGTTAAAAGAGAATGAAATTCAGTGTGATTATGATGTAACTTGAGCTTTGGCCGTGTATTTATAGCAGTGGTGTCGCATAGTGTTAGCTATTCATGTTGCTGCATGTTATTTTTATGTAAGTAGAGTGACATTGGTCATTCAAAAAGTAATGTAAAAAACAGTAGCTTTTGGGGTTGCTGAAAAAAAAAAATGGAACCTTTTCTTTACTCAATACCGCAAAATGCTGAAGTGTTTTTCTTTTTTTTCTTTTTGTGTCCCTTCTAGGAGTCTATATCAGTCTTGAACCTGTTTACAAGGATCCGGTAATATTTGCTTCGGTCTGGAAGTGCTAACATTTAGGACTCCCATGAGAACATACACTGATCCTCGCCATTATAACCTGTGTGACTGACGGACATTAGGCCACATCCCTTTTCTGTGGTGCTGTTTTGAGGAACTGATACCGGAGGGAGGGGCGTCGTGGTAAATGTGTCCCCTTAGGTTTTATTTCAGAGAAGAATGGACGCATTACTGCCAAATAACTAACGTGCAAATGTTTATTTATGGGTTTCTTTTCACCATTGTGCTTTTCTAAATCCGTGTTTTGTTTTTTGTTCACAGTACACGCTGTTCTGTTTCAGGATAACGATCTCTGTGCCCATTAGCCTTAACTGCAGTATTGAGTTAACCTCGGAGGGTTAACGTTAAGCCTTGGAACGTCGCGTCTGTGTTTTCTTATTGTTAACAAATTATTTATTTGGACTTGGACCCCTTCTTTTTTTTATCTAGCTTGTTTGTTTTATAGGAAAAAAAATCAAACCATATTTAATTTTATGTCCTAGACAAATACTCTCTTAAATTTCATTTACGTTTTGAATGTGTGGTATGTTTTTTTGTTTTTTTTGTTTTTTTTGTTTTTTTTGGGTTTTTTTTCCTGTGATTTTTAAGGATTAGTTAGAAGTAATGGCCGAGATTGTTATAAATCCAGCTTTAATTCTGAAGTTGGGCCAGTCAGCTTTCCCATAATGTCTTCAACGCACAGAATACAGCATTATGTATCTTAAACCACATCCCGAACAGTGAAACCTGATTTGCTTCAGCAGTGTCGGTGGTGTAAAACATTTAGTCCTCGGCACTTGTTTTATTCCAGGTTTGGGTGAACGTTCTTGTTTATCGTTTAATTTTTATTCTTGGTTTTTTTGTTGTTGTTTTTTTTTTTTTTTGTAAATCAGGTTTCTTGTCTCTTGTATAGTGGTTTGAATGCAGCGCTGGGCCGGTGAGAATGAGTGGTATTTATTTAATTTGAGAGGCTGTGTTGGCTTGTTTATGAGAACAGACGTTTTATGTAGGTTGAACGATGGAACGCTTGCCTTTATCTGCAATTTACAAACAAATCCAAGATACCTGCCATGTTGGAACAGCTTAAAGAATGTTTATCCAGGGAGAAAAAAAAAGAGACGAGAAAAGAAAATTACAGTTTTCTTACCAAGAAGAGCGAATAAATGTAAGTGTTCTATGTTTGTGTGTGTGTATTACTTTTACTGATCCGGTATGTTTGTCTTTACTGAAGAAAGGCTTTGATTGTATGTGCAGAAACGAGAGCGGGTTTGAAAAGCTTGGGCAGAAATCCCATGGTCAATACTCAAGCACTTGAATTGGTATTTCAGGCATCTTCAATAATCAGTGTACTGTGTGTGGGTGTGTGGTGGGGGGGTGGATATAGCCACTAAAGTTAGCATTGCTACTCCAGTATTGTTGTTACAAGTGTTTATGGATGGATGATGTTGCACAGTAAGAAAAGACATCTTTTAAAATATATTTTTATATTTTACTTAAACTGATGATCCGAAGCATGCTTACAGATGGTGGGAAGGGAAAGGTGATTATGTAAATTCCTTTTAGATGGAAAAAAAAAAAGACAAAAAAAATATTCAAAAAAGAAGTTTTTGTAAAGCATACTGGAGGCATATTAGATGTTATTATAATGAGTTATTTATGCCATGATCACAACATGTCTCTGAATGAGGCAATAAGATATTAAAGAAAAACATTTCTTGAGACATTAACCCTTTATTGCATGGTGTTGCCATATGCCAATACTGACATTTTTCAATTATATGGTGGATTACAATATAGAAGTCAATATTTTTCGAAAATGAAAAGGGTTTTCTGAGTAAAGTAGTATACTTTTATCTGACCACATGTTTACTTTTTGCAGTCTGGTGCTTTTGCACCGACTCATTTTGCGCCATTTTTTCCATCCAAGTCAATGCATTTATCCATAAAATGTTAATATGCCAGTGACGTAATACACTGATCAGCCGTAACATTAAAACCACCAGCCTAATATTGCAGAGGTCCCTGTTGTGCTACCAAAACAGTTGAGGCATGGACACCACAAGATCTCTGAAGGTTTGCTAAGTCCTGTAAGTTGTCAGGTGGGGCCCCTATTGATCAGACGTGGTTCTCCACCACATCTTACAGATAAAAAGCGTAAAGTAGCCATTCTGTCATATGTGAGCAGCACAAAATTCTTCCTCTGCATTAAACACATTCACCAAGTGAAGCAGCAGGCAGCCAGGAACACAGTGGCTAGGGAGTAGTGTGTGAGGACGGTACCTTGCACAAGGACCTTGTCTTAGACTTTGAACCCACGAGTTTCTGCTCGCAGGGAGAACGCCCTAACCACTAGGCCTTCGGATGTGCCTCGATCTATTCCTGGACAGTGTTTGCAGTGTGGCAGGGCTCATTATCCTGCAGAACGAGGACACTGCCATTCAGGAACACTGCTGCCATGAAGGGGTTTACTTGGCCTGCAACAAGGTGGTTTCTGTCAAATTTCGTCTACATCGGGGTGTCAAACTCCAGTCCTGGAGGGCCGGTGTCCAGCACAGTTTGATGGTTCTCCTCCTCCAACACATTCACTAAACCTGACAATTACCCGGCGAGGTGAACCAGATGTTTCTGAGCGGGGAAATCACCAAAACGTGCTGGACCACGGCGCTCCAGGACTGGAGTTCGACACCCTTGGTCTACATGAATTCAGGCCCGATGTTTCCCAGCGGACCATTGCTCCGACCGTCACACTGCCTCCCCTGGTTTGCCTTCCTCCCACTGAACCCTTGTGCCATCTCTTCTGCAGATAAGTGACACACAGCCATTCACATCCACATCCACGTCCAGGCCATCTTGTCCTCCACTTTTGGCAGGTACTGACCACTGCATATTGGGAACACCGCTTCGGACCTGCCGTTTTGGAGATGCTCTGACCCAGACGTGACAATTAGTCTTTCGTCAAAGTTCCTCATGCTCACCCTTTTTTTTTCTTGTAACATATCAGCTAAAGAACTTATTGTTCACTTGCTGTCTAAAATGTCCCACCCTTGGACAGGGGCCACTGCAATGGGGTAATGTTATTCACCTGTCAGTAGTTTTAATGTTATGGCTGATTTCTGTGTGTATGTGTGTGTGTGTGTGTGTGTGTGTGTGTTTGTTTGTGTTTGTGTTTGTGAGAAATCTACCTTAGATTTGCTTTCTTTCTCGCTTCACTGATCTGGAGTCCATGTCATCAGTCTGGTTCACTCTGGTCACTGGGTCATTCTGTTGTTGTGCCTCTGTTCTACCACTGGGGGGCCTCACCAACTCTTCCCCACGCCCCCATAAACAATGACAATTAGAAGCCCCTCCTCACGTCACATAAACTGTAATTCAAAGACTGTGCCAGACGGTTGCAATGAAAAAAATGTTATCTTGCTAAAGAAGCTTGACTATCTTTGTACTTGAGAGATTTTTTTGTTTGAAAAACCAAACCTGTGCTGAGTTTATATGGACTGAAAGGAGGCTTGGGTGATTTATTCCCATGGTAATAGAATA
Source organism: Alestes dentex (assembly GCA_037576975.1). Classification (NCBI taxonomy): domain Eukaryota; kingdom Metazoa; phylum Chordata; class Actinopteri; order Characiformes; family Alestidae; genus Alestes; species Alestes dentex. The sequence continues at coordinate 34,188,027 of JBBIGA010000040.1, read as the reverse complement.
AACTAACTGATCCACCTTAAAGGAGAAGACACAAATCTCCTCATCACAAATCAAAGTATTTTTCTCACAACCTTCCGCTCATCATTAAGCATTCATGAACCTCGTTTATTCATCCACAATTCTGATTGGGGGGGGGGGGGGTGATCTGGAGCAATCAGAGAAGCGCACCCCCTTTTTCGTATGCAGAAAGAGCCCACAGTGAATACTGTACGTGGTTTTAGTGATTTTTTGTCTATTAAATCAAAACCTCACTGCAGGCCTGTTAATGCCGGGCTGCAGTGATGAGGCCTCATTTCTGCAGCAGCTCAGTCGAGCACTTAAAGCCTAAATGGGACTGAAATTTGGGCTGTTTTTTTTGTATAGGGTCTTCAGTTTTGGCTTTTCATCATTGGACCTTGCTTTTGGGGCAGAATTTTTGAGATAAACCTCTTGGCAGATTCTACTCAATTTAAACAGCCTGTATGAGGAACAGTGCTGTGTAAAAAAAACATGGAGAGGCCTCATTTAAGGAATATTTTAAACCTGTTTAATTCTTTAAAATATTGTTTAATCATTTAAATTTGATATTGACTCAAAGCAATAATCTTATTTTTAATTAGGTTTTCCACATTTTTATACACACTTAAGTCATACTGTAACATACACACACACACACACACACATACATATATATATATATATATACATACACACACACACACACACACACACACACACATATACATATATATACACATACACACACACACACACACACACACACACATATATATATATACACACACTACCAGTCAAATGTTTGTACACACCTTCTCATTCAACGATTTCCTTTGTTTTTATAATTGGCTTATTGTAGATTAATATTGAAAACATCACCTACAGCTTTGCACACTCTTGGCATTTTTTCAATCAGATTCATGAGGAATCGACCTGGAATGGTGTTTAATTAACAGG
>JBBIGA010000040.1:34101080-34112642 GCA_037576975.1 Alestes dentex | reverse complement strand
CTCTCTCTCTCTCTCTCTCTCTCTATCTCTCTCTCTCTCTCTCTCTCTCTCTCTCTCTCTCTCTCTCTCTCTCTCTCGTAGCTGCAGGAGTAGATGCGTGTAGCAGAAATTTGACCCAAGGGAAAATGCCTCCCCTCCCTATCATAGATCCTCCCTCTCTGTTCAATCCTGTATAATCTCTCAGTCGAATAGTGATTCAGAGGCAGCAGGGCTGGGCTGCGTTTAGCACGGCTTGCAAAGCTCGTGCCCCCACACACATCTTTACTCCGTCTTTGACAACTTAAATACGCTGTGCACCGAGTCATAAAGAGAACAGGTCTGCCCAATCCCTTCCCTCCATGGTAGAGATCCTTTAAAGGGCTCCAACCTTAAAGGGCCCAAATCATGTAAAACTTGCTTTTCTTCAGTTTTTAAAGGGCCCATATCATGAAAAACTTTCCTCACTTTCCTCTTTTATTGTGAAATAAAAGCGTTTGATATAGTATGTAAGGCTGCACAATATATCATCTGTTAATCACAGTCTCTGCAATACTGATATCCCAGAAGGCTGCAATATGCAAATGAGCCTCTAACCAATCACAGGGCTTCTGACAGAGTAACCAATCACTGGGTTACTGTGTGTTTTGATGACTCAATCAAGTCATGTAATCCAGCAAAAGTCCAATAACCCATTTAACCGTTATAGACGCTGAAAAGACACTTGTAAAGGTATTTACTTTCTATTTCATTTTGACATTTGTATACCAAAAATGTAATTCATCATTAATCATAATTCTTCCTTACATGACCACATTCCAACCTCTGTTCATCCCTAATGATTTACAGGCTGTTGCTGTGCCTTTAAGACTGATACATATGACTTATCTCTTTTCTGATTGGATGCATAGCTTCAGCATAAAGGGACGGGGCTAAATAGCTCTAATCTGAATAAGGAGAAATATGTAAATGTGTTGGTTGTATGATCTCACAAAAAATGGTTATTTGAAAATGGGCTGTTTTATTAGCTTAGTTTCCATATATTCTATATATATATATATATATATATACATTTAAAATGATGATATGGACCTTTAGGATATTGAAAGACATTGTAATTACAATAAAAAAACAGTATAATCATAATACTAATAGTTTGGCCATGTCAACGCACACACGCATATATATATAAATTCACACATATTCACAAATTAAGTCAGGATTGCTTTTGGTGAGGTACAATACTAAGCAGCCAATCAGAACAGAGGTCAATATTTAGGGCTGTTTTGTATTCATTGTTTTGGTGACCATCAAATTTACTGCCTATTCAGAATATAGCCATTTAGCCCCACCCATTCACCCATTCACACTGATTTACATATATTGGTCTTAAAGGCATAGCAATAAAGACATCCAAGGACACCCCCAGGGTAATGAGAAGATATTATATGAATGATGGATCATTCTCGGCTCTGCAGTGACATGTGGCGTGTTAGTGTGTGTAAATATGTGTGTGTATGTCCACTTTCTGTCCTCTCTATTAGACCTATCTAACATGCTGGTCCACCTTGCAGTAAAGGTATTTATGATAGTTCATCTGGTGCTGCATGGTCGTCCTCTGGTCTTTCATCAGTGGACAATTTTATTAGTATCTTATAATTAGGTTCTATACAAAATAGTATGGCAGGGATAGGGGGGTTCTGTGAGTACGGAGTGAAAGTTTTATATCATGTTTGACCTTGCAGCCGCTTCAAAAACAAGGTCATTTTTATCAGTGTTAATAAACAGAATAGGAAAAAATCCATTATGTGTGGAGCTGAAGCATGAAAATTCTACAAAACTGTATTATATCACTCAAGCCCTGGCTTTTGTTCCTTCCTTTCTCGAGCGTATGGCCAGAAGCCGTTTCTGAGCAGTGACCTCCATCCTTGTGTTTACCCGAACTCCCATGTCTTTTCTGCCTTTTCAATTAAAGCTAACAAATAATTATTAGCTTCGCCATGGCTCCCCTCCCCCACCGCCTGCTGCGCACTGTGTAATTGGCGTAGTCGTTGGCGAGGTGCATCCGTGCATAGTGATTATGTAGGTACATAATTACACACCATACTCCTCCGTTTAAGAACCAAACGCGTGTTGTTCCTTAGTTTACCTCTGATCATATTTGCGCTCTGAGTGGCTGGCTGTTTTATTTATAACGTTTAGTAATGAGTTCCGCCCACTGCTGGCTCGGTGAGCAATAACCACGCACCGGGTGTGGGTGGCACGTCCTTTCTCTCAATAACGCTTCAGATTGCACAGAAACGGCGAAACTCCCTCGTAAGTGGGCAGCTAATCTACGGAGAATGGAGAAATAAATTGCAATAAACAGCCGTCGCAAGTAACTGAGCGAGTCATTTGCCTGGATGAGGTTTCAAAGCACGATAGCAGCTTGGATGGTGTTTCAAAGTTTCACCGTGATATTTAGCTTTCTTCCACAGACACGGGGTCGTCGGAACACAGCCGAGACTGGCTCTTAAACCTGCTCTGCTCTTTGACAACAAACGTAAAATGCAATCAGATCTTTTTTCTTTTTTTTTGCTGTGCATGAAAGACCATTTCAGGGCAAATCATGGAGAAAGTCTCAGATCAGAGCCTTTCAGAACCCCACAATGACCACAGTAATGATAATAGACCACAGTTTGCTTCTCTCTGGAGACGTTTCCCAAGAAAGCGTGACACTACCAGAAACCATGTGATTCTTCAGTAAATGGTTTCACAGGAACTGCTTGGAAAGCCATTTTATAGTTTCTGATTTCTCCAATCTGCAAGAATAAAGGGAGCTTTGTGATCATGTATGTGTAGATTTCTACATATACTTATTTCAGAAACCCAGTTTTGACTTAAACAGCATCTCCCAAAGTTGAGGAAGAATGTAGAAGTGCACACATGACCCCAAGTGTGGAAGTTCTAGTGTTAGGTATGGTAGGTATTAGGTACAAATAATGTATATGAGTTGGTGTATGTATAAATATATAAATAGTTAAAACAGAATTTTATTAAAATAACTGTGTAATGAATGATATGACAGGGTCTGACATGGGTGCGTAGTCTCCAGTGATGGAAATTTGCCCTCTAGATTGCACAGCACCTCCTGCTGGTCCCTGTTATGATGCACAGCACAAGTTTCCCTGTTATGACTGTAATTTACTGACATGAGCTGTGACAGAAATCAGAGTAATTGTACCAGTGTTCAATGCAAGCTATATTTTAGATAGATATTTTGTTTCATAATATTTCACATTTTTTATAATTAAGTCTCCAAAAAGACATAGTCTTTTCATAACTAGTCTGATGTAGTTATGAGGAAAGATATATTCCAGTGTTTGATGTGAAGAGAACCCATATAGATCGGAAGAGATATTTCAAATCCTGTACCAGTCAGATAAACCTATTAGTCTGTTATCTCCGTATTTATGTTTGTTTCAGCTATTCTGTTCACTTTGAATGTCAAAATTAGAGCCTAACGAATTAACTTGCCATGGACCTGTTGTGTCTGCCAAGTAAAATAAATGGATACAGTAGAACTTCAATATGATTGCAAAACTGCCCATTTTGAATACAAAATCTTTGTGAAGCCTAAAAATTCATATTCGCCACACTGATTCGCTGTGGCGACCCCTGAAGGGTAAAGCCGAAAGAAAAAGAAGAAGAAACAAGCCTGCAGTCATTAATCCCCGCCCATTCATGTTGAAGTTATAAGGAGAGTTTCTGCTTGGACTGCTTTTGTTGAGGCACAGCACTGGACAGCCAATCAGAACAGAGATCACTTACATGCACATATCAGTCTTAAAGGTACGGTACTGTAACAAAACCAGCCTGTTTGACTGTAAGTGATAAAGAGAGGTTGGAAAATGGTCGTGTAAAAATGAATTCTTTGTTTTTTTGGTGCATAAAAAAGCACAGATGTTATACATGGACCTCAGGGGTGAAAAATTACAATGAAAAGTAGAATAAGATGCAGGATGTGAGCTCTTTAATGACTGAAATCTGAGATACTGAATTTCTCACTGTCTTGTTCCGCAGAGGACTTGCTGCCATTGGGTTTTCCCAGCATAGACATGGGTCCGCAGCTGAAGGTGGTGGAGAGAACTCGCACCGCCACCATGCTCTGTGCGGCCAGTGGCATTCCCGATCCGGAAATCTCCTGGTTCAAAGACTTCCTGCCTGTGGAGCCCGCCCTCAGCGAGGGCCGTATCAAACAGCTGCGATCAGGTACGTTACCAGGAGCTCCGATTTTTCCGAGTCCTTTTATTTATTCTTAAGCCCACTCTGGAGCCTACTAAGAACTATCATCTAAATACTGGATGTTAAAAGTGTAGTCAAACCCATTTTCCATAATAATCTCAGACATTTATGTAAGCCTTTCATAATATGTAACGATATCGAAGTCCCGTATTCTACAGTGCAGTGCGGTGAAATGGATATACTTTTTTTTAGGCAAATGTTGGTTCAAAGATCAGCTCGCAAGCTTGTTGACCCTGAAAACATGTTCAAATAAAAGTGTGTGTGGAAAGATCTTCGAAAACCACTGCTTTTAGCCACCGTGGCTAATCTCAGTAGGGTCTAGGAAGGGCTGCGTTTCGATTTCTGACTACAGTTTGTGGAGCTGAACAGCGGGGTATGATTAGAGAATGTATTCTTCTAACAGTGTTCTAACTCTCCTCTCTTTCTCTCTGTTTATCCGTGTTCATCATTCGTATCAGTGCCCGTGCCTCTCATCCTCATTAAAAATCTCTCTTATTTATTTCATTGATTTGTCTGATCCCCGCGGAGCCGTCTCGTATTTTTCTGTACTTACTCTTAGCGATTCATTAGACGCAATTTATTCCCAATTTGCTTCATTTTTCCCCCCATCATTTTCATAACAGTCCTCGCTCCCTACCAGCCGAGGCCCTGTTTTTTGTTTTTTTTGGGGGTTTTTTGGGTTTTTTTTTTTGCAGCTGGTTGTGGCATATGGCAATCAAAAGCAAGGAGACAGATTCATGTCTTCCAGCAGCTGCTTTTGAACTGTAGACACTCAAGTTATCACTCTTTCTTTCTTTCTTTCTTTCTTTCTTTCTTTCTTTCCCTCCCCTTTTTTTCTCTTCTGTTCTGTTTCTTTTCCTTTGAAACTCTCAGGATTATTCGGTAAGTATCTCTCCCACCCAGACCAAACTCCTTGTTAAGCTCCAGTCCCAGCGAACAGTGGCCTGTGCTTTCTGACCCAGTTTTCTGACCCAATTAAAATCGTAAGTGCAGTTTGCAGAGTTGTGTGTGTCACTCTTACCTTTCTGATCCTGCAGCGTCAGGTGGTCTCCGCGCACCTGTTTCCTGATGAGAATCGAGGGAGACCCCACTTGACCCACTTTATTGTTAGACACTGGGCCCCTCGCCGGTGTGTTTTCGCTAATGATGAAAAGTGACACAGCAAATAGGCACACGCTTGTCGGGGGCTAGTGATGCTTAATGTCATACACACACACACACACACACACACACACACACACACATACAATAATGTCTAAAGTCTTAGTTCAAAACTTCGGAATCAGTGTTTTTAATCATTTAAATATAATATGTACGTAAAAATGGATTCCATTTGGACTTAATGGGTTTTATGTAATTAGTAGAAGGCTGAAAAAACAAGTGGAAGGAATGGAGCTGTAGATATTTCTAAAATGATTGAGAGAACAAAAGAAAATCATGAATGAAGTGAATATTCATAGTGTATCATATTTCAAAAGTGACGATCAAATTTGAGGCAGAAAACAAAAACACTGGGAAAGAGTATTGTAACTAACAAACTAAATAAATGCATAAATATTTACAGTATTTTTTATCACTTAACAACTTCTTGTTGTACTGAAATTATTTGCCATGTTAATAAGGAATCTGAAAATGCTTATAGACATCTAGTGTATAATATTGATTAGGGTGTTTCGCAGCCTGTCGCCTTATGAGTGCTGGGACAGGCTCCAGCACCCCTGTGGCCCTGGTCAGGATTATTATTAGCGGCTCAGATGATGAAAAATGACACAAAAGTTTTGGCACCCCTGGTGCTTTGTTGATTTTCTATGTGATAATAAATCCATATCCTCTATAGAGACACACTTCTGCACATTTTCATACAGCATTATTGTTTATTTGCTGAATTTAACATGGTCAGAAAACTACTATCAAATTTTACCTGTGCAAAAGTTATTTTAAATTGCACAAAAAGTTTGCAGAGAAAATGCCAAATTTAGGTGTGTTTTCTAGCTTCTTTTCAGAAAATCAACAAAACTTCAGAACGTGGCTATAAATGTTCTTAAAGTAAGTCATCAATGTGTATGAAATAACAAAAATTATTAATACAACAAGTGATCCCAAACTTTTGGAGCGTCCTCGCGGCTCTGAAGCTTCACGCCTCGTTGTTTCCGCTCAGATTAGCACCTTTCTGTTTTCCCGCGACCGGAGCGTTCATCGACGGAGCTGTCAGCCTGTTCTTGTCAAAAACAGAGGCACGCGGATCACAGGTCTCTGCCACACACTGCTTCCCTTCGATCGGGGAGGTATAATTGTGAGCGGTGCGGAGCGAAGGATCTTCAGAATGAGTCACAGGCTGAGACGGAGACGCAGACAGAGAGAGCGGTAGAAGGTGTCAGGAGAGCGAGGAAAACTTGAACTGATCCAGGGGGACAAAGTGTGATGTATAGTAAGCTGTAAAGACACGGAAACAATGGTAGAAAACAGAGGTAGAGAGTGGGAGTGACAGAGAGAGAGAGAGAGAGAGAGAGAGAGAGAGAGAGAGAGAGAGAGACTGAAAGGATGTACAAGTTTCGACCTGTTCTTTCACAGCAATTCCGTCTCATTGTCATTTCACTGTCTTGCATTCATCTCTCTATCACTCCTTCCTTCCTACTCTCTTCCAAACAGGACTTCCACTATCAATCATGTTCCCCATCAAGCGGTCCATTTTTTTTGATGATTAATAAGCAACCAGCTTCACCAGGCAAGATAAACAATGAAGCATCTTTCAAATAGTCGTCAAAAAGGGACATCTTAAGCCGTTATTTTTTACATGAGTAATCATCTTCAACTAATCAATTAATCAGTTAATCTATTTGATGAAATGAGGCTTTGTGTTTGGAGGGCAATGAAATAGAGCACTTGACTCCCCTGATTTCTTCTTATTATGTGATTTTATGCACCACAAACACTCAGGAGTCACATTTTTATGAAAGTTTTCTCTCATTCCTTGGAAGAAAACAGGCTGTTTTGTATGCAAAGGTCTTGAGCCACCCCTCATTTCTTCATATTTTGCTTCCAAAGATCCAGACTTTCTTGTAATTTAATGTAGTCTTGAGGAACAGTTCTCCAGGCTTCCTGAAGGACTTCCAAAGACTCTCATTTCCAGTCATTTCCAGACTCTCATTTGTTGTTAGGCCACACAGTGACCTACGTATGAATCATTCACACAGAACAAAGAGCATCTAACTGAAGTCCTGAACCAGTGAAGAACCAGGAGCAGGTGATTCCAGATGATCAGGCGGTGATCAGTATACTGCTGGTGCTGAATGCTGAGTGGCTGGAACTCCTTTATCTAGGCTCCTTGTATCTTTAGGCTCTTTGCAGCCTGTCAGAGTAAAACATTTGTTCACATTTCTTTCATTTAATCACCCCAGTATGACAAAGATAAGACAGTTTGAGAGAAAGAAAATATTTTTGCAACAGCGTGGTGATTCAACTCAAAATATGAAGAAATCAAGACTTTTGCACAGTAGTGTAATTGACCTCAGCTCTGATTGGTTGCTCTCTCATTCAGAATTGCAGCCCAGAATGAAACGTGCAGTAGCAGCACTCATCATAACCACTGTGTGAACGAGCAGGCCAAACCACTGTAGGCTGAATTGATGATAATGTGTAATCACAATTCAAATCAGGCTGGGGTTTTTTTTTTCAACTGCTCTGTGAGTGGATGGGCTAGGCTGCTGTAGTGTACTCATGGTTATGACTTCATACCCATGGCGAATTATGTACTGAGGCCACGGATGGAACAAGGTTTACATACATCAAACTCATTTTATTTAAAATAAATAAATAGACCCTGCTGTTTTCCACAGTATGTGCCCTTAAATAAGAAACGTGTAGAAGGTACAAGCCAAATAAGAGACAATACCAGTACAATAAGGACAGACAATAAAATGTTCAGGATATGCACACATGCATATGAAAATATGCAAGCAAAGCACAGAGAGTAAGTATGTAATAGTGAATTCTAGTTATAATTTTATAATTGCTCTCTGTCTCTCTTCGTCTCTCTCCCGCTATCAGCTCGGAATCAGGGTCAGAGTAGTGACGCAGAAACTGGAGATACAGTGGTCCGTCTCATCCTGAGCCTCTGATTATTACAGACTCATTATGGCTGAAAAGAAGGAGAAACTCCAGGTCTAATAAACCGAAGCACTTCATTTCATCAAGGCCGCATTATTTGGATAAAAATAAGCGCTTCCCCATCAGAGTCAAATTAAGGTTTCACAGTAAGACACCAGTTGGTTTACAGTTACGTTTAGGTTTACGGCATTTAGCCGACGCTCTTATCCAGAGCGACGTACATCAGTGCTCAACTAGTCCACATCTGTTCTTCATACCTGTAGAGCTACACTAAGATCAACATCCGCCTTTAACCAAGTTACTGCCAGCTAGTTCACACACCTTAACAAACCATGTCAAAAGAGAAAAAGTCAGAGGTTAATACACAAATAAGGGAAAACAGTTAAGAGGGTAAGGGCTCGAGGTTTTTCTTAAATGGTTGGTGCTGGTTATAATATTGTGTTTATTTCTTGTGTTTATGTTAAAGAGCCAAACCTACACACTGCAACTATTTCAGCATGAAACACACGTTGTCTTTAGGTAACTGCTTTACATAAATTAGACCAGATTCGATATTACAAGTACATTTGAGTGAATAACATCTATTTCTTTTCATCCAAAGAGATTTCTAGTGTGATGAAAGAAGAAGTATGCTCCATCAACAGTTATGTCAAGTCAAGTCATGTTTATTTTTATCACCCGTTATAATACACAAAGGTCAGTCAATATGCTTTTCAGTAATATAATACATATATAAATGAATCAGACATAAAAGATAGTAGTGAGTAAATAAGAATAAAAAGAATAAAAGAAATAAAAGAAAATCAAAAGACGATAGAACTGCAGATATTTAACTGCGGAGTAGGATCGTGAGATATGACTGTATTTGACTGACATAACTGAATTAAGTTCAGTAAACGGTTCACATCTGTATGTATTCATCCAGTCTGGTCTTAGCTATGAAAGGACGCATTTGTATGTAGAAGTCAAATGTCAGATACCCTAAAAAAACACCTGTAAGAACACCTGGCGCCTTGTTTCATCACTCCTGCATCCCAAACCTGTGCTTGGTGTTTAGTCACCCTCCCCTTGTTTTTGCTCCAGTCACTCTTTGTGCTCTGTCCTTTTGTCCTCCCCCTGTTTTTTTGTCCGTCTGTCCGTCCTGCTCGCCCTCACTCCCTTCGGCTCTGGAGACGCAGGATTATTTTTAAATTCAGTGACATTTTACTGGTTCCAGCGCTCAGCAGCCGCACTCTTTAAAGGCAAGATTAACAATAGACTAATGAAGCTTTTTGGCTGTAATGCAAATCCCTCAAACCGGTGAGGGACCGCAGGAGTGTGGATGTGTGTGTGAAAGAAAGAAAGGGAGGGAGCCTGAGAGTGTGTTGCATAAGATATTTATTAAGCACATTTTTTCCTTGTCTTTTGAGAAAGAACTGATGCTGTCAGGAAGTGTGTGTGTGTGTGTGTGTATGTGTGTGAATGTGAGAGAGAGAGGAGGAGGAAAAATAAGCACACTGGAAGCCTTTGGTGTGTGTAAAATCTAAGTAAAGCTGCTTTTTCAATGATCTGCAAAGTACTGCGGGTGAGCAATACAGCAAAAAGTGCAATATTTATAATAATTACCATTTTCTCAAAATGGAATATGTGTTTACACAAGCGCCTCGCTGCAATGCTGCTTGCATGAACCACTGAGAGGAAACTGACAGAAGTTTCTGTTCATTGTTACATTTTTGGACAGAACTAGGCTGATCAGCGAACAGCCTAAAGGCATTCCATGCTGTATCATGGAATGATGAGCAGATGTCCTGAATTCATGATTCCGTTAATTATGGTAAGACACCCAGGCTCTGAAGCTGCTCAGCTTTCCTACGTCTTTTAACACTACCACCACCATGTTTCACTCTAAGTATGGTCTTATTGTGGAATGCTGTGTTAGCTATACACCCATCTTCTAAAAAGTTCTGCTCTTGACTCATCTGTTCACAGATCATTATTCCAGAAGGCTTGGGAGTGGTCAAGGTGTTTATTGTCAGATTAAAGTCAAAGTTTTATGTTTCTTTCGGTTAGCCGTGGTTTTTGCCTTGCACTTCTCTCATTTTGCCCAGTCTCTTTCTAATGGTGGAATCATGAATGCTGACCTAGTCTGAGGTAAGGATGACCTGCATTTCTCTAAGGGGCTTTTCCATGGGCACAAGGAACCACGCCGTACTGTGAACAAATGTTTTTCCATTACAAATCAAGTGACCCGTACCCAAGCCGTACCCATGCTGCTCAATGGCAGGGCCAAAAGTGGGCCACAACCCAGCTGACTGTGTCACTGCTTTTTGATTGGTCAAAATGTTGTCATGACAACCGACAGACTTATAGAGTATTACTGTCTATTTGGGCTGAAGATAAATATGAGGTTGAGTTTTCTAACACTATGAGTTAACAGTTTAGCTGGGTTAGGTTTTCATTGTACAGCTAAATATTGCCGAGAAGAAAATAAAAACTCAAACAAGACTATAAATAATAAAAGACTACAATAACAAAAGCGACTGGTTCGACTCCATGAACGCGATTTTGCGACCAGCCACAAACTGCGGGGAGGGAATTATGCTGCTAATGGGGCTGCGATACACTGAAAAATAAAAGCGTGCTATTGCAGTACAGTTCAGGGACAGCGCGGTTCCTGTACCCCTGTGGAAAAGTGCATTTATGTTTTCATCCGTGGTCTTTTGTGACTTTACAGAAAAGTCGTGGCTGGGCTTTGGCCAGACACTTGTTACTTGGCATTTTAGCACTTTGCCACCACTCAGATATATATCTAATCAAGACTCACTCTGTGATCAGAAACTGTACACATGCAAAGCAGGGCTTAGTTATATTTGATCATTTTAAAGGCCATGTCCACATACTGCTGCCTGAATGCCCTTTCCACCTGTGCAGGTGTGTGTGTGTGTGTGTTTGTGTGAGTCAGTGTGTGAAGGGTAGTTGCCAGGAGCTCAGCAAGTAGCATTACCTGGGTGTGTGAAGCTCCGTGTGAGTATGAATACATTAGAGGATGACAGATGGCAAGTGCGATCGGTAGAGCCAGTATTGCCAGAGCACACGCACGCAGCTTACCTTACCTGACATACATGCATGAGAGCACACACACACACACACACACACACACACACACACACACACACACACACACACATTGCTTGTCAATGTCAAGAAATGGCATCA
>JBBIGA010000040.1:34058020-34074228 GCA_037576975.1 Alestes dentex | reverse complement strand
TGTGTGTGTGTGTGTGTGTGTGTGTGTGTGTGTGTGTGTGTATATATGTGTGTGTGTGTGTGTGTGTGTGTGTGTGTATGTGTGTGTGTCTGTCTCTCTGTCTCTCTGTCTGTGTATCTATCTATCAATTGAGTAGCTATTTACAAAAAATTGGGGAAAACCTGACTTTTACATCAAATAAACATTAGTGTTTAAAGGGCCCATATCACCATATCACATAGTCCATACTTCAAAAGCTGCCGTTATTGTTTTTGTGATGTCACAGACCTGCACATCAGCTATTCAGCCTGTAGCACTTCAGCCCTGCCCACTCACACCGAAGCTCTAAGGAGTGTTTGAGCGTGAGCTGCTTTTTTAACAACACACAGTCGATCAGAACAGAGATCATTTACACATATCAGTCCTAAAGGCACAGTAACATTGAACACAGTAAGGCAATGAACCTTTAAAAGCTGAGAGCTTTTTCAACAATGATCACTCATTTAGGTTTTAAACGCTGGTATTTATTTGATGTTGCAGTCAAGCTTTCTCCAAGCTGTTCTCAGTTCGGCTAAACAATGTTTACAGTATATTACAGTAAATCGCAAGCGCAGCATTGAATCTGGTTCTACAAAGTTAAACTTGACTGTTTTGATGTTTATTTAGCGCTGGCAGTTTTGCAGAACGCTAATACTACCTGAAATGGCAAGCTTGAAGGGTTTCTGTGACCTTCAACACACAAAGTCTCCCCTGTGGATTAGTTTGTGCTAGTTTATTAAAACGAGTGTTTGACCTTTCTTTTCCTTTTATAGTCTGAATTCCTATGCATTTAATTTATTTTATATTATTAAACCGCACTGTCTGGTACCATTCTTTTATTTTTAGCAACGTGCCCTTTTAAACGTAATGATATGTGCTCATTCTGCTGATTCTAATGGCCAGAGCTCCTCAGTTGTGTCTACATTAGTATATACAGAAAGCCCACGTGTTCCTTTGCCATTATTGTTATCTCCGCCTGTTGTTCTTTCTCTTTTCTGCTGCAGTTCGTCGAGTGCCGCCTCGTTTTACCATCCTGCCCTCCAGTCACGAGATCATGCCAGGGGGCAGTGTGAATATTACCTGCGTAGCGGTGGGCTCCCCCATGCCCTACGTGAAGTGGATGCTGAACTCTGAAGACCTGACGCCTGAAGACGAGATGCCGGTGGGCCGAAACGTCCTGGAGTTGAACGGCGTTCGTGAGTCGGCCAACTACACCTGCGTGGCCATGAGCAGCCTGGGCATCATCGAAGCTGTGGCCCAGGTCATCGTTAAGTGTAAGCAGAATGTTTTGCTGTTGGATTTTCTCGTCAACTGACAGCCAGTTCTGTGAAACCATAACTCAGGACTTATAATGTCTTAGTGTTGGAGTTTTTTCTGTTCAGTTCTTGACAGTGCCAAGGCCTCCGCCGGGCTGGTGGCCTTAAGGCCCTTTTCCATAGGTCTACAGGAACCGTGCTGTACTTAAACTGTACCGCGCTTTTTTTCCCGTGCATCTCAGCCCAGTAACGAATTTTCTGACTCAATTCTCTCCACACCGTTTATGGCCAGTCATCGCCCCCCAAAACCACGTCCATGGAGTCAAACCTGCGGAAAGGTTTTCTGCTTTTGTTATTGTGGTCTTTTAATTATAACCTTGTTTGAGTTTAAACATTTTTCTCGTCGTTGTTTAGCCGTGTGATGAAAACCTAACCCAGATAACTTGTTAGTGATGTCCTGGATCACCTTCACCTTTCTTACAGCATCAAAGATAAATTTGTTAGCGTCATAGAAAACTCCCACTGATGTATCTTCAGCCCTAGTACAACAGTGCTTGTACTTTGTCAACTGCCCAGTTGTTTGAATCTCCATTGGGGTTTTTTGCACTGACAGTAAAAAAAATGGCCTCTTTCCAAGTCATTTTTTTGATCAATCAAAAAGTAGTGATACGGGCAGCTCAGGTTAGGGGTCGCTTTATTTGTAATGAAAAACATTTGTTTGTGATATGGCATGGTACCTTGTGCCAGTGGAAAAGTGCCACTGAGGACTTGTTTTCTCCTTGTGGGTAGGAAGGTTGCGCCTTTTCTCCAACACTATGTAATGTTTTCCTTCGAGCTTGTTCAGCTGTTCAATGGCACTGGATCAGTGGGTCAAACATGTACGATGGCAGTACATTCATGGTCCCAGCTTGGTAGCATTGTGAGATTGTGGGAGACCTTTGTATATAGCCATAGAAATGGCTATGACTGAAATAATAAGAAAACTGGACAAATGAGTTATTATTGCAATGTTGGTACACTGTTGAAATGTAATAATGTGTTTGCATGATAAATTATATAGTTACATAATGAATTGTATTCACAATTGATTGACAGATTTGTCTTGGGTGGCACGGTGGTGCATTGCTAAGCGCCGTCACCTCACAGTGAGAAGGTCCTGGGTTTGATTTCTGTCCGACGTGTCTAGTTACTTAATGTTTAAAGTTTCCATGTTCTATGTGGATTTCTACCAATTCTGTCTTACTCCCACAGTCCAAAGACATGCTCCTCAGGTGAACTGGAGATGTTAAATTGCCCCTAGATGTGAATGTGTTTGTCCCTGAAATGGACTGCTGACGGCTGTTTCTCGCACCCCCCGCGCTCTCGTTAGGATCAGCAGCTTAGATAACGGATGGATCGAGATTCAGAAACATGCCAAAAATGTGGAGATTGTCTTGTGAAATGTCTTGTTTTCTTTTCGACTTTTCAACAGATTTAAATAATTAAATATCTCCTCTTTTACTTACAAACACAAAGCTTAGAATCTGCACTTGTGACAGAATTTCTGCTTCTTTCAATATGCCAAGAGTGATAAAACATTAATATTAAATGCTTCTGTTGTTGCGGTCGACTTGGAAGAGTCAAAGGGCCCACGCTGCGGAACACTGAATTTTTCTCTCTTTTCTGAAATAAGAGTTTGAAATAGTGTTGAAATATTGTTAACGTCTCATAATGTACCGTTTACTCCCCGGCCCCCAATGGAAGCTAAGTTGTGAGCGCATTATTCTGTGATGACACCATCTGTTGTTTGTTATTTTGACAGCAGCTCTATATATTTACCGTTTCCTCTGCAAAGCGCTAATGCTTTGTTTTCGTTTCAGCGTTACCCAGAGCTCCCGGGACCCCCATCGTCACAGAGACCACCGCAACCAGCGTAACCATCACCTGGGACTCGGGCAACCCTGACCCTGTGTCTTATTACATCATCCAGTATCGTGCCAAATCGCCCGACAGCAAGTTTGAAACAATGGACGGCATCACCACCACTCGCTACAGCATTGGAGGCCTGTACCCCAACACCGAGTACGAAATACGCGTCTCTGCAGTCAACACCATCGGGCAAGGCCCCCCCAGCAACAAGGTGGAGGCCAGGACAGGGGAGCAAGCTCCAGCCAGCCCACCCCGCAACATCCAAGCCCAGATCATCTCACAGAACACTGTGATTGTCCGGTGGGAGGAGCCAGAGGAGCCTAACGGCCAGATTAAAGGATACCGCGTCTACTACACCATGGACCCGTCTCAGCCAATGAACAACTGGCAGATCCATAATGTGCAGGACAGCGTGATCACCACCATCCAGAGCCTGGTGCCGTCCGAAACCTACACCATCCGCGTGCTGGCCTTCACCTCTGTCGGAGATGGGCCCTTCTCGGATCCCGTGCATGTGAAAGTTATGCCTGGTGGTGAGTGGAAGTAGCTAATAGTGGTGGTTCTCAGTTCCAGCCACAGGGATTCAATGTTTGTGTCACACCTAATCTTAACACACCTGATTCGGCTCTGAAGGGCTTGGTAATTAAACAAGGTGTGTTGAGAGAAGCATAACAAGAAAGAGTGAGAGTAATGGTCAGAATCAAACATTTTCCAGGCACCGTTAAAGCATATTTGTGGCTTTATCAATAGGGTGATCATGCACTTCTGTTTTGTATCCATCTAGAATTAGCAATAAAAGCCCAGAGTTTATGTGAGCCTTAAGAAATAAATAGGGGTGCAGATCATGATTATTTCCATAACAGATCAATTGTGATAATTTGATTAATCGATTTATCAGAAAAAAAAAAAGAACATTATATACAGTATTTTATTTCTTTAATAAAATGCAAGCGTTATCTTTCTCAAACAAGTGCTTTTATCAAATGCATAATGCGATATTACGCACTGTTACTGAAAACGCTGTTTTTATCAGCGTGAAAGGTGCGGACACACTTTTTCTCTCATGATTAGGCTCTGGAAAATTAATTAAAGTCTGTGAGATCGATAACATAATCAGACACACACAGTTCTGGAGCTCAAGACGGCGAATCGGCACTGAGGGTGCCCATGATGTTTTCAAAAGAGAAAAACTTTTTTTACTGTGTTAAAAATGTAACCCTGGGAACAGAATGGCCCTGTTAATGGAATAACAGATTAGCAGTTGAGATCAACAGTTTTCAGATGGCACTAATCCATAGTGCTGGCTGAAAGCAAACAGTAACACAATCATTTTGACTATTTTCGAGGGTTTATATCTTGCTTGACATGTAGCTCCAACATTCCAGATGAGCTCAGTTTACAGGTGTATCTATGAGTATGTAATGGAATGGGAAAAATGTATCATGATAATTTGTTTAAAATATCCTTCAACAAGAATTTTTCTGTATATTCGCATGAAAATGATTTGCATGTTTATAAACTCTTTAGTGCCGGGACAGCCGGGGAAGTTCAGAGCGGGCAAAGTGAGAGATACGAGCATCGAGCTGATGTGGGACCCTCCCTTCTCTAAAGAGCCCATCAAGAGCTATGAGCTTATCTACAAACCGGCCAAGTTTAGCGCTCAGGTGAGACTCCTGGTTTATCAGAGGAGCAGCTGGGAGAAACCGGCAGATGTGATTGGACGAGAAAGCACAGCGCAAAATAAGGATACGGCTTCCCTTCTTTTCTGTACTGGGTCAAAATGACCTGCGGTGGCCTGGCGCACGTCCAGGGTGTGTCCCTGCCTCGCGCCCGTTGGTCCCGTGATAGGCTCCGGGCACCCGTGACCCGAGAAAGGATTAAGCGGTTTCAGAAAAGGAATGAGTGAGTGTATCAATATGACCCATATTGTGTCATTTTGATGCATTCACTCATTCATTTTGATGTCATTGCAATTTGTCACACGAGTTCTTCATTGAATTTCTTGGAATAAAAATAATATTTTTTATTCCAAATTGCAGCTCTTAACACTTTTTTCCATTATGGATCTGTAGCCGTACGTTATTCACCCCTTCAGCTAAAGCAGTTTTAAATCAATAAAAAGTGTTTTCACTCTGGATATCCTGAACTAAATATTTCTTTTTTATATACATTTTGATGTATACAATCCTGGTAGAAATCTCAGGTATACAGGAGCTGCTCAGCTAGTGATGAAAAGATCTGAAACTAAACATGGCGAAATGCTGTCCAACCAACTGCCCATCATTATCAGATCTGCACCAGCTGTAGCTTTAAAGACGCTCAATTCTCCTCCACCTTCTTTTAAATTTCGGCACTTCTTTTGCACTTCCAGTCGTCTTTAGTTGATTTTTATGCATTATTTTATTTATTTGCTACTATTCTTTTTACTTAATTCTATTTTTTATTCTGTTCTTGTCAACCACATTGAATTTCCTTTGTGTATGATGATGTGTAAATAATCTTGATGTGACTTGACTTGAAGGGATTTGTATCATCGCAAATAAGAGTTTGCTCTAAATTTTGGCTGTATAAAGGTTGCAGATCAATTCTGTCTCTTGGAACAGGAAAAGAAGAGTTTTGAGCCCCGGTCCTCCTACGTGCTGGAGGGTTTGAGAGCAAACACGGAGTACACCTTCTCTCTGGCTGCCATCTCCAGCAAGGGCATCGGCGCCTTCACCAACGAGATCACTCAGCGCACCGCGCAAGCCAGTACGTCCCACCAGCAGTTCTGTATTGTGCTGCCCTAATCCATTAGAATGGTCTCAGTACCTTAATACCCCCACTGCTCCTTGTCTTCCATTGACTGACTGTACTATACCTTCACAACCGCCATTTCGATGCGGCCAAAGGACAGGACGTCAATGTGACTCTGACATTGAGTCTTCCTGCATATTGTTTATCTGCTTTATGCTGGTACTGAAAACTACTTTGACGGAAAGGAAATGGAGAAGTGGGTTGGTAAAGAGTATCTGGACTGCGCTATGGATTTTTCCCATTGATTGTCTCATTCTTTCTCTGTCTGCTCGATCACAGTGTGTGTGTTTGCATGTGTGGAACAGGGAAAGATATTGCATGCCTCACTTCTCCACACACTTTCACAAAAACCAGCCGCAAGCTTAGTGTTTTTGTTTTGTTTTTTTTTCATCTACCCATCGTCCTTCCGACCATTAATCTGGCCATCCATCCATTTATTCACTCAGTAACTTCTTCATGTATCTTCTCATCTTTTTTCATCTACTCAATTTCCTCCATCAGTCCATTAAATTGGTGTATTATTGCTATGTGAACTGTGTGATGCCTTTATTTTTTCCTCACATTTGGTCCAGCATTTGGTCCAAAAAAAAAAAAACAAGGAGAGATAAAAAGCCACCAACAGACTGGATGGGATTTGTGTTTGTTTGCTTTTCATCTTCTTCATATTTGCCTCATATTTATTTTTACCCCACCCTCTCCCTCCCCTGCCTTTTTCCCCTCAACCTCTAGATCCAACTGTACACAAGATTGTTCACAGAACGCCTTTGAAATCACTTTATTTTGTGATGTGCTTATCAAATTTTGTCACTTTCCGAAAAGATATCAGCATAAGGCACCTGTATGAAAATGATGTGCGCCGCTGGGATGCTAAACTGTTAGCTGTATGTTAGCAGAAGGCCAGGTTAACGGTAAGTGAGACTCAGTCCTGGCCTCCGGAGGTCTCCAGTGAAGGACACCACTGCTGCGGCAGCCTAAGCACTGGTCTTGGCTCTTGGCATGGTGATAACACCTCTCACAGTAAGCGTCTTCCTTTTATTTACAATCACACTGGCAAGATAAATGGAAAGAACAGCAGCCATCGTTATTGCACTGAATAATTGTGAAAAGATTCCTCCAGATTGTAGACTGAGGCCCTGTTTACACTTGGCTTTAACATCCGATTAATAGGAGGTGGTCATCATCTCAGGACATGGTACATATACACTCGCTTTTTTCTTAAGGCACTTTTCCATAGATATACAGGAACCAGTGTATCTCGGTCCAGTAACAGAGTGTCTGACTTAATTCTATCCCACAGTTGATGGCAACAAAACCGCGGCCATGGAGTCGAACCGGCGGAAAGTTTTTTTCTGTCAGAGCCACTTTTGTAATTGTGGTCTTTTATTATTCATTGTCTTGTTTGAGTTTTCTTTTTTTTCTCTGCATTCTTTATTCTTTACTCTTTAACCTAGCCCAGATAACTTGTTAGTGATGTCCTGGATCACCTCCTCGCTTTTCACAGAGTTAAAGATGAATTTGTTAGTGTCATAGAAAACTCCCGCTGAAATTCATCTTCATCTCAAACAGTCGTGCTTGTACTTCATCAACTTCCCAGTTGGTAGTTTGTATCTCCGTCGTTGTCTTTTGCGTGGGCGGTAAAAAGCAGTGGCCTCTCTCTATGTTGGTGATGACATTTTCACCAATCTGAAAGCAGTGATGCAGTCAGCTCAGTTGCGTCTCACTTTTAGCCCTGCCATCGAGCAACTCGGGTTCGGCTCAGGTATGGATTGGTTTATTTGTAATGGAAACACATTTGTTCGCAGTACGGCACAGTTCCTTGTACCAGTGGAAAAGTGCCAATCATTTTGAATCACAAAGGCATTGAATGTCGCTCTAATACTACAGAGAACACAGTGCCATTGTTCCAGAGGACAAATCCCCCTAGCTAAAGTTTGGCCTCGAGCATGATGACCGTAGGCTTGTGTGCAGCTGCTCCTGAGTTTCCTAATGTCAGTTAAGCTTGCCTAAGGCCAGTGCGCTCAATAGAATGTCTGTATCAGTAATGCGCACCCCTTAAAGCAGCTGAATTCACTAATTAGAAAGAGTGTCTACAAACTTTTGGACATATAGCTTCTGCATATTAATCGGATCACATTTTCCGTGTGCAGTATTTCAGTTTTTTAATCAGGCGGGAGCAGATCAGGCAGAGCCTATACAGCTGATCTATTAGTGCTTTATGAAACATTTCACTATCATGATGCAGGAAATAATGTACAGCCACAACTGAAGCACAGTGGAGAGGACAATATGCAGCGTGCACTGTCCTTCATAGGTGGCAAAAGGCTTTTCAGCCTTCTTGTTCAGACGCCTACACCTGAGTACATGTGCAAACGGTTC
This sequence comes from Alestes dentex, assembly GCA_037576975.1. Classification (NCBI taxonomy): domain Eukaryota; kingdom Metazoa; phylum Chordata; class Actinopteri; order Characiformes; family Alestidae; genus Alestes; species Alestes dentex. Next base: position 34,065,877 of record JBBIGA010000040.1, on the reverse strand, counting down.
GGAGTTATGCCCATGGTCAGTGACTTCAGGTTCAGGACAGCTAGTTCAGAACACTTTCAGATCACAAACGGGACTGCACTTGTCTTTTAAGTGAAAATGTTTACATACAAGATGGATTTTAGTGCCTGAAGTGTAAACAGGGCCTAAAAGATAGACATTTGGAAACAGACTGACCAAAAACATTTCTTCTACATTCAGCTTCACATGTCTGGACCTCAAGCATGTACGGCACACAGCTGTTCATGGTGTTAAGCATCACCTTTGAGTGTGAATTTATATGCTAAAAAGCCCCAACATCCGCAGATTATATAATTTAGATTCACACCAGCTTGGTGTGCTAATAGAATGTGTGAAGACCCCAAAATATTAAATATTAACATAAATGTGCTGCTTCTTTCCATTGTCAGGCTTGAACTACAACTCCCAGAATGCATTAGAATGCATGCTTTATCTGTAAGAAGTGCATGTACTGCATGTATTTGTGAAATCTCTTCTCCAGCTGACAAAACTGTTTTATCTTGGTTTGGTGGGTTATTGAGCTCTTGAGCATTTTAAGGGTATAATTCAATGAGACACAGTTTTCTTCTTACCCCAAACAATCAGCCAGGACATGTTTGGTGTCCATGGTTTGGCTTTGTGCTGGAGCTATGGGGTGAAAATATTGTCCCTCACCAGTTAGCATTGCGCAGACTTCTAAATATTATGTAAATTCGTTTTTTGTCCTGCTGTTCCTTTGGGATTGGTAATGAGAATGGAGAATGTAAGATGATCTGTTTTGCTGCAATGTGGCAGCCACCTTCTGGTACTGGGGGTGGTGATGATGGTTATAGTGGTGATGGTGGAGATGATAGTGATGATGAGGATGGTGGTGGTGATGAGGATGGTGGAGGTGATGGTGTTGATGGTGGTGGTAGTGATGAGGATGGTAGTGGTGATGGTGTTGATGATGGTGGTGGTGATGAGGATGGTGGTGGTGATGGTGTTGATGGTGGTGGTGGTGATGAGGATGGTGGTGGTGATGGTGTTGATGATGGTGGTGGTGATGATGATGGTGGTGGTGATGGTAATGATGCCAGTGGTGGTTATGCCGGTGATAATGATAGTGGCGATGATGATGATGATGGTGACGAAAGCAGTGGTGGTGATGACAGTGATGATGATAATGATGATGATGGCGGTGGTGTTACTGATGGTGATAATGATGGTGGTGGTAGTGGTGATGATGGTGGTGGTAATGATGATTGTGATGATGGCGGTGGTGGTGATGATGATGGTGGTGATAATGATGGTGGTGATGGTGGTGGCAATGATGGTCATGACGGTGATAATGATGGTGTTGATGATGATGATGGTGATGATGATGGCCACAGTAGTTTGAGTAGGAACTCTGTCCTTGTAGAGAAATCTGGCAGGGCAAAAAAAAGCGGCCCAGTTCTTCCTGGCCAATTCACATTTCACAGTTGAACTTGTGAACCCAGCTTTCCGCCACCAGCCTTTTTTTCTGTGCCAGATCTTGATCGCAACCTTAAGCCAGCCGAATTGAATCCTCACCGCTGGTGTTTTGCGCCAGCGTCTCAGACTACAGGAAGGAACCTGGTCGTGATCCAGCCTTCTGCTAAGCCTCCGTGGAGGACTACTCCGAAATAATGAGTCTTGAGTCGAAACTCCACCACACAATGATTTATTCCCCTCTTCCGCCTAAAGGGAAATAATGTTTCACAACTTATATATGACACGGAAATTAATATGAGAGCAAGATAGCGTGATCTCTTTAGTGTGCCTTAAACTAATACTCCCATGTGTATTCCAGTTCTTTTTTACGAGTCTGCCCGCACAGAGTTAAGGCAAAGGCAGCAACTGAGTCTAAAACTACTTATCTTTTCATTCTTTTCCATTAAAATTTTGGATTTTTATCCTGTAAAGTTATCCTATTAAAGATACAAGGTTTTGTCCTGACATTGTGTGTGTATAGGCCTTCGAAAATGGATAAATGTTTATTTATCTCCTTGGTTTGTTGTGACAGTAGCCATTACTGCTTCACACATTTACACACTGATCTGCTTTTATTGTGTGTGCATTGAGGGAACTCGTATAGCTAAAAATATGCAGCTCTTGCCTGAATCTACGAGAATAGTCTAGTCCCAAATTTAAATAGCTATATATCATATATGTGCATTAAAGAATGGAAATGCCAGTGCTAGAGAATAGGACCCTTATCTCCCATTTAAGGAAGTCATAATTATCCATTACTCCTCTGACACCATCCACGGGGGCTTCAGAGTGTGGTGACCTTTTGAATGCAAGTTTAATTTTCAGAGACAGATCCCAATGTCCATTCAAAAGCCCATAAATCATCTATTCTCACGGTCCCAGAGCTGATCTTGGACCATTTCGCCAATTCTTGGCATATGCTAGCTTTAACCGCTTTAAGAAATTGTCAGAAGCTGCTCTCAGGTCAGTGCAGAAGGCCGACTACTGTTGATGTCAGCTACCCAGAGAGCGCTGACCTGTAACAGTGCCAGCAGGACCAACCTTACTTTCTCCAGAATGTGGAGGATACAAGCCCAGCTAAGCCCAATTAGCCGGTGCGAGTTCCTTTGGCACTACTCGGAGATAACCGTTTTTGAAAGCAATTACACATTGTCATTATTTAATTTTACATGTCATCTCCGATAAAGCTAATTGAATTATTTTGCAGCGGTTTAATTATTGTGTTACATGACTGTGCATGCTAGCTGTGCCACAGCGGCAGCGGCCTGTATGTGTAATTGAGCTTGGGTGGTTCATAGGAAGAGCGTTATCAGTTATATTGATTATTAGGACGGCTCAGCGCGGATTCCATTATTTTTAATAACTCTCTCGTGCCCCTTGTTCTTCACCCGTCGGCTCAGCGTTCAGCCGTGCAGCTTTCACACAATTAGGCTCGATCACAGGGACCAAGGATCCAAATTAACCATGCTGTTGTTCAGAGTAATGCCATCGATTAGTGTCATTTCATGTGGCGGGACAGCAGAGTTCTTTGGAAATTTTGATGTTTTAATAGTGAACAAGAGAGTGGAATTGGTGTGTGGCCACTGTACAATCAGCTTTAAGCAACAATACGCTTAGCATAAATACTAAGTCTGCATTGGAGACCGTGTTAGTGGTTTGGTGGGGTTGAGGCTAATGACCTTGCTGTGAGGGTTGGAGGCCTAGGAGAAACACTGTTGGTTATTTAAGGGTAAACTCTTAAAAATAAAGGTGTCATTAAGGGGTTGTTTGAGGGGACACCATGAAAAACACTTTTGATTCCCTAAAGAACTTTTCAGTGGATGGTTCTTCAAAGATCCACTCCTGTAAGTGAGATACGCAAGTGTGAAGAACGGTTCCGACGTTTTCAAGAGCTCGCATACCTAAAATAAAATGAAGTTCCTACCGCCGTGACAGTTCCTAGAATAACACGTACATGCCAAGGGGTTTTAAAGGAACGGTTTTAATGTTATATTTGGTCCAGCAAAAAAAAAAATGTTATTTTCCCACCTGCTGCAGATGTAGTTGATCAGCCAAGACTTGTTCAGAGTCCAAATTTTGCTTCTTTAGAACACATCCCCAAAACTTCTCTCAACCTGCTCAGATCACATCTGTTCATTAAGATGGCGCAGACTTGTGAATGTGGTTTAGGAGTCATTATGACTAATTGTGAGCAATGAACATGAACAAAACTTCACTCTGCAGCCAAACACTGGGTCTGTTTTCAGAAACCACCACAGGAGGAGGAAACTTGATATAAAATCAGTTTCTCTGACTGTCCATGAAAAATCCAGAGGAATCTGATCCAAGATCAGTCCTGTCCGGCTCTGGTTTTGTTTCACAGCAGGTCAGACTGTGTCCTAAATCACATCCACAAGTCTGCTCCATCTTAATGTAGATCGTTGTTTGAGCAGGCTGAGAAAAATGTAGCTAACCTTGTAGCCTCTTAGCTCTAGTTCTAAACTACAGAAGCAAATTTTGGACACAAAACATCTTGACTGATCAACAGACTGCGTTCCTTTTAACAGTATAGTGTATTTTCAAGGATTCTTCTGGTAAGAAAGTCTGGTTATGATGTTTGGTAGAAGGACAGACAGGTATGTACAGTGTTAGTGAAGAGAATCGCTTCTTCTCTCTGTGGCTCATGTCAGATTTGATTAGATCATGCCGTTTACGATTCCATCACTCCGTCTCATGTTTCCTTTGGAGTCATTTGGGTTGTCATGAAATCCGTATTATCTGTTCATCTTATGGTTTCCATTAGTTTGTGTTGCTTTCTGCGTTCTTTTTATCAGATCAAATGCCTTGTAGCAGAATCCCTCGTTCTGGTTCATATCAGTCAGGGGAATCGTATCTCCTGTAAAATTCTTGCAAATCACTTTTATGCACAGTACAGCGCCACTACACTATAACATCCCTCCAATCTGGCTATGGGCGCGGCGTAATCGCTGTACGGTGGCTTTTGAATTCAATGGAGGACATTTACACAACAATTTCGTGGATGGCCTACCGTGCAGTTTTCGCTCGAGGAAAGAGTCTCACAGTCATTTCAAGTGGTCAGGTTTCGCTTTATTCGTTTTGTATGTTGCCGTCATGGTCTGGCATCTCTATCTCGGATACAAATTGCCCTAGAATTACAGACACTTTTAAAGTAGTGGGCCAAAATCGTGACTTTGTTCTGCTGTCTTCATTACCTGACTCCCAAAGAAAGTTAATTAGAGCTGAACTGTGCCATATGCTGAGGAGGATCTCGTAATAATCCCTCCAAAAAAAAAAAAGAAGAAGAATGCCACCCCCTTCAATAACGCTTGATGGATTTAAAATGAAATGACATGTTGTGAGTTCGGGCTGCACTGGCAGTCTCGGTTTCACTCACCGTAAACTGTCACCATCTGGACTTAGAAGCCCGATCCCCTTCTGCCTCCAGCCCAGACGCCCATCCATCCATCCGTCCATCCATCAATCTCTTTTTTTGTGCCGCAGCAGAATGAGAGGTGACAGGTGACAGCTATCCATTACACACTCTCTTTCCCTTTAATTGGGTTGTCCATTCCCGTTCAATATGCTTCTCTCATCATTGGCCGGCCGACTGTTGCGACACGGGCCTCTCAAGTGAACAGTACTGGCGGCTGTGTAGCCTAAAAATAGTCCGCAGCGAGGTGGGCCCCGTTTTCATCATCATTACTCTGACAAAGTCCATCCATTTCATTTTGCTTCTGTCATCTCATCGTTCGTTTTGTTGGACTTGTTTATCTGTTTTGAGTCAAATTTAATTTGTGACCCATAATTAGTTTGATCGATTTGGTTCTTTTCCCAGGGAGATGAGATCTTCTCCTGTATCTCATCTCTGCCATCTGATATGTTTCCTTGCTTTTTTTTTTGTCCTGTTTTTATTATTATTCATTTTCTTTATTTGTATCACTCCACCCCCTCCATCTATCTTCTCTTCATTTCCGATCCTCTCTTCCGTTTCCTCCCTCCTTCTCGCTCTGTCTGTGTCTGCCCGACCCAGAGCCCTCGGCGGCGCCACGCGAGGTTCGCTGCACGAGCCCGAGCTCCTCCTCCCTCCTGGTAAGTTGGCGACCGCCGCCGGAGGAAAGCCAGAACGGCGATCTGACCGGGTACGAGTTAAGATACCAGGCACTTGAAGACGGCGACAACAATGGAACGGAGGCTCTTCCAAAAAAGACGATTCGCATGGAGGCAGACGCTGTCCAGACGCTGCTGAGGAACCTGGCGAAGTGGAGACGACATCAAGTCTCTGTGGCAGCGCTGACTGCCCGGGGCTCGGGCCCAGAGAGCGCCCCCCTGCAGTGTCGGACAGATGAGGACGGTAAGTATTTCAATACTTCAGGATTTCTAATCCTCACTTTCCCCAAAGCCCCCAGAAACTTACAGAAGCCCCAAAGTGCACAAAAAATGAACAGTTGATGCAAAAGCAGTTCACTGATATTCCCACTGATGACCTGCAAAGCTGACAGCATGGCTATTATATCATCACTTTGAGAATAAAACTTCACATATCCAAAATTGTAGAAGTAAAATATATATTTAAACCGTGTAGTTGAAGTTAATAAATATTATTTTCCACATCATTTTGGATCATTTCTAGTGGTCCATCATGAAGTATTCATAGAGAGCTAACGACTCTATATGATTGTTTTGACTTTTCTAATATAGAGTAAAACAGGGCTGGTGGTCTGGTGGTTGGGGTGTTGCCCCTGTGATCAGAAGGTTGTGGGTTCAAATCCCAAGACTGCCAGTGGCACTACCGAGGTACCAAGGTACCGTTCCCACACACTGCTCCCCAGGTGCTTTGTTCCTGGCCGCCCACTGCTTCACTTGGTGAAAAGAATTTCATACTGTTCACACTGTGTGGTGTGTGACAAAATAGCTACTTTACACTTTCATTACACTTTTAAATGAAGAAACAAGATTTTGCTCTGACAGACAAGACATGCATCATAACAGATTCTTAGTTCTTGTAGACTCGTAGGCAATTGCTGCTTAAAATTGCCCACTTGAATGGTCCTTATACACTTGTGAATTTCCAATCTTACCAGAAGGTGCTCTCAAAATATTCTCTTGGTGTTTCTGGGTGATCCTACTTGTCAACTTGTAAAAAAAACCCCCATCAAATTGTAACTACCTGCTGGTAAATTTAAATGTGGTGTCAGAGAATACACTGGCTGGTAACACGTCAAAGTTTGAGAATTTTGAGAGGTTTCATTTGTATTTGCAGTCAAATGCAGAAGTCAGGGCGTCCCGATCAAAGGATGTTTAATTTTATTCACAAACTCGACTCACACCCACATATGCTGAGGCCTACTGATAGCCTCTCAGTCTGAATGAAGTGTTCACAGCACTGTTAAGAACACTCATTAGACCCAAAGCCCCGTTTACATTGGACTGGGTCTCTAAATCTCCCTGCAAAGGGTACGATAACTGCCAATAAAATCTTGGCCAAGTTCTGTGGCAGAGAGTGTGATGGAATTAATATTCACATGTGCTGCCTGCCAGATTATGCAATAAAGGATCCTGAATGATGGGCCTGTGGTGCATAATAATGTTTTTAATACCAATTATAACTTTCGTTCAAACTATTCTTTCACAGTTTCGTCGGGATTTCAAAAAGGATCCGTTTCGTCTGGCAGTTTTTGCTGTGATGCTGCTTTTCCAGCCTCTTTCCCAGCCTCCCTACTTCCTCAGAATGAAACTGGCTGTTTTTGTCACCGTTCTGTAAAGCCGATGTACAAGGACCTTTTGTTCCAAAAAAGCAGACATGTATACAGACATGTGTACTAATGTCACAGCAAGGATTCATTTAAAAACGTGTAAAGAATGGCTGGTTGTCAGTTTGGTTTCCTCTCATTATTGCCCGTGTGGACAGGAGAAATGTTCAGTGGCTGTATGTTCGACGTTGTTCACGGATACGGGCCCTGACCATGACCACTTATTTATTTATTTATTTAATAATGTACAGTTGCGCGCGATTACGGAATAGTTTATTGATCTTGGATTACGATTGGAACTCAGATCAGAAAACCTGATAGTTCCAGCCTTGAAACTTCCTCAGGGCTCCTGCCCGCCGTCGTCATGGTTACGGGTGGCTGGCTCCGGCGAATGCCGTCGCTTCTGGCGGCGGAGGGCAGGCGTCCTGGGAGCAGGAGTGGCGAGCTGCTAATTGCTAAGAGATGTAGATGATATGATCCTGGGGCTTCATGAGGACACAGTATGTAGCGTGTGCAGGAGACAGAGAGAGAGAGAGAGAGTGTGTGTGTGTGTGTGTGTGTGTGTGTGTGTGTGTGTGTGTGTGTGTTAGTGTGTGTGTGTGTGTTAGTGTGTGTG
>JBBIGA010000040.1:34031966-34042850 GCA_037576975.1 Alestes dentex | reverse complement strand
AGACAGAGAGAGAGACAGAGAAAGAGAGAGAGAGAGAGAGAGAGAGACAGAGAGAGAGACAGAGAAAGAGAGAGAGAGAGAGAGAGAGAAAGGGAGAGAGAGAGCGAGGGAGAGAGAGAAGTAGCGGCTTTATTAAAAGGGCAGTCTACCCTAAAACTAGAATTTGAAGTTGTTTATTTAGTTTTCCAATATTTTGTGCAGCCCATTCCATCCCTCAGCCTTATTGATTTGACCCATTTCTCTCACCACAATTCCCATCATGTCCCGAGTATTAAACAAGTCGACATGCATTCCTTATCAAATGCAATGTCATAAACACATGATGACAACAATAATTATAGTCAGTGCTATCATTTAAGTGGATGTAATTATTGTTATCATTTAAAAGATACCACTAACATGCTGTCATTTAAATGGATGTAATTATTTTCATCATCATTTAAAAGACAGCATTTTTGTGGTATGTAGTAAATCAACTAATATAGTTATTGTTGTTTTATTTCTCTTCCAATGCAACTAAATCTGTAAATCTGTGTTACAAGGGTAACCAGGACACAGTTGTAAAGAGAGGGTTTTTTTTTTTTTTTTTTACATTTTTCACAGAAAAAGACAATTTTACAGACAATAATTTGACATTTAGAAACACACCACCCCCACATACACAAAGAAACAGAGAACTGATACAGAAGTCTAAATGACTTTGTAACAAAGATAGAGACATAACCATAAAAGAACATAACTTAAAACAAGTGTATTTCCATCTCACTCCTGTTTTCTTCATATTTATATTTGAAATGTATCTGCCCCCCTTATGCATATATTTTTGCCCTTTTTATTAACCATCCTGCATGACGTTCTTTCATATTCAGGAACTTTTCGCAACTCAGCAGCCCATTCTTTAAAAGACAGCAGAAAGTTTTTCTGTCAGAGCTGCTTTTGTTTTTGTGCTCTTTTATTTTTTTACGGTCTTCTTTGTTTTCTTAATTTTTTCTCTGCATTCTTTATCGGGGTGATGAAAACCGAACCCAGAGAACTTGTTAGTGACGTCCTGGATCACCTTCACGTTTCTCACAGAGTTAAAGATAAATTTGTTAGAGTCGTAGAAAACTAACACTGAAATGTATCTTCAGCCCAAACAGACAGTCGTGCTTCAACTTCATCCACTTCCCGGTTGTTAGTTCGTGTCTCCATTGTTGTTTTTTTTGCACTGACAGTGAATAACAGTGGCCTCTTTCCATGTTTTGATGACATTTCCACCAATCAGAAAGTAGTGATGCAGTCAGTTCGGCTGCTCCGTCAAGCAGCTCGGGTTCGGCTCGGGTACGAGTCGCTTTATTTGTAATGGAAAAACATTTGTTTGCGGTACGGTTCAGTTCCTTGTGTTAGTGGAAAAGCACCATTATTGACTCATAAGGGTGAGTCAAAGTCTGAGTTATTGCTGTCCAAGTTTATTCAAAGTCATTATTTTGTTGATTTGAGTGACGACTCTGACTCGAGTGGCTCAGGTTGACACCTCTGAAAAATCTCTTCGAAGTGATAAAGGAAAAAACTGATTTACAATATTTATAGATATGTGGAAAAGATTTATAGATACGATGTAGACAGTTAGTCAGCTTCCTACTGCTGCCTAGAAGGACTGTCTGTCTCCTGTCTTCATTGCTTGCTTTCAAGTATCCACCCCAAGTCAAACATCACCCTCAACCTGCGGCAGTGAGGCATGTTTTCAGTTAACTGAGTGCAGTGAGGGCAGTCCAGAGCAAATTTAAAGCAGAAGCTGAAAGCTTTCTGTGCTATGACTGTTGACCAACATTTCTTTATATTTGAATCCCCTTGTTGGTGTAAAAATACTGTTTTATGCCTGACAAACTACTAATACTGAGGAGATTAAATGAAAGAAATAGGAACAAATGTTTTACTCCGACAGTGTCTAAAGATACGAGGAGCCTAGATAAAGGAGTTCCAACCACTCAGCATTCAGCACCACCAGTATACTGATCACCGCCTGATCATCTGCTCCTGTTTCTTCACTGGTTTAGGCCTTAAGTTCGTCTTTGTTCTGCTTGAATGATTCATACGTAGGTCACTGTGTGTCTTAACAAACAAAAAACATTCCTGAAACTGGTCAGGTTCAGGGACTGGACTGAAAATGAGAGTCTTTGAAAGAAGCCTGGAGAACTGTTCCTCAAGACCACGTTAAAATACAAGTCTGGCTGTTTGGAAGCAAAATATGAAGAAAGGGGGGTGGCTGAAGACTTTTGTTCTCTACAAAGGCCATAAAAGATGTGCAAAAAGTGCATGAGAGAAGAGTTGAAGGAAAATAGCAGTAAAGGGGTTAATACCTCAGGCTCTTTTGGCTCTGGAATGTGGGAATGGGTGCTTGGATAGTGGTGATCTATAACAGTGGTGCTGAAATGAGACTTGTGCTAGAGTTTCAGCACCTTGGACAGCGACCAGCAACCCGGGAGAGACTTGCTTGTTGTTTATGAGCTGATGGCCACATCCATCAACGCAATTAATTAGCATTTCTGACCTAATTAGTGTGGTTTTGTTTATTTATGGCAACACAAACATCCGATCAAGTCCGTATCAGCCAATAATCGATATTAAATTGGATTCAACATGGTGACAGGAAAACCCAATATGACTTATATCACCGACTCCTCCTAGAGGCCTCTACATTATTCAGCGGCTTGTAATATGCATAATACTCAAGTATTAATTACCCTTTTAATATGCATATTCAAATCAGCAATGCCCACTCTGTCAGCTCAGGATTACACAGCCAGGCCCGAGAGTCTGATTTTCCCTTGTCTTTAAGGGACAGTCCTGATAGCTTACAAATAATTTAACAAACAGGCCTTTTTCTGTACCGACAACCTTTACAGTTCAATCTTCAGTGAAACTTCTGTTAGGAAACTCTGGGAAGGACAGTAAGATGTTAAAATTATTATTATTGTTATAAATTAGGTCACAATATGTCGTGTTTTTGGTGCATTTTCTTATCTTGCATTACCAAGAGGGTGTTCGTTCAGATTAAGCCGTTTATATTTATAGTTTTTGATTTAGGTATACATTTGATTTTCATAAAATACATACAGTTTTTTAAAAAAATGTGGCACGACTGGCTTTTTTTTCTGTGCCGCATGATCAAACCTCCCCTACCACTCACCCCTACTGTTAAAACATCTGCTCAGAAATGAGCACTGAACGCGTCAGCTCATTATGAATGTATTAGGGCTACACGAACCGGAGATTTTGATTTATTGTTTTGATTTCAGACAATCTGTGATGCAGTTTTGTGGTGTAAAAAGGCTTTTGCTCTGCATCTGAATGTTGCTGATACACCTGCACCAAAATGCTGTAGCATGATTATGCAAAACAGCCATAAATGAACTATAATGAATATGGAAACTCTAAATGAAAAGATGTCAAAAACAAAAACAAGTTTCCTATATAAGATGAAATAAATCTGTAACAGTACATGTCTGACTCCTATTAACTAGTTGTGTGGTGATACAGAGTCAAATTCTAGACTTTGCACTCGTTACCTGTTTCATCCCATTGGATGTCACTTAATATTGGCTCTTTAATTTACTAGTTAAATACCTAATCCACATTATAATTTTATTAGGTGATTGAATATAATTGACAAATAAAAGATATTTTCTGACTAATAAACGTACTCAAATAGTGAACACACTGTGAATTGATTTGTTAGCACAGAATATTTCATGTACGTTTAGTCATTTTTAAGTGAGTAACATACAAAACTTTTGAATGGTAGTATGTGTGTGTGTGTGTGTGTGTGTGTGTGTGTGTGTATGTACACACACATACAGACATAGACCCATAGAAACAGTCTGAAATGACTTCAGATAGAATGTTTTTCACATTGACATTAAACAGTCCCTTCTTCTGTAAACTTATCATTTTCGACAGCAACGGTTAAATTATTAAGTATATCAAAACTTTCTTTGTCGATGACTAATATTCTTGCAAGGTCTGTTTTTTCTTTTTTTTTATTTCACCTATTTATGCTTATAGTTAATTGCTTTGGCATTTATGGAACAGTCAAGCCAACAAACACTGTCGAACTGAGAGAAAAATGAAAAAGAAAGAAATGAGGACGAACGGGAGGAGGACAAAGAGAAAGATGTAGAGAGAGAGAGAGAGAGAGAGAGAGAGAGAGAGAGAGAGAGAGAGAGAGAGAGAGAGAGACAAGAAGGAAAAGAAAAAAATTATAGAATGAAGAGAATGAAGGGAAATGACAGAAAGAAGGGTAGAGTGAAAAAAGAAGAGAATGTGGAGAAAGAAAAGGGCAGGAAAAGGAGGATAGTGGGGGAAGATGAGGAAAAAGACAAGCAGAGTGAGAGAGAGAGAGAGAGAGAGAGCTTCGGTGTTTTAATTAAATCTGACCTTTAGAGTTGGTGCATAAGCATTAATTGATACTGGACGTAAACAGATCTGTGTGCCACGGTGTGATAAACCTTCTCCTCTGCAGGAGGCTCTGCACTGTGTCCTGTTACTCACAGCACACACACACACACACACACACACACACACACACACACACACACATGTTTGAGCTTTCACTCTGACTTCGGCTAAAATGTCTTTTTTATAGTTTCATTCAGGTTTATGTGTGGTGTGTGTGATCAGACTACAGTGGGAACACAGAATATCACTCTTCTTCAAACAGTGTCTTTATTTAACACCCACATCCACTCTGTCTCTCAGTCTCTCTCACTTTCTCTCACTCTCCTTCCCTCGTTCTTTTCTACTCTCACTCTCTCTTCACCTCTCTTAATTTTTACATCTCTCTCTTTTCCTTGCCTTGTTCAAACTCTCTCCCATCTTCCATCTCTCTCTTTTCATTCTCTACCCCATTCTCTCTCTCTCTCTCTCTCTCTCTCTCTTTCTCTCTAGTCTCTGCCTCGGTCTCTCTCTGTCTCTCTCCTCTGCCTCTAGATATCTCTCTCTCTATCTCTATATCTTGCTTTCTTCTCTCTCCCTCTCTCTCCATCTCTCTCCCCTTTCTCTCTCACTCTCTCTCCATCTCTCTTCCCTTTCTCTGTCTCTCTCTCTCTCTCGCCTCCTTTTCTGAGAAACTGGCTGTCTCTCAGGAACTGAGCTCATTTATGATTCATAGCTGTGAGATCTCACCTGTCTTGATGAAAGTCTAGATACCCCCTCCATCACCCGCCCACCAGCTCGTCCAGTCTGTGTTCTTTCTCTCTCTCTCTCTCTCTTTCTCTCTCTCTCTCTCCTCTCTCTCTCTCTCCTCTCTCTCTCTCTCTCTCTCTGTGACTCTCTGTCTCTCTCACACACACACACACACACACACACATTATCACACAAACATGTAATGGAATAAGGAACGACACATCTGTTCTATTTTAGTCCACAAGCCTATATGCTCTTATGTATACTCACACAGGATACACACACACACACACACACACACACACTGAAGCCCCCAGTAGCTCAGCTGTTCTTGTGACTAACGGTTCTGGCTTGTTCTCTTCTCTCGCCTGTGCCCTCCTTTGACCTTTGACCCCCTGCAGGTATGATGAGTCACCCCCCCATTCCCATCTCAGAGCTGGCGGAACACACTGAGCTTCTGAAGGCCAACGATAACCTGCGGCTCTCCCAGGAGTACGAGGTGACTAATGAGAGAGAGAGACCGCGGGGGGAGAGAGAGATAATACGAGAGAGAGAATAAGAGAGAGAAATGAGAGAAAAATAGGGAGGCAGGGAGAGAAAGAAACAGACAGATAACACAAGAGAGAGAGAAAGAAGAATAAAAAGGAGCACAGAGCGAGAGAGTAAGAGAGAGAAGCTAGAGGGGCTTGGGGGTAAGAGAGATAATACAAGAGAGAGAGAATATGAGAGAGAAAGGAGAGAATAAAAAGGCAGAGAGAAAGAGAAAGGCTGAAGGGACTTTGGGGAAAGAGATATAATACAAGAGAGAGGGAATACCAGAGAGAGAGAGACAGAGAATATGAGTGAGACAGCAAGAGAGTACTAGAGAGAGAGAGACGGAGAATACCAGAGAGAGACAGAGTAGATGAGAGAGAGAGAGAGAGAATACTAGAGAGAGACAGAGTATACGAGAGAGAGAGAGAACTAGAGAGAGAGGCAGAGAGAGAAAATATGAGAGAAAGAGAGAGAGAATATGAGAGAGACAGAGAGAGAAAGAATAGGAAAGAAAGACAGAACGAGAGAATACAAGAGAAACAGAGAATACGAAAGAGAGAGAGAAAAATACGAGAGAGAGAGAGAGAGACAGGGAGAATAAGAGAGAGAGAGACAGAATATGAAAGAGACAGAGAGAAAGTACGAAAGAGACAGAGAGAGAATATGAGAGAGAGAGCAAATATGAGGAAGAAAGGCGAGAATAAAAGAGAGAGGCAGCGAGAGATGCTGGAGGGTTTGTGGAAAGGGAGGGAGAGAGAGATTCAGAGAGAGACACGAGGTGAGAAAAGAGAGAGAACAGAGGGGTAGAAAGAAGGTGAGATAAAAGTGAAACAGTTAATGAGCCAGAGAGTGGGAGAAAAAGAAAAGTGAATAAAAGAAAACGAAAGAGCTTAAAAAGTAAGAGTGAATTAGAGATTAACTAGAGGGAGAATGAGTGGAAGAAAGAAAGAAAGAAAGAAAGAAAGAAAAAGAAGTGAATGAAAGCTTGGAAATAAAAGTTAGGAGTGAACTGAGTTTGAAAAGAAGAGAGAGAGGGAACAGAATTAAAAGAGAAAGAAACAGAGACGAAGAGAGACTGAAAAAAAAGGTTGAAAAAAAAGATTGAGAAGAAAATCACGGAAAAAAAAAGGCCATGTGTTGGTGAGATGTTGGGAGGGAGAAGGAAAGAAACGAGAGAGGCTTGAGTAGCAGAGAAGAAAGTAGCAGTGTGAGGAAGAAAATGAGTGAAGGGAGAGAGAGAGAGAGCGCAAGGCGCAGAGAGTTCGAGAGAGAAAGCAGGGGAAGAAGAAAGAGAGAGCATGTTGGAACGGGCTGGTCGTAAAATCCAAGGTGACCTTGCTGAGGCACATCACAGGCAGCTGTGCTGCTGTAGCTGAGGGCCTGTGGATGCGGCGCATTATACAGACCATGTTTTATTGAGGACTAGCTGCGAGCACTTTTGCTCATCAGGGAGGGAAAAACAGCAATAATACTCGGCTTCCTCGTCTGAGTGAGTCAACGCTCGCTGTCCGTTCGGCTCCGAAAGAGCAAATCAGCCGGACGCCGCTGCCCTCGTAGCACCGTTCTAATCTTTTTAAGTCTGTAATTGTGAAAGTAAATTGTTCTTATTGTTGCTTTCCCTTTTTTGTCACAGTCAATCGATCCTGGGCAGCAGTTCACGTGGGAACACTCCAACTTGGAAGTGAACAAGCCGAAGAATCGCTACGCCAACGTCATCGCCTACGACCACACCAGAGTCATCCTCGCACCGGTGAACGGTACGGAAGGTAGTGCCTTCTCTGGCTGTATGGGCTTCGGTCCATCTCTTTCAATCCAGTCACACTTGTGTAAAGTGTCCATTTGTCTGTATTTATTTCTCTGTATTTATTCACCAAATGAAGCAGCAGGCAGCCAGAAACATAGCGCCCGGGGAGCAGTGTGTGGGGACGGTACCTTGCTCGAGGGAACCTCAGTGGTGCCACTAGCAGTCCTGGGATTCAAACCCATGACCTTTTGATCTCAGGGGCAACTCCCTTACCACCAGACCACCAGCTGCAGTTTGTCAGCAAAACGGCATTCATTTCAATAGAACAAGGAGTGATTTCACGTTGCAGACTTCCAGGGCGAATAAATGTCACCTTGACTTGAACTTTTGCACATGAATGAACTTCTTCATCCAGTAGCGCCGCTGCCTTGACTGCGTTAACCTCTAAAGGTCCTTCGTATTGTGAGGGTCAAGGCAATCAGGTTTAATGCAAAAAGGAAAAGTAACCAACATAAACGAGAGGTCTGGGGTGACACAAAAACACAAGAAAATACAAACAAGATCATCCGAAACATTAACAAAACAGAGCACAGGCAGGATTACAAGAACGTTACAAAGACCAGCATTAGGAGAGAGTTTTACAAGAAATTTACAAGGAAATATACACGAACACAAACTGAAACACAGGGGGTGTGTATAAATATATTTTAGGGCTGGGCACGTTAACACTTAATAATAAAATAATTGTGTTAACGCGTTATTATTTTACCGCGCATGAACACAGGTTTTTTAAAAATTAGTTTATTTTTAAAGATAACTGCTTTCAAGTAATGGTAGCGCTGTACGTGTCGGCTGGTTTTCGCAGGGGTCAGGCATTCCGTTACTTTTGTCAATTTAATATGGACAAAAGTAACGGGACTCCTGTCATTACACCAAAAGAGACTTTAACAACACTGAATTTAGATACCTAGACTGTAAAATGGAGTTGGTCCCCCTTTGCAGCTGCTATAATGGTTCCGTCCTCCATGCTCTGGACTCTGAGGGTGACTTATTGTTCTGTAATAGACTAGATAAAACATGAATGCCCTGCAGTGGCAAATAGCTTTGGTTTTATATTTGGTTTGATTACATTAATGTTAAGCATTTGTTGTAGGTGAGCTGCAGCCACACACACCACCCCACAACCACCAAACATGCCATTGTATAGCAAGTTTATAGCTACAAATTAAATAATTATATTTGCTTCTGTTTCATTGCTATTTACGGTTAGAGAGCCAGCTACAAACGTCTAGTGTGACCGTGGCCTTGTGAAAGTTTTCCCCTCTGAATGTAATCGATGAGCCTAGACATGTTAGGTACAAAGCTACAAGGTTAACATAGTAAAGAAAGCCTTTGTACTGGAATTAGCAGTGTTCAGACACTGTGTAATTTTGTCTGTTTTTTGTAGATACCTGTGTCATGCATGCAGAGAAACCACACAAGCAAGTCTATCAGAGATCACTTTCCACTTTTTTCACATTTTCTACATAATTCAGATAAGATGTAAAAGTCATTCAAGGTGAAAAAGTTTGAACCATATAGATTCAGGTGAAAGGAACTGTGAACAGTTTTGACTCATTAAGGTTCTACAGAATGGAACGTTTCAAATTAGTTGTTTACGTTTTAACCATTTGCTTATGCCAAAGTGTTGAAAAATCAATGCAATTTCAGACGGGTGATGATTATAACCAGCAGTTTTTTTTTTATTCTGATTGGTAGGGAAGCTTCCTCTGTTAGCTATGTTAGCCTTATTGCTCCATCGCAAAGAGACAGAAGCTCATTTTGGATGCCAAATCTGAATCGACTACAGTTGGAATAGAAAAGGGGAAAACTCACTTTGGGTTCAATTTGAATTTTCATCAGACTGTTCCTTTAATATGTTGTACACTTTTATAAGGGCAATAGTAATGGTCCCTTCAGGCCTCCTGATGTTAATGCAGACTGCGGCTTTACTGCAAATTACAGAGTCGCTGCGTTTGAGCAGAACTGTGGCTCTGGGAAGTTTTCTGTTCTTAACTGGGAGTTGGTCTCGCAGAGATGAAACCCGCGTGCCCACGTCTGATAAAAATTTTAAAGGAGCGTGCTTGGCTGATGGTGCTGTATTTATCTTGGGCTTCCTCTTTTTTGTTTATTGGCTGTCTGGGCGAATGAAGACCTCGTCTGGATGGGGCTGTTACAGGGCTGAGCGCTCTGTGACCCACATCACTGCTAATCCTGGAACGGAAACAACTCCCCGTTTGATGCCTAGCACACCATGGAGGGTGCAAAAGCCATTAGCCATTAAGTCCTCTATGGTGCGCTGAAAGTCAAAAAGGGAAGCTGTTTTGGCTCAGACATAGTCGGAATGAATAATATGCCGTCAGTGGAGATGCATTTTAATGGAGTATCGCAGTGTGTGTCTGTTCATATTTACATAGATATCAATGCCAATTATGCCTCCCTCTTTCTATTATAGAACAAAACCTGGCAGCTCCAGCATAATTCACTATAAATGTTTGTTTAAGGGTCTCATGACGGCACACACACACAGGTTTCGGTGCATGGTCTTTCTCAGGACAAGATTAAACATTTTAAGAGCCCCAATCCTACATTTCTGTTTTTAATTTTTTTTTCAGCAGGTTCACTAATAGCCTTTTTAAGGGTTTTATGTCACAAAATAACATAATGCATTTACATACCTTCTTATGAAACAGGCTGTAAATGACGGAAATTCTATTTTGTGCCTCATTGAAAAAGCAGTCTAGACTGAATTACTTGTTGTTATTATTACTTATAACTTCACTGTGAATGGGTGGAGTGAAGCAATAAGCTGAATAATGTGCATGTGCGTGTGTGTGTGTGGGTGTGTTTGTCTAAATGTGGACAGTTATCACACGATTAAACAATATTATCGTGATCCAAATTCAGTTCAGCGCCACTTATCCATGTAGCTTGCACTTTATGTTTCTTTAATATTTCATTATAACAAATATTTTCTACACAGATGACACATAACAGTGTTTACATCCAGCGGTTTTCCGTGTTTGGTTCGTTGGAAGGGAACTAAAATATTGCTAAACATTAAAAGCACATTTTTAAGACCTTTTCATGAGTCTTATTAGAAAGTGGGTCGCTCATTCATACTCTCATTGATTGTAATCAGGTGTTACGGGTAGTGACTACATCAACGCAAACTACATCGATGGCTACAGGAAGCAGAACGCCTACATCGCCACGCAGGGTCCACTGCCCGAGACCTTCGGAGACTTTTGGAGGATGGTTTGGGAGCAGAGAGCAGCATCTGTCGTTATGATGACAAAACTAGAAGAAAAATCACGGGTGAGAGACTATTTAGTGTGTGTGTGTGTGTGTGTGTGTGTGTGTGTGTGTGTGTGTGTGTGTGTGTGTGTGTGTGTGTGTGTGTG
>JBBIGA010000040.1:33884218-33895149 GCA_037576975.1 Alestes dentex | reverse complement strand
CAAAGAGCGTGACGCAAATGACTGCTGGTTCTACTTTACATATGCCACCACGAACGACACTGTTGAAGTCTATGTGGCAGAGGAGATCGGTAAGTGGGATAAAAGTTTTGATTGGTTTGTTACAGTTATAGCCTCGTCTTTTACTAATGGATTTTCTGAAAGTGTAGAATTGGCAAACTAGCATTTCCTGTTATTACCTACGCAATGTTTGGTTCATTTATGGCAAATAATCTTTATTACCACTCCACGTTCCTTCCCTTCCAGAGTGTCCGCCCGGTGCTGACATAATCCCCATTGTAGCGGGCTTGGTTGCGGGAATTGTTCTGATTGGTCTGGCCCTGCTCCTGATCTGGAAGCTCCTCATGATCATCCATGACCGCAGAGAGTTCGCAAAGTTTGAGAAAGAGAAGATGAACGCCAAGTGGGACACGGTACGTGTATTTTTAAAAATGTAGTGAAAACCTTTTAAAAGTGGGTCAGATTGTTCATTCGACCCCCGTCAGAGAGATGTGAATATCTGATGGCTCGGGAATCATGTGACTGTGGACTGTTATGTAAGTGTATCGGGCACACTTCACTACAGAACAAACACTGATTTTAAATAATCTTATTTAGATTATTTGTTAATGATTATTTGTTTGTTTATTTAAGTCTCTTGTTTTCAAAGAATTTATATTGTTTAAAAACCTTTTTGCCGTAACATAACCATTGTTGATCTGGCTTTAAACTTAAACTACTACTACTTCACCACAGTCGTGTAGCATCCAGTTATTATGAGGGAAGCAAATGAAAATTTATCCTAAAATTTCTGCTTTTTGAAGGAAGACTAGAAGCCATTTGCCTGGATTATGAGTGGAGTTGGGCTAAATGGTCAAAGTTAAGGTGGTTTTAAAGTCCTTAAAATTCCTCCACGCCTTATTCGTGAGTGAAGTTGGTTTTATCAAGTGCAGTAACATCTTAAAAGGACAAAGAAGAAAGAAAAGTAATTGTGTGTATAATTATGAACAATTCTCATCCGGGAGTCTCCCATGAACCTGTGCTCTCGCTTGAAATCCCTGCTCTGAACTATGTGTGCATCATTTTTCTCTGCTGTTAGCTTTCTCAGCTTTGTTTCCTTTCTGTTTTTCCTTTCTCTGTTACTTTGCCGTCCTGTCTCTCATGTACATTTTCTATTTTCTCGTTCAGCAAGAGAACCCCATTTACAGGAGCCCCATTAATAAGTTCCAGAATCCAAGTTATGGACGTTAAGGCGGGGCGCTCTAAGCCGCAGTCTGTACTCTCCTGCTCAGACCTGTTAGTCTGATTGGACTGTCTGCATGTTCTCCTGCTTTCTGTCTCTCTACTCAGGTGTCTGGCTTGTTCACTCTAACCACTAACACAGGCTTTTTTATGCACTGGGTTCCTGATGACGTACCTGGAGCTTTGTGGTAGACTGTTTTAGAAGATCGTTAAAAACGACTTGCACTTTAAATGAAATGCACTTTGTGCCTTTGAATGAGTTGGATGCTTGTGCAGTGTTTTGACTGAATAACTGTGAATTGGTCATGAGTTAAACTATGCTAAAGTACTTTGCACAGGTTTCAGTTTGACTAGTTAGCTACCCTGACATCATCTAGAAACGTTCTGAAATCATGACATGCACAGAAACATAATGGGATGCGTCATAACAGTGACCGCATTCATCACAGTGTGAACCAGGACACAGTGTCACTAATGCAAATCACTGCTCTTATGAAGTATTGAAGGCTGTTTTTGCGAATGGAGTGTTACGTTTACCTTCTAAACGTGAGTAAGCTGGACATCTGCTACGCAACAGCCTGTTTCCATTGCCCTCATCCATTATCATGGAGTGATAATGTCTCTGAGAGCCTCCCAAATACGTAATTTCATTCAGAATTATGCCGTTCTCCGAAAGGGAAATGTATTTCCAGGTTTGAATTGACTTTAAAAAGTGGTTGGCTCTCGTAGTAAATCAATTGTCCAAGATTTGTCATCACAAAAAGTCCAAAAAGTTCAATTTGACTGTCAAAACTTACATATTTAACAATTACGACTGAAATAATTACCTATAGCGCTGGGTAATGTGATAATTATTTTTATCATGGTAAATTAAAATATGATTTTTTTGAGTATGTATCACCAGTGCACTGGCCAAATACAGTTATCATCATTGTATCTGTAGTTTTTGATGTGTTGTAAATGTGGCACTGCATGTGATTTTATTGTCCATTTCAAATCATCAGATGTCACAAAAATTATTGACATCATATGTGTTATGAAGTACCGATATTTTAACCCAATCAGCCACTCTTAATTGGATACTTTAGTAGAGTTTAAAAAAAAAGGCAGCATGACAAATTTTTGAAACAAATTATTTTGTTATCGAGACCACTTGGTTAAACTATTACTTTTATTTAAAGATAAAGATGTTTAACCTCTTTATATGCTGCTTTGTGTAGTTATTTCTGTGTGATTAAGAGTAGAGTGTTCTCACACACACACTAATTATAAAGGAGAAATCTGACACTACACACATGCAGCTCCCAAAATCAGCAGTGAATGTATTTCATTTGTCCAGCTATGACCATGTTCCTGCTTTTTCAGTGTCAGAGCTCCTATGCATAGCTGGTACTAAGTACTTTCTGTGTTAAATATATGGATAAATGCGGTTCCCACCAATACAAATAGCCTAGGATATATACTTTTTTTATGATGTTGCAGAACTTTTTAAGATAAGATACAGAACTTTATTTATCCTGAGGGAAATTCTTTAGTCACTAGTATGCTCAGTGCAACAAGAATGAAAAATAGTACGACAACGGAATTTTTTTTAAAGAAATAGACAATAACAATGGTACAAGAACATGATTTAAACAAAATAACTGTAACCCTGATGTTGCTGTTTGTAAGATTTAGTGGGCTGTACCAGCAGTTCAGTAGTGCTGAGTGGTTTATAAAAGTGACTTAGTATTAATGCAATAAAAATGAATGCAATAAAATGGCAGCAGATCATGAAGGGATGAGATTAACATTAAGTAAGATTCAGACAGTTCACAGATTAAACAGTTGAGTTGTATTGCAAAAATCCTATTTGGAACAGAATGACAGTTATAGTCTTATTGCCACAGATAGAAGATTCAAGATTCTTTTTTTTGTCACATGCATAGTTGTAATGCAGTGAAATATATCCTGAACCGCTCCTTTTATGACTGTGCGACATTATTAAAAGAAAGTACAATTTTAAATTGGACACAACTCAAACTTCTAAACAAAAAAAACAAAACAAAAAAAAGTAAAAGTAAAGAAAAAATCAATATAAAGCTTAGTACAATTTAAAAATGTAAAGGACAAATCTGAAAATTTCTAAAACAGAAATAATAAAACACAAGTCTAAAATAAGAAACCGTTTAAACAAGGAGCAACACAAGTTAAAGGTAAAATATATAAGCTAAATTAGAGGGGTTTAAGTGTTAAGTGTTGCAGCAATCGGGCAGATTTACACGTGTGCAGTGTGCAAACGAGCATAAAAAGGATTTCCTGTGGCGTTCAGTTCTGCATTTATTGTGCATAATTATTGTGACTGGCAGACGAGTCTGATGTATACTTAACCATGATTTCTGGGAGGTAATGGAGTGGCAGAAGAGTGATATCTAACAAGAGAGACCACTTTAACCCTCCACTCCCTGTGCTGTGCTGTGAAGTGGCCTAATCTGACCGATCTTTGCTACATCAAACCTCTGCTGATTCTGTTCTTTTTGTTTTCATTTTTCCAGGGCGAGAATCCCATCTATAAGAGTGCTGTGACCACTGTGGTCAATCCCAAATACGAGGGAAAGTGAAGGACGAGCCGTCCGTCTCAAACACTGTATGCAAATGAATTCAGGAGCAAAGGAGGAGGAGGTTCATGTTCAGTTTTTTTTTTTTTTTTTTGTCTTCTTTTTTTGTGCTCCATTTTTGAAACACTTTCATCAGCTGTGCATTTCTCACAAACCTGCATTATGCTTTCCTAATCTGTATTTCTATGCATTCTGTACAGTGTGTATAAACTTGAGTTTTTACTTTTTATTGTGGAATTTTCAGAATGTTTCGATTTTTTTTGTTTTTCTATATCTGTGTGTTGTCTGCCCCATGACTGGCTTTGATCATTTAAATGTGTGAGTTGTGCCTTTTGAAAAAGAGCCATTTTATTGCGAACACAGTGTTTCCCACTCCTGTTCCCCCTGCACTGTTCATGTTGGTGTATTCTCTGCTCCCTGCATGAATTAACAAGCCCTGTGTGAGTTAAAACCGGTGTGTTTGAGCAAGAGCACCAAAACATAAGGTGCAGGGTCACTCCGGGACCAGGACCGCAAAACACTGTGGTGATGCATTTCAAAGCCTATCATGTCGAGTCAGGTTTGTTCAGAGTTTTGGAGAAAGATGGAGTAACGCAGTGATGGGGAGCCTTTAGTGCAAAACACTGGTTTAGGTCTTATCAATGAAAACGCTTTATAATTAATCCTATAAAGGTGGACAATTACAGTTATTATTGACAATGAGTCGTGTTTCACTGGTTTGAGCAAAAACCTGGATGGTTTGTGAACGTTGCTCTCCATCACTGGTGTAGCATGTAGCTGGCCACTGGGCGGAGTGGTGCTGTGTTCTTTCTGGAGATGACGTTTCCAATCGTTGAGGAACCCCAGCCGGTTCTATTCTGGTGACTGATGGACATAAATGTGTGTTAGGAGCTGGAATACAGCGACTAATCCTTAAAGTTCAGATTAGACAACGTGCCCTCGAACACCGAGAGCAGTGACGTATGTAGCCTGCCGTTATGGAGGCCGTGGTGTTTGGATCTGTGTTCAGGAAGTCTAGAACTGTCTACTTTCTGTGGATGTGTTTTCAGAGATGCACTCACGTTTTAGTTTTTTTTTTTTTTTTTTTTGTCAGTAGTTTTATATATTTATATTTGAATTTTACATGAAGTAAATCTAAAAAGAACATTGCCTTGCCAATCACTCTGAAAGTCTGTTAAATTAAAATCGTTTAAATCCGAAGGCTGTAGTTTAATGGTCCAAAGGAGCCGAGATATAGATCACATCGACAATGTGCCTAACAGCTCATTCCATATAGATCTGCAGATCTGTTTATTTTTGGGTTTTGGGGTGGGGTTTTTTTGGGTTTTTTTTGTTTTTTTGCTTCTTCTGCATTATCAAATCTGGGAGCATCTCAGGGCCATAAACCACAGTGAGGGATCTTTTCAGAATGTTTTCAGAAAGATGTTTTAATGCTCAGTTGAGGACTTAATCACACGGAAAGCCTTTTCTTTCTAAGCACGCCAATGTACAGTGTGATGGGTATGATGACTCAAGCCTTTTTCCAGGTCTCGTTTTTGAATTTGAGGATAAAACTCAGGTTCTTAATTCCTCTCTATCAAGAAAAGCCAAATATTTACTGCCTTCTGTGCAAGCAGCCTTATTATGATTGTCATGTCTGTTACCCACCAGGAGTGAACTCACTATGCTTACTTTGTACTGAACTATATGATTTTTTTGTTTTTGTTTTTGTTTTTGTTTTTTTCCAACCCATTTCAGTCGTTGACCTCCTTGGTCCTTAAAGAGGGCAGGGAGAGGCGTGTTTAGACTTATGGTTAAAGATCAGTGTTAATGAGAAGGTCCTCCGATGTTGCTGTCTTTTAAATGCTGTTAAACCTTTAAAACCACACGCCTCACAGACTGCGTTTTTTTTAAGTGCCTTTTTATTTCTACATCCTGCTCACTCTCACGATCCCGTGTTTCAAGAGTTATTTATTAAAATAAAGAACCAAAAAGATGAACTTGGCTTTCTGTTTTGTGACTAATGCTTGAAAATGTGGACATCAGATCCTCCTTTGCTGTTCCCTGATTATGCAGACAACAAATACAGTCTAAAAATGATCATTCTTATTGTTATAAATGAATATTTATTCTAAAAATAGAACCATATACATACAATTTCCAGATGTGGACCAGCAAGTGTCCCCTACCCTCCATGTTGGGCCCCATGGTCAGAAATGGCATAATATTTCTTTAGCTGCTCAGTCTCCTACCCTGAGGCATTTTTACCTACTCCTCCATACAAAACTTGCTTTGAAGGATCGTTGTCCTACTTCTTTTCTTGTATTATTTTCCGTGATGTCTACTTAAAATATTTGTGTCATTTTCAACCTCTTGTTACTGTTTTTACCTCTGACATATGTAAATGACCTCTGTCCAGATTGGCCGTTAAGTGGTGCCTCATTCACAAAGCAATCTGAGCTAAAACAGCATCCGTAACATCACTGGATTTATTGGATGGCCGAATTGACAGATGTGTGATGTCAAAAACAATGTTTATATACAAAATTATGAGGAAAATTGTTTTTTCATGATATGGGCCCTTTAATTGCTTGAGACCTGAGGTGAGTCATGCAGATAGCGTATGCCTTAAGTTCATGACAATTCAGTTTGAAAAGCATCTGATGAAATGTTTCTGGGTTTTTGTTCCATTGTTGATGTCTTTGTGCAAGATCTATTTCTGTGCCTTCTTGAGATTTCTCAGAATTTTTCAATTTTCACTCCTTCGGATTCAACTGTACAATCCCAGCTGATTTCCACATCTGTAAAATGGCACTGAGCAGCTTGTTGTGCTTTAAGGAGAACCTTAAACAAATTTGACCTTAATTATGGGGTATGTGACCCCGCAGATGCATTTGATTGCTAGCAAATCTCTCTGAGCCAACAGGAAATGAACGGTGCCATCTTACCCCTGGTCAGCCTTGCAAACCTTCGCTGCCTTTCCCAAGACACCGACTTGCATTAACTGATTGAGCTACACTATAGGTTCAGAGGTTTGGGCCATGATATGATGCTTTCTCAAAGAACTTACTACAAGAAAACATTAGAAATCCTTCAAATAAATGTAACTGATTGCTTTTTAATGTTTTATAGTCTGTAATAACATTGTTTAGTCACAAAGGCTCAAACTATTGGTTTTGAAGAGACATATCACGTCTGTCTTTAGTGACTGACATTCACTTTGTTATGAATCATGTGAAAAACAAGTATTCAGCATCACACAGTTCCTTCTGGTTTACATATCACTGGACAAAAGTCCAATCTTCAGCAGGATAGAGATCCCAATCATTCTTCAAATGATAGTGTCAAAATGATATCCAGCCCAAAGACATCCCCTGCAGGGATGAGTTGGACCCACAAGTTCCAAATGAGCTGTTTGCTTGCATGGAAAAGGTGCTGGGAGCTTTCACACCCATTAAATTGCACTTACTGTGTCTATTACATTACACTTCGAAAACATTAGTTTTAGGCATTTCTAATGTTTTCTTGTCATAGCATTTTGAAAAAGTGGTGTTTGGGCTCAAATTTCTGGCCTGCAGCGTACATGACGGCTCCGAGCTTTATCTGTAACGCTTCACTGAAGGCCTGTATGTTTCACGACACCTGCATAAAAACCGACATAAACCTACACAACATGTATAAAGGTGTATTCCAATAAGACTACTCGGTCTATTTTAATGTCGTTTCACCCCAGAAACAGTCACAATAAGCTCGTATATGTTAGATGTCAGGAAAATGTATGCATGTAGCCTACATGCAGCTAGCTTAGGGTGTTGCCCCTACAATCAGAAGGTTGTGGGTTCAAATCCCAGGACTGCTAGTGTCATCACTAAAGTACACTTGAGCAAGGCACCGTCCCCACACACTGCTCCCCGGGTGCTGCTTCACTTGGTAAATGGGTTAAATGGTGAGAAAGTATTTCACACTGTTCACACTGTGTGCTGTGGTGTGCTCATGTGTGACTGTATGGGGCCACTTCACACACAGTCTTTGCATGCCACTGCTTCAAGTTTTTGATGTCATGCTCAGGTGTTCTATTGAACTGTAGCAATCCTGGTTCATTTAATGCTCGCGACAAAATAACCACACACTAAACCCCTAAATCATGTCTTTTAGCTTTTAGATTCAGATACTCTTTCCTCGCTACCCTGGTTGGGAGGGCTTGTTTTGACAGTAGTCTCACGCACTGACATGACCTGTGCCCGGAAATGCCTGAAGATCCTTTGATAAAAACTTGTGGCTCTTGATTAAATGTTCCAACATGCTTTGACTATCATATGGGCTGGGTCAGTGCGGCCAGGTTTAGAAATGTCCTATGTTTATACACGTCTTTATGAAATTCCTATGAAATAGCTGATGACTTTTCTCTTGACTGAATTCTTCCAAGACAGTCACTCCGATCACAACGTTCATTATGATACTGAAACTCTGAGGAAACGGCTGGGAGCTGAACCCTCTGTTCCTGTTACGTTAGCGAATAACAGCCAAGTTCACAGGGGATGAAAGAGTCCGCTTATTTAAGTTTGACTTTTTTAACGCGTTAACTTTTCTCTACATAAGAAGGGGAAAAACACATTCTAACATTTCAAAGTCATTTTGGACCACTTCTGTTGGTCCATTCATCTCAAAATGTCCGCACGTTGTCAGAGGCCAGCTGTGGCCAAATCATGTAAAAAGAAAATTCAGGTTAATGTGCACATTTTTATGAAGTAAGGATTTGCTCATTTCAGATTATAATAAAATGTAAACAGGTTTTTAGGCTTTATTATGAATAGTTTAATGCAGTCAAGTTTAATTGGGTGGACTTATGCAGGTGAAAGGCGGAGCTGGTCGCAGGTAAAAGTTGTAGCCTAGGGCTTTAAAAAATAGCTCTGAATGGCCTTGCCTCGCAGACACCGTGCACGGACAGGTTTCCACATACCTGACCGCACAGCCATGACAACAACAGGTTTAAACCTGAGTGCACCAAGTCTGAACAGCGGCGAAGTCATAGAAAGATATGTTGGTGACAAGCCAAAGCCCACAGGAAGAATGTAGGAGGGGCGAGAGACAGAAAGAGCGAGCAAGAGAGAGTGAGAGTGAGAGAGACAGAGGCTTTGATAGTTGAGAGCAGGTCACTCAGAGCTTTGTTGGGTTTTTTTTTTCACATGTTTGGCAGAAGATTTAACCAGGACTCCTGCTGAAATCTCTTTTTGCGCTTGGGGGGGGATTAAATAATGTGTGCATTTTCTTCAGGGACATTCTGAACAGTCAGGTTTCCAATCAGTGAGAGAGCACAAGGTGCAAAGGTGAGGAACTTTTTGGTTCTTTCTTCTCAACCTGAATAATGTAACCGCTGTACTGAGTCACTTGTTCTATTTGGTGACAGAAATCTCACATTTTTCTTTCTAGCTGTGCTTAAGAGATCAGAATTCTGTCACTAATCCACAGATTTGGTCTGAAAGCCACTGCCAACGCATGAGACTCATTCTAATTCACTACATGTTGGAGTGGCATGTGAACAAGCTGCAAGGTTTGGGTTAACGGCCTTCAAATGTGTGGAACTGAATGGTGTATGCGGTTTTTAAAACGGTGGAATGGTGCTTTGCTCATTTTGAATCATGGGTGCTACTTTGAAATCCCTTGCGGCACAGTTTGGTCCTGAAAGGTGGATATCCTGAAATGTGACCCACCCTGCCACTCTGCTTCCTGTCTGGATCTTAACTCACTGTTTGACCATCAGAGTTAATAATTAACCACCCTCAGAACCGAGCCTCGTTAGTCATCAGACGTGTCATAGCAGGACTGCTGATAAGGTCATGAGTCGTTCGTGAATAAAACTTAAATAATGGGTACTTAAACAATCCGTTGTGAGTTGCACCTGAACTCTGAATCATTAATGTTGGTTCTAATGTGGATAAGTACTGGTCAGTGTTTGTTAAAAATGTAAAAACATATAAGATTAAAAAAATCACTCCAGTTTGAATCATTCCTACAACCATGTTGACTTTGAAAAGTCACGATGGAGATAAACAGCCCGCTCCCTCAAGCACCCGGACAGAACCTGTTTACAGTAGACAGTTCTACTGTAAGCTCAGTTTCTATGGTGGTGGAGTTTTAGCAAGAGTTTTCAATATAATGCTTGTAAAGAAAAGGCTTTCGATGTACACTATATGGCCAAAAAATATCGGGACACACCCAATGGTTTGGGGACTGGGCCCCTTACGTCCAATGAAGGACACTCCAACTTTGTGGACCCAGTTTGGGGAAGAACCTTTTCTATTCCAGCATGACTGTGTCCTAGTACACAAAGCGAGGTCCATAAAGACATGGCTGGATGAGTTCAGTGTGGAAGAACTTGACTGGCCGCACAGAGCCCTGACCTCAACCCCATCCAGCACCTTTGGGATGAATTGGAACAGAGACTGTGAGCCAGACCTTCTCAACAAACATCAGTGTCTGACCTCATAAATGCTCTACAGAATGAATGGGCACAAATTCCCACAGAAACTTCAAAATCTTGAGGAAAGCCTTCCAAGAAGAGTGGAAGCTGTTATAGCTGCAAAGGGGTCCAAATCTATATTAAAGTCTGTGGATTTGAATGCAATGTCAAATACATCAACTTTAATTCCCTGCTGGTGTAACAGTCAAATGTCCCAATACTTATAGTTCATATAGTGTATATAGTCATATGTGGAAGACTGAACAGCCCTGATCCAAAGACACATCCTCTTTTGCCACGGTTCTCAAACTAGGGAGCTACAGGGGTCTCTTGTTCTCTCTCTATCTTCAGAAGACTCATCTGTTCAGAGTTAATCTCCTTGCACTACAAGCTACATAAAGATTTTAGCACCTAGAACTCTCCTTTGGTTCTCACGCTCTTCTGAAATTAGAGTGTTTCGTCAAATGGGGCAGCTGCTAGCTTTGTGGTTAGAGAGTTGCCCCTGCCACAGAATGGGTTAGATATAGAGGCTCTGCCACTGAATGGGCTTTAGATATAGAGGCTCTGCCACTGAATGGGTTAGATATAGAGGCTCTGCCACTGAATGGGTTAGATATAGAGGCTCTGCCACTGAATGGGTTAGATATAGAGGCTCT
>JBBIGA010000040.1:33842115-33871599 GCA_037576975.1 Alestes dentex | reverse complement strand
GCAGCCAATCAGCAGCAAGGAGAAATAAATAATGTTCTCGGATTGGCTACTTTCAAACCTCCTGCCTCTGAGTACAGCTGACTGTGACGCCCGGGACTCGTGCGCCACGCCCCCTTGTCCTCGTGCTGGTTGTGTATGTTTGGGGCGGTTGTTCAGCAAACTTTAAAGACGCTTCAACATGCTTTTTCTTCAGCAGTGAAGTCTTGTGTGGTCAGCATGCATACAGGCCATGGCGGTTGAGTGCATTACTGACTGTTTTCTTTGAAAAAGTTGTACCTGCTAATTCCAGGTCTTTCTGAAGCTTGGACAACTCTTCTGATAATTCTTTTCACTCCTCTGTCTGAAAGGACCTGCTCATGGGCGATTAATGGTGAAATGCTGTTCTCTCCACTTCCGGATTATGGCTCTAACAGCGCTCACTGGAACCTTCAGTAGTTTAGAAATGCTTCTGTAATCAATACCATCAGTATGTTTTGCAACAATAAGGTTGTGAAGGGCTTTGGTTTTACCCATCATTAGTTGTTTCTTGTGTTACACCTTAGTAATGAGATACCTTTTTATAGGCCATCAGTTGGGACTGAACCAGCTGATATCAATTTGCACTAAGTGGCAGGATTGCTTTCTAATTACTGATAAATTTCAGCTGGTGCCATGATTTTCCACCTTCCTTTCTTCATGTGTTCATTACTTTTTCTCTGTGTCATTCCATTTTATTGCACATTAGTTAATTTATGGACCCCTATGGTTTGATTTCTTTGCATTTTAGTTAATGAGGGAAGAAGAGATTTGTTTTGTCCTGGGAGCGGGCTCTGCTATATGGATATGTGATGGATATTTAACGTCATGGAGTCTCTCGCCGTAAATGCCGTTAATGTAAATTGAAAGTATTTTAAAAGGTTGGTTTCAAGGCTTGAGACAGGAACTGCATATAACTGAAAGGGTCAAACAGTACTGCGTTTGTCTCACTGGCACTTTGTGGATTATAGTCATCTCTGCATGACAACAAAGTCAAAGTCAAGTCAAAGTGAACTTTCTTGTCATCTCAGCCTTAAACACGTATTCAGTGAGACGAGGTGGCATGGTTCCAGATTTAACAGAATACAAAAAAAGGACATAGAATACACACATATATTCATTAATTAATCTCTTTTCTGCAGACGCTTCATCCTTATTAGGGTCACGGGTACACGTACTCTGTTGTGGGATACACACATATAAATAATGTATAAATATAAACTCTAAACTAGTCAAAATGTGCAGTTTGGTACAAAGTGCACCTGTGTGACAAGTGGAGCTGACAAAACAGACATTGAGTGGATACAAGATTGGCCAGAGATGTATAAACTGTCTGACAAATTATTATTAATAAGTGATGATGGGCTACGGTCTGTACCTGTGTGCCTGTACAGTGGACCAATAAGGTTGACAGACCAGATAAAAGAGTGAAACGTTTCTAATAGAGTGAAACGTGTTTGTCTCTCTTTCTCTCTGACAGGCCATGGTAAGTGCGTGTGCAGAAAATGTGTCTGTGAAGAAAACTACACAGGCAGCGCATGTGAATGTCCTTTGGACGAGGAGCCCTGCGTAGCCAGTAATGGACTGAAATGTAACAACGAGGGGACCTGCGAGTGTGGAGTGTGTAAATGCAAGGAGAACTATCAGGGTCCCACCTGCGAGATCTGCTCCACATGTGGAGGAATCTGTGATGAGTACAAGTGAGTAAGCACCACGCCAACATTCAGGGCTGAACGGCTGGAGAATTGATGGGCCAGCGATTCCTCATCACGCGGCCCTGTGGTTTCAAAGATCCTCCACACCACACACAGCTCATGTGCAGCGCAATGAATAGTTGATGAATTTGATACGGTACATTCGGAGCATGAGGTCACCATGTCGTACTTGAGGCTGCTGTAACTGGTTATAAACTGGTTACTAACAATGTTACTGACCAGTGGAGAAATGTTTTAAATTTAATAATGCTAATATCTGTAAGCAAAACAGGAACCAGAAAGTGAAAAACATACTGCAAATAGTATTCCAAACATATACAGCTATATTACTACTCATTATCAGTAGTCATGTATAGAATACATCCTTTTGTTGCAGTAAATTTTGGTTTGTTATGGGCCTGCCCACTGAAATGAACAGGAGCCGAAGGATGCATAATATTTTTGGCCACATTTAAATGAATGGAGTTCGACTCATTAATACTTCACCATACATCCACAAAGCTTCACATGGCACAGACTGGGCACTTTATTAGAAGCAGCAGTTTATCCGGGAGATGGGCATGGCCGGCCAATCTCAAAATTTCTTCAGGAAATTTCTCTCTAGTTTGGTATTATTATTTTATATTTTATTTAAAGCTTGCTTGCACACTATGTTCTGACAGGACATAGTGAACACGCAAAATAATATCCAAAGCAAACTTTTTCCTAGTTTACCACTGTTTAACCTTCATCAACATTATATATCAAAACATAAATATGTGCAAGTTCACTGGTGGTTTAGATATTTAGTAAAGTGGCCCCTTATAGTCAGGTGTGAACACACCACAGCACGGAGTGTGAAATTCTCTCTCTGTATTTAAACTATTCACAAAGTACAGCAGTAGGCAGCCACTGGCGCAGCGCCCAGGGAGCTGTGTGTGGGGCTGGTACCTTGTTCAAGGGCACCTCAGTGGTGCCACTTTCCATTCTGGGATTCGAACCCACAACCTTCCAGTCACAGGGGCAACTCCCAAACCACTAGCTGCCCGAAAGCGTCTATGTTTGCCCTGTAGACATTGCGAGCTTGTTTTTCCTATCATCACCACTGTAAGTTTCTCTACAAGGAACCATTACAGATCGAACCATATTGAATGACCTTTTTTGTACCTCGGTAGTTCAGTAATCATACATTTTGAAAAATCAGTGGAATTTCCGTTTAATGTACATCTGTAAAGAAGACATACTTAACCATGTCAGCACCCATAGTGTCTTTTTGCTGTGCAGGAAATGTGTGAGTTGTCGCTTACATGAGACTCCAGGAGAGCGTAAGTGCAAAGATTGCTACTACTTCTCTCTGGAAAAAGTGGAGACTAAGGACAAACTACCACAGAAGGGACACTGGACCAATTATGAGTTTTGTACTCAGCGAAATGAAGACGACTGCTACTTTTACTACACTTATGAAGCCGACAAGATCTCTGGGATTCGCGTGGTGGTGGCAGAGAAACCTGGTGAGGAACCAAAGCATTGGAGTCTCCTGGCAGAGGGCTTCCCTATCTAGGGACCATAAGCACATTAGCCTTTAAGAGCTTTATAACTAGCCTGATGAGTTGAAGCATATTGAGTTTAAATACACAATAAACACAATAACTTTTTTTGTCTCCTCAGTTATGGGTGTTGGAAGGAGGTTGAAGGAGGAATAACTTACAGATCTTCTAAAAGTATCTTTATCGCATTTCTGTTTGGTTCCAGAGTGCTACACAAGCCCGCAAATCATTTCCATTGCGGCCGGTGTGATCGGAGGCATTGTTCTGATTGGTCTGGCCCTTCTTCTGATCTGGAAGCTGCTCATGATCATCCATGACCGCAGGGAGTTCGCAAAGTTTGAGAAAGAGAAGATGAACGCCAAGTGGGACACGGTACGTACCTGTAAACCTTCAAGGTGGTACCAAATTCAGGTCCTGGCCTTGTGTGTGTGGAGTTTGCATGTTCTCCTCGTGGTGGCGTGGGTTTCCTACGGGGTCTCCGGGTTTCTCCTACAGTCCAAAGACATGAGTGTCAGGTGAATTGGGGATTCTAAATTGACCATAAGTGTGAGTGTGTGAGCGAATGGTGTGTGTGCTCTGGGGTGGCGTGGCATGGCGCTCTGCCCAGAGTGAGTCTCTGCCTCGTGGGATAGGCTCTAGGTACCCACGACTCTAGTAAGGATTAAGATGTTACAGAAAATGAATGAATGAATGATTAACTGGAAATTACCATAATGTGTAGTGACTTTGGTATAATAAAGATTAATGACTGTTTTAAAGGTTGCATGTTTTAAAGGTTGCATGGAGGTGAGTGAAGTAGTCTAAACACAGATACAAGTGAAAATATTGTTAAAATATTAATAATAACAAAGCAGTCTCAGCAAAAGTACTGCATCAACAAAACCTTAGCAAAAGTCTGAGTTACTAGAGGTAGTAAAGCAGCCAAGAGATGTTTGGTGTCCAAATTTTTATGAGCCTAACATTGCTAGGACAAACTCAATAGTCACCCAAATCTTTTATGTAAATACATCCCAAAAACTTCTCTCCATCCACTCAAACCACATCCAGCTCTTCATTAAGGTGGCACAGCCTTGTGGACGTGGTTTAGAACGCAGTATGACTTACTGTAGCTACAGTTTCACCACGTAGCTAAACACGCTGAACTAACGACGCAAAATCTAAACCCCGAAGATGATCGACAACATCTGGGCTAAGTGGAACGTTGTGTGAATTTAAGTTGTGCTGAATTATTCCTACAGACTTATAGAACTGCAGTGAAGTACATCCAGCATCTATCACTATATTACTATATTAGTTCGCTGGGTTCTACTAAAATGTATAAAAAGTAGGGCTGGGCATGTTAACTTGCTATGATTGTGTTAACACATTATTTACTTAACACCGACAATTACTTTATCTGTTTTTTTTATCCTTTTATTTTTAAAGTTTGTTGTTGTTTTGTGCTCGTGAGTGCACGGAGCACGCAGCTATACGGCTCGGCTGGTTTTCGGGGGTCAGGCATCCCATTACGTTTGTCCATATAATATGGATAAAAGTATTGGGACGCCTGACCATTACATCAACAGGGACTTTAGTGACACTGCATTCAGTTGATCCCTCTTTGCAGCTGCTATAATGGTTCTGCTCCCCATGCTCTGGACTTTTTTTTTCTATAATAAACTAGATAAAATGTGAATGCCCTGCAGTGGCAAATAGCTTTGGTTTTATATTTGATTTGATTACATCAATGTTTAAGTTGAGATTTACAGAAATATTTGAACTGTGACTGTGTAACTGTGTTAAAGGGAACACTGCTGTTCCTTATTAAGTTTAAAGTGTTTGCAAACCAAATGTTATTGCACTTTTGTTCATATTGCAGTGCTTTAAAACTAAAAGTGCGCCATATGCTACTTTTGAATGGATTATTTAATTTTGCATAAAACATGCGATTAATTGCGATTAAAAAATTTAATCATTGCCCAGCATTAACAAAAAGTTAAAAAAAAAAAAAAGAGTAAAAAGAAATTTTCTTATTTCTCTTTTATACTTGAACTAGGGCAGCTGGTGGCCCAGGGGTTAGAGAGTTGCACCTGTGATTAGAAGGTCATGGGTTCAAATCTCAAGACTGCTAGTGGCACCACTGAGGTTCCCTTGTGCAAGGTACCGTCCCCACACACTGCTCCCCGTGCGCTGTGTTCCTGGCTTCACTTGGTGAATGGGTTAAATTTAGAGGAAGAATTTCAAACAGTTTGCACTGTGTTCACATATGACAAATGGACACTTTACACTTACAACAGAAGTGAAAGAATGATAAATACTCAGGAAAGTACAGAGTACAGTTACCGCTCACCTCTGCTCAGATATGATTGTATGTGATTGAATCTGCTTTTCAATGGTATGTCAGTTACTGTGCTATACATTGAAAAACCATTGTTAATGTTTTGTTTTTACAGACACAGAATCCGATCTACAAAAGCGCAGTGACGACGGTCGTCAACCCCAAATATGAGGGCAAATGATGAAACTACAGGGTGTTCAATAGCCAGAGTTTTTATGTGGATTTTACTTTTACTTTGTCTTGTTTTACATGTTGTGAAATGTGCCAAAGGGTGTACGTTGTTTAAATGGTTTTTTTTATACCTTTTTGTTTTATACTATACTGTTTCAGTAACTTAGCTTGGATTTAATAAACAAACAGAAACATGTAATAAAAACAAATGAGATGGACCTTATATGAATAAACACAAATTACAAATACTAGGACTACTTACCAAGTTCATCTGGGATCGGATATTGCCTGGTCTGTCTTATAATTAAGGTATATAATAAATATATAGCTTTGTCCTTTAGGCCAGAGTGCATCATAGGGGTTCAGTCCACTAATGCAAAGTGAAAATGCAGTGTCCCAATTGTTTTGTACAGAATATTATTTGAATAATTTGAAGGGAATATTTATAAAATATTCCAAAATATTTGAGTGTTTTTGGGGACATTTTCACAGTTTTGTGTGAAACTTTTAGCATTTATGTGCCAAGAAAATAAATAAAATATATTTTAAATGATTTTATATTGTGAAATACAGATTTGAAAATACAGTAATGTTTGCCAAAAAAAAAAAAATCTATAATATATAATTTGGAAATTTGAAGTATTTGATTTTTGTATACTCAGCTTACGTTAGAAGCAACATTTTTTAAACAAAACTTGTTAGGTGAAACCCTTTTTTGTCTGTCAGTGCAAATATGTTTATTTGAAATATGCTTTATGTTTTTAAATAGTTAATCAACTACGCAAGTAATTCGTGACTGTTAAAATTGTTTCCTTCTGCAGCAGCATCTGCACTGATTAGCCAGAACAAAAATTAATATTGTCTAGGTCCCCCTTGTGCCTCCAGCGGAACTCTGACCCCTCGGTACATGGACTCCACAAGACCTCTGAAGGTGTGATAGGTGGCACCAAGTGGTTAGCAGCAAAAAGGCCTCCATGGATCAGACTAGATTACCAACACATCCCTCAGATGCTCGATTGGACTGAGATCTGGTGAAGTCAACACCATGTCATGTTCTTCAAAACATCCTTGAATAATTACTGCAGTGTGGCAGGGTGCCTTATCCTGCTGTCATTAGTGAATACTGTTGACATGAGGGAAATACTTGGTCTGCAACAATGTTTATGTAGGTGTTAAACAAAACACATAGACTCTTAACTGTATCAAACAATGTAAAACAATAGACTCTTGACTGTACCAACTCTGTTAGCCATAGAAGCCATGAGGGCCTTCTCTTGTTAGTTATCTCCACAGAGACTCTTTCTCTTTCTCTTCGGGTCCACCAGAGGAGGATGGGTTCCTTTTTGAGTCTTGGTTCCATCTGGGGATTCTTCCTCCGGCTCAGGGAGCTTTTCCTCACCTCTCACACATTTGGCTTGATCACTAGGGGCTCGGACCTGGACTCTGTAAAGCTACTTTGGTTTTAAAAAGAACTATATAAATAAAATTGAATTGAACTGGATTTAAAATATCTACATTAATGCCAGGAACCAAGATTGTTCACCTAGACCACTGGCCAGAGCATCGCACTCCCTCCACCGGCTGGTCCTCTATCATATGCACTTTTCTATCATTGCAAGCATAAACATCTGTTAGTAGATCTTTTGCAGAATCTGACCAGACGGGCCGGCCTTCACTCCTTGAGGGCCCATGACCCTTTTGCTGGCCCACCAGTTGTCCTTCCTTGGGCCACTTTTGTTAGATAATAGTCACTGTATGCAGGATAAACACCCAAGTGTTGCTCTGATCCAATCACCTAGCCACCCAAATCTGGCCCTTATTAAAGTCTCTCAGATCCTTAAGCTTTCCCATCTTTCCTGCTTCCAAAACATCAACTTCAAGAACTGACTGTTCACTTCCTATAACTAATACATCTCACCCTTTGACAAGCACCAATGTAACACAACCGGCTCAGTGTCGTTCAGTTCACCCGTCAGTGGTTTTAATGTTCACTTATGTTAAAGCTAAAACACTTCAAAACGTTATTATAGTTTTACCATGGGAGGAAACCTAATGGTGCCTGTTTGATTTTTCTGTTTATAAGTCATTCCCACACAAGTTTAAAATTGTAATTAATTGATTTGTTAAAAGTCAGTAGCCCCTTGTGGCTATAAATGCAGCAATAATAATAATAATAATAATAATAATAATAATAATAATAATAATAATAGTAGTAGTAGTAGTAGTCTTAGGCAAATCTGATACATGCAGGTTTTAACAGTAGCTTATTCATTTATTTAGTCAGTGGCTCACTAAGAGACGTTGACTCTTGTATGTGAGTGATTTTTC
The DNA here is from genome assembly GCA_037576975.1 of Alestes dentex. Classification (NCBI taxonomy): domain Eukaryota; kingdom Metazoa; phylum Chordata; class Actinopteri; order Characiformes; family Alestidae; genus Alestes; species Alestes dentex. The sequence continues at coordinate 33,863,527 of JBBIGA010000040.1, read as the reverse complement.
TGTGAATGGAGCAGAGTGGAGCTAAACCCCTAAAACTGTAATGGTAAAATTGAGTGTCTTTCCTGCAGAAGTTTCATTTAATTTTAGAAGTAGAACAATGCACTGTATCAAAAAAAATTCTAAAACAAATTCCAGTATCTTCTGTTTGTTTGTGGTACCAGTTCTGGTTTGTGGGATAACAGCTCCTGAGTGCTGATTGGTTGACACACTGATCAGCTCTTTGACTCAGTAACGCCGTTTGCACTTTGTGATGTCATGAATGTACATAGGCCACTATCAGGAAGTGCTATAACAGCTGTTTTTTGTGTGTATTAAAATGACTAACCTTTAACAAATGACATTTGCACAAACGCTACATATGAATGAATTCACTCTGAAATCTCTCTAGAGTGCAGGCACCTCAGAATGCATTACTCAGTGGCAGTCCACCTCACTGAAAAATATATTAATTCTAACAGTATGGGTGCTGCCATGGGTGTCACTGTGAACGCAATATATTAATGTGAACGCAATATGATAAATGTGTTTAAAACATTTCTAGGAAGCTTGTGGACAAAAAGAAGTAAATATATCTTCATCAATGGTTATTATCAAAAGGTGGGCCAGTGGTGCTATGAAAAACTCAGAAGAATCGAGGTTTGACTCCTGGCTGTCTGCTGGTGGCTGTTTTTTGGGCAGCTGGTGGCCTAGTGGTCAGGGAGTTGCTCCTATGTTTACGTTTACGTTCCTTCAATTGGAAGCTTAAGGGTTCAAATCCCAGGACTGCTAATGGCTCCACTGAGGTACCTTTGAGCAAGGTACTGTCCCCACACACTGCTCCCCTGGCACTCCCCATTGGTGGCAGCCCACCGCTTCACTTGGTGAATGGGTTAAAATGAAGTGAAGTAAAGTAAAATGGGCCCGTATAGTCACATGTGAACTCACCACAGCACACAGTGTGAACAATGTGAAATTCTTTCTCTGCATTTATCCAGCGAAGCAGTGAACCGGCACCAACGGGGACCACCCAGGGAGCAGTGTGTGGGGACGGTACCTTGCTCAAGAATACAATGAACCAAGCAGGGGCAATTCCATAACCACTAAGCCACCAACTGCAGAGAAAGAATCTACAGTTCTTCATGCTGTGTGCTGTGGCATGTTCACTTGTGACTGCAAGGGGCCACTTTAACCCATTCACCAAGTGAAGCAGTGAGCCGCCAGTGTGTGGGGATGGTACATTGCTCAATGGTACTTCAGTGATGCCACTAGGAGTCCAACTCACTCAAACTCACAGCTTTCTGTTCGCAGGGGTAACTCCCTAACCACTAGGCCGCCAGATGCCCCAGTAACCCTGTGCACATATGGACCCCATTTTGTGCACAGGGGCCACTTTATTCTAAGGGGCCTCTTTACATTATTAGGGGAGAATGTAAGGATCTGTATTTTGAAGGCTTGGTCCTTTTCCCTACCGACAGCTCTAGGGGGCGGAGTCTGTGGGGATGGTACCTTGCTCAAGGGTCCTTCAGTGGTGACACTGACGATTCGAATCCACGACCCTCTGATTGCAGGGGCAGCTCCCCAACCACCAGACCACCAGCTGCTGTAAGGGGCCACTTTACTTGACTTTACTTTGTTGGGGGAGAATGTAAGGATCTGTGTTTTGTAGGCGGAGCTATCGCTCCTTTTCCCTACCGACAGCTCTAGGGGGCGGGGTCTTTGGAAATCCGTCTCTCGTCCAATCACAGCTCTTCCAGCTTTCATTGCAAAGTTGTAAGCTCACAGACGCGGTGGCTTTCTTCGAGACTTGCGATTCATGAATAATCTGTGGATCGGGCTTGTTTTCTGGTCTCTTCTCGTCTCGTTTGAGGCTGTGGAGATGTGTGTTGATCTCCTGACGAGGGCTCCGAGAGCTGGCCGTGGTGTCATGAGGACGTGGACGGCTCCGAGTGTAAAATGTCTGGGCATTCTGCAGTTCTGGCCAGAACAAACCAGCACAGCTAGCCTGCTGGAGTGGCTACACACGGAAAGTCCACCTTTTACCCAGAGATCAGGAACCAAACTACAACACTTCGGGCCGAATAATCACCCGAAGTAGTCAGTAAGTCCGAAGCAACATTTTGTTCTGTCTAAAATCGAGCATTGACTTGAATAAATGAACAAAAATAAATTAAAAATGACTAGCCTAGCCTAGCTCTTTCGAACTTAGTTACTTAGCAGTTGTTACTATGGATACCTGGTTTATCAGACTCTCATTTTCTGGTTTATAAATCGAAAATTTCTTGTCAGGGTGTAACTTTATCGTGATAAAAACCTCCCAGCCGTGTCTGAATTCAAAATCTTGAACTTCCAACTGATCTGAGAGCGTGCCGTGTGCACTTTTCTTGCCAGCCTCTTAGCAACAAGCTAAAAATGAAGCATCTTTTTCTTCTGCTGTTCAATCTGCTGGTCACTTCTGGTCATTTAGGGGATTTTAAAGGATTAAAAAAAATTGGTACTGGAGTCGTGTCCTAGGCTAAGCCCGGCTGGTTTGGGTGGTGCTAAGGATTCATTTTCCTACCTAAATATCACGCATTCAATAAAAGTGGGACGATTTTGCGTACTAATAAAGATTTAATATGTTCAGTTGGGTCTCAAAGTTGTTGTACCTTTTCTGAAGAACTTATAGGACCTCTGTTTCTGTTACTCTGCGTTTTTTGAACTTAAAGACAGGAACGTGTCGACATGCCCACGCCCGGGTGAGAAAGTAAAGGGGGGTGTCTTCATGTAACGCGGCATTAAGAGATCCTATTTTTATTCATAGCTGTAATTTGTTTAAACGTGCTGTACGATAACTAAAGAGGCTGAGTGTTTTATTTTTAGCCCCTGAGTGAAGCGACACGACCCGTTCTGAGGCAGAGACAGCGGGAGATGCGCTATTGTTTGCGGAAGGTGTGGGAGAGAGAGTGGCGCTATTGAGTTTGATTGACATCTCCTGACCCCATTTGGCCTAAATTCACCCAAACACTGGAATATGCATGATTAATAACTAGGTCAGATAGTTGGGGCATGATTTTAGTTTATTTTAAATACCCAGAGTCAGTTCTGTGGCCTAGTGTGTGTTGCCCCTGGGATCAGTAAGTTGTGGGTTCGATTCCCAGGGCTTCCATTTGCACCACTGAGGTAACCTGGAGCGAGGTACTTCACTTGGCTAATGGGTTAAATGCGGATAAAGGATTTCACACTGTTCACACTGTGTGCTGTAGTGTGGTGTGTTCACGTATGACAAATGGACACTTTACACTTTAAGCCTGGACATTTCCTATTTCTAACAAGAGCAAACACATTCAGTGGTGAGCTGTGTCTTGTCTAGGATATAAACTGTATGGATAGAAGTATGGGACACATCTTTTAATTATTGAATATAAGTGACCCTTTACTTCCAGTGAAGGGCAATCTTAATTCTTGCAATTTTAATGACAATTTGGGACAACGCCATGCTTCCAACTTTGTGGACCCAGTTTGGGGAAGAACCTTTTCTATTCCAGCATGACTGTGTCCCAGTGCACAAAGCGAGCTCCATAAAGACATAGTTGGATGAGTTTAGGTGTGGAAGAACTTGACTGGCCACACAGAGCCCTGACCTCAACACCATCCAGCACCTTTAGGATGAACTAGAACGGAGAAACAGCCCCAGCCCATGATCCCTGCTCCACTGAACTGCACTGTTGGCGCTATGCATTTTGTTAGGTAGCGTTTTCCTGGCATTAAACAAACCCAGATTCATCCATCAGGCTGCCAGTGAAGCACGGTGCTTCACAACACTCCGTCAGGTGGCAGGTTTTGCCCATACTGATCTTATTCTTGTTTGCAGCTGCTTGGCCTTGGAAATTTCATAAAGGTCTTCATGCACAGTTCTTGTGTTGATGTTTCTTGCAGAGGCAGTTTGAAACTTGTAGTCAGTGATGCAACAGATGATATCCACTGTAGTCTTCAGCTCCTCTCTGTGATTTTGGGTGGTCTACAGCTTTGTGGTTGAACTTTCATTCCTCCTGGTTGCAACCATTTCACAATACTAGCACTTACAGTTGTCTGAGGCAGCTCTAACAGGGCATTATTTTCTCAAACTGTCTTGTGTTAGAAGTGGCATTCTACGACTATGATTTCGTACACCTATTAGCAATGGGTATAGCTTAAACACATGAACTCAATAAAGAGGTGGGGTGTCAGTACCTTAATACGGTGTGACATGTCATACTGTGTTGTCTAACACATCAGCTCGTGCCTAAAATACATTACAGGGCAAATATAATGTATGTTAAGCCACAACACGGTACAAAATTTTGTAGTGTATTTATAGGCAACACTTTTCAAACCTCCAAAATTTGTTTTGGCAAGGTTTCAGAGCAAAACGTGTCCTAATGAGTAAAAAAAATTTCGTCACTTACATAGAGCATGGGCAGTTGATGTATGATGATAAACTGTGTCTGTGCAGGAGCAGTAATGATGGACAGCGGTGACCAGATCCTGATTGGAGTTCTAGGGCAGAGGGATGGACTAAGCATGCATGAAGTGTTGGCCTGGAGCAAAGGTAACATATTTCAGTTACATGGGTTTACAGCTCATTTACAGCTCAGTTTTACTTTAAACACGATGTGCCTAATGACATTTGAACATGTTAAAATGTAGTACTCCTTTTCTTAAAAGAATATTGCTTGGAAAACGAAGAGTTTGATGTCATGACATGTCATGGGATGCGTAACTGTCAGAAAAAAGGAATGCGATGATAAAAATCATTCTTTCCAAAGAATATATTTACACTCTTGTCTATGAAGTCCAGTTTAAGTTTTTTACATTGAATCACTGATACTTTTGTCTGTAAAGTCGGTTTCCCCAAAAGTCAACGTTAGTGTTAACAGAAACTTGTACTGGTGTAACGCAATAAGAAAACCATGTAAAAAGTAAATAAAATCGTAAATAAGACTCTAGGGAATCCTCATTGTTGTATATAGGTTTAGTAAGTCTTTTAGAAGTATTAAACAATTTTATAGTTTGGGGTTTTTTCTGTGTCAAATGATGGCGTAACCTCAGAAACACTTATAAAAAGATCATTATATTTGTAAAAACTGATTTAAAAAAAGATGTTTGAAGGCCAAATGTCTGTTGTTCATAATGATGGCTGTGAAGTTGGATTTAAAAATGGAAATGTTAGGTGGTGTAATGTTATGCCTTTCATTTCTGTTTATTCTGATGGTTCTCGTAAAAGGCCTTTTAATCTTACATCTTTTAAACTGTTTTCCATGCCTGAGGGAAAAATTGTGTATGAAAATGTCACTTGACTTTTGAGTTATCTTATTTTCTCTTGTGCTCTGATTGGCTGTTTCTTGTGCTTGTCATACATCTTACCATATGCTGGAAAATGTCAGCTGGTATACGTCTACTTGCAAAACTGGGTAAATCACATTTCTGAACTGCTCACTTTATATAATGCATCACGCATTGTAAAGCAATGTGGAATTTTTATTATTTCATTGATGAACAAAAAAAATTGAGCTATGTCCTAATAACGTGTTTAGAATTGCAAATTATATGTACATTTACATAAATGTGCACGTACATTTAGTTTAACATCGTAGAGCAACATGATTATATGGCACTTACATTTAATGTAAATCTTAAAAGGGGATATAAATTATGGTGTAAATAGAACTAAAACTAAATTTTGTGAAACCGGATTGATGGATAGATCTTAATCCCAATTGTTACACTTAATCTGTACATGTAATATATAAATTGAATATTAGAACTGCATGATATGGATTTTTGATATGATATTTGATTTTACTGCTATTGCGATTATGATGTCTCAAGATATTAAACATTGTTTGAAATGATTCATTTACCCTGCCATCCATACAGTCCATAAATGGAAACTAAGCTACAAAACCAACTCATTTTTCAGTCTTTTTTTCCCCTTTTTTATGTCCCAGAACCAACACATTTAAATAGATCTCCTTATTCTGGCTATAGCAGTTTAGCCCCACCCATTCATGCACCAATTTGCCGGCATCTTGTATGGTTAAAGATTTAAATTAATCGACATTTGTTCGATTATATGAAGACCTTGATTGATCAAAACTCATCTGGAGCTGTGATCGGTGACCCTGTTAGAAACACTGTGATTGGTTAACGATTAACAAATGATATATTGTGTAGCGGAATTCATATTTTGATTTTGATGGGTTGAAATTTGGTTATCCAAAGGTCCCTAATTATCTTTTCTTATGTACATTTAAATTCCATTAATACCTTTTGACTTGAAGGCTAATTGTCAATTATTTGGTTGAAAATGGTATAAATAACATGAATGCACAAACCAATATGAATGTAGAAATTATCCAAACCATGCATTTTAAATCAGTTTTATTTACTTTGGCTGCTTTGATCATCTTCATTTGCAATAGATCCATATATGCCAATAGATTTCTGTCCACATTTGGGATTAGCTAGTTTCTGATTAGATCTAAACATTTCGAGAATTGTATGTATTTGCATCCACCATTTTTCTGAGGGCTGAGAGGCTTCAGGGTGTGGAATTGTTAGCAGGGTAGTACTCTAGGATCAGAATTAAGGACCATCACTCAAATAGTTTTTCTTTAGCTTGCTCCTGGTGAACCCACGACATCTGAGGTCAATTCAAGTAGGTTTTATTGTCATTTCAACCATATATACACACAGCAAACTGTGAAACTAAACACTAAATGGTGCAGCACAAGAACAGAAACACAAGTGCAGACAGGACCAAACAGTGCAAAAAATAAAAGAAAAACACATGAGCAACAAAACAACCGGACAAGCCAACATTTAGTCTAGTCAAGAATAGCTACAGTACAAATCTGAATGAATACAATATTCTGTGTTAGATACTGTATTCAGGCAGCAGAGTTGTGCGCGAAAATGCAGAGTTACATTTTATATTATTAATACTATATTAATACTGGAGGAAATTACTTAAGTCCTCTCCATTTAACCCATTCACTCGAGTGAAGCAGCAGGCTGCCAGGAATGCGGTGCCTGAGAAGCAGTGTGTGCGGACAGTAGGATACCTCATTGGTGCCACTAGAAGTCCTGGGATTCGAACCCACAACCTTCAGATGGAAGAGGCAACTCCCTAACCACTAGGGCACCTGTTGCGCCAGATAGAGGGTAACTACCTACCCAGAGAGAGCAGAAATCATCCGACAGACTGAGTCGCTTTTAAGGTTTTAGTTGTCCACGTCTTGAACCTTCGACCAGGTTAATTAACCAGGAATGAGTTTATCAGAGGGACAGCTTGAGTCTGACCTTTTTTTGAGGGAATATCAGAGAGATGAGATTGTGTTGGCGTGGATGTGTGCTGAGGAGAGACTCTGAGTGTGTTGGAAGAAGGATGCTAAAGATGGAGCTGTTGGAGGAAGGCCTAGTAGGAGGTTTATGGATGTGGTGAGGGAGGAAGATGCAGAGGAGATTGGGAATTGGAGAGCAGAGGTCATGAACCTTCGACCAGGTTAATAAACCAGGAATGAGTTTATTAGAGGGACAGCTCGAGTTGGAGGAAAACTCAGAGAGGTGATGTTGGGTTGATTTGGACATGTGCTGAGGAGAGACTCTGTTGGGAGATGGATGCTGTAGATTGAGCTTGCCAGGGATAAGGAGAAGAGGATGGCCTTGAAGGTTTATGGATGTGGTGAGGGAGGAACATGCAGAGGATAGACGGAGATATAGACAGTTGAATTAGTTAGTGTTTGTTAGAGTGACAGCTGGAGGAAAAGTCAGAGAGGAGAGATTGCGTTGGCTTGGATATGTGCTGAGGAGAGACTCTTGATATGTGAACACACCACAGCACAGGACAGTGTTAAAAATGTTAAATTCTTTTTCTGCTTTTAACCCATTCACTGAGTGAAGCAGTGTACCTCAGTGGTGCCACTAGGAGTACTGGGATTTGAACACACCACCTTCTGATCGCAGGGGCAACTCTCTAACCACTAGGATACCAGTTGTTGAGGATGCTGAGGACGGAGCTACCAGAGGAAGGCCTAGTACGTTGTTTATGGCTGTGGTTAGAGGGGACAGTTGGGTTGAGCGGAAGATGCAGGGGACAGAAGATGATGGAGCCGGTTGATCCAGCAGCCCAAAGTGGAAGTCTTGAACCGTGCCTGTGTTAGAAGGGAACAAGGTGTACAAGCAGCTGGACCAGCATCTCCGGCCCTGAGTTTATTTTGAATTGCAGAAGGCGCGCCGTGACTGGAGAAGAGAGGGGAGAAAGGGAGGGGGGTTCACACGCACGGCGCATGCGCTGTGGGCCGTGTGGGAATGGCTGTTCTGTGATCAGGGGGTTGGGCCGCGAGGAGCGAGGAGAGTCTTAAAGAGTTTTTAATGTCCGCCATGTTGGCCATGGCGCACTGACCCAGGGACGGGGAGCGCAGCGGAGCTTCTGGAACACTAGACCGAGAGAGAGAGCCGAGACCCGGGCCTCCCGGCACGGCTGGCCCCGCCGCCGCCTCCTCCTCCTCTTCCTCCTCCTCCTCCTCAGAGCCCCACAGCCCCAAAAACGCTCCGGAATCACCATCCATGACCACTTTAACCGGACCCGCGTCGAAATCCAGGAGCTCGGATCTCTTTATGCTGCGTGTCGAGTGGTAAGAAGATGAGTAAACTGTCGTTTCGGGCGCGGGCGCTGGACGCCTCCAAGCCTCTCCCAGTCTTCCGCTGCGAGGATCTGCCAGACCTGCACGAATATGCCTCCATTAACCGGGCTGTGCCCCAGATGCCGACGGGGATGGAGAAAGAAGAGGAATCGGTATGTTTTTATGCTTTTTTAAATACTGCTTAGAAGCCATTTTTAACCCCATTTTTGGCATTTTTCGACCCTCTCTGCGTAGCTTGTACACAAAATGGCCGCCCTTGCTTCTCCTCCGGGGCTGCACGGCTCGGTGTTTCGGCTTCGCTTCGAGCCGCAGGCGACCCCGGCCTGGCCGTGCCGGAACGAGAGAGGATTAAGATGTCGAATTGCTAAACTAGAACCGCGTCCACTCCCTATTTCACCGAGAAAGACGAGGGAGACGGAGTACAAAGGAGTCACGTGACCCTTCGCAGCTCCGCCATTTTGTTGGCTTTCTTCTTGTCGCTTCTCTCTGGGCTGCAGTGGCGAGGGGCTCCAGACAGAGGGACCCAGAGAAAACCAGTGCAGACTCTAAAAACACGCTCCCAGTGCAGACTGGGAGCAGTGCAGAGAGCGCCAAACTGGTCAACAAACAAGCAAAGCGATCGGCCAAACCTCACATCTCTTAACGGTGGCTCTAACCCACCTTGGTCATGTTCAAACCAGTGTTTTCTCACTGTGTTTTGGACACAAACACACACTCGGTGACACTCGGAGGCTGTAAACACAGACACTGGAAACGGGGCTAGCTGCCTCAGCTTGGAAACTGGGGGTGTAGATAATGTTAGGAAGTCCTGACATGGCCACAACAAGCCAGACAAGTTAGATTTTAATTGTGTTTTACAAGAAATGCACCCAAAGAAGTGAGAAACAAATGCATTGTTTCAGAATATGAGTCTCTAGCATTGTGGCTAGCTAACTTGCCAGTACTGTAGTGGCTAAAGTAGCCTGGAAGACGTAGCCCCACATGAAGTTTTGGATTTCAAAAAATATATATATTTATTTGTAAATTGTTTAAGTGTCTTGTTTTAAAATTTATATGTATCATACCTTTTGTGCCATGACATAACCATTATGGCATTAAATTTAAACTATTGCTACTGCCAGTTCTGTAATGTGGCTGAGAGGATGATGATAAACAACGCAAACCGGACAGATTTAATAAGTGATTAAATTCATAGATTGTTCAGCACTGAAGAATTTCGTGATGTTTACACACTGCTGTGTTCACGTACGACAAATTGACACTTTTCACTTAACATTCAAACCAAGAACACCTCTGGGGTACCCTTGAGCAAAGGACCGTCCCCTCTCACTGCTCCCTGGGTGCTGTGTTCCTCATTGCCCGCTGCTTCACTTGGTGGATGGGTTAAATGCATAGAGAGAACGTGGTGTGTTCACGTATGACAAATGTACAGGTTACTTATTCACTTTACTTACTTTTGCGTGTGGCGACAGATCGTTTATAGCCTCAACCATTAAAACCATTGTCATGTAAACTGTGTGCCCATCTGCAGTTGAAAAAGGAGCTGTTTCCAATCCCACCTGGAGGTTGTGCTGGGCTAATATCTGTTGAACGGAGAAATGCCTTTAAGGCATCAAGTGGAACATGGGTTGTGCAGATAGCGGTGTAGGTATTGGCCAGTGCAGACTGAATTTGCAGTCTTGTGATTTTGGGACATTTTACCGGGTTACCTAGGCAAAGAAATATACTAGCTGATTTTATAGTTAATTGTGTGGACATCAATCTCCTATACACTGTAAACTGTAGGTCGATTAGTATGCATGGTTAATAATCTTGAAATTGAGCGTTACATTCATAGTGTGCTTATACTCTGGACTTCAACATCTGCATTTGCTAGAAGGACCAGATGTTGTGGTCTGAAACACAGAACAGGGTTACAGTCTAAGAATACTGTGAACTCTGGTGTTTGGGTCTTACTTCATGGAGATTTACATGAGAAGCAGCAGCACAGGTTGTGTCTCTTAGTCTTAAGGTATGTAGGATAGGAATATATTATTCTGAGCTTTCTTCATTCAACTGTGTAAAGTGTTTCTTTGTGCTGTTGGTGATTTTTGTTTTCAAACATGCAGGTTTCAGAGCAGTGGATGTTAAATTCCATGAATTATAAATAACACAAATAGCTCATCCTCTTAGTGCAGAGTTATGTGTTTACTTTTGTTCAGTTGTTGTAACAAGAAGTGTATGGATCTTTGTGTGTCCAGGTCCCATGGAGCATCAGTGATATGCTTGTCAGTGGGGATGTGTATTGATGAGTTGGTAATTAAATGGGACAATAACATATGTTTTAATATTGCATGACTGAGTAGCAAAGAGTTGGCCCTAAACAACAAAACAGCCTGAACTGAGTGTCCATTCATCAGTACTAGTAGAGAATTGGAAGAGGTGCATGATGGTTTAGGGTTAGATTTCATAATGATCTAAGTAATGGAGTGTTTTAATAATTTTGTGAACAAAAACAGCCTGTAGTATTAGGTTAGGAATGGCACTGCAACTGTAACTTTGGCATTATAGGTGAAAAATATTTATTTTTAACCTATAACCAACCCAGTTGATTCTTAGATTAGACAAATCACTTTCTGGGCTATAAAGTGTATGTTTTTGTACACAGTCATTGGACAGATATTTTGCATATTGAGAAATGTTCCTGTCCCAGCTCTCAGGACCCCATACCCTGCATATATTTACTATTCAGCACACCTGAATCACCTGGTAAAGTCATTGTCAAACATGTTATGATCAGTATCGGATATAATGCAGCATGAAAAATCTACAGAACATTTAAACATACACGTGCTAGTGGTCAGACTCCGTTAGCCACCTGTTTCTAACACTTCTATGTGTTTGTGTGTGTGTGTGTGTGTGTTTAGGAGCACCATCTGCAGCGGGCCATCTCAGCACAGCAGGTGTATGGAGAGAAGAGGGACAACATGGTGATTCCCGTGCCTGAGGCAGAGAGCAACATCACTTACTATGATTCCCTCTACCCGGGGGACTTCAAGATGCCCAAGCAGCTTATTCACATACAGCGTAAGTAGCAGTTGGGGATGTGCTAAAAATTTTAGCTTAGCTGCAGCTCCGGAAAAACATCAGAGACCACTGCAATTCATTTTTAAATCAGCATCTCTACGAGTAGGACAACCATCCCATGCCAGTGTCTGTCAAATTCCTACACAAAAACCTCATTCTGCTTTATGAGGTACCGATTAGGTAATCAGCTGAATCAAATCTTATTTAATGAGGGAGAGAATAAAAATCACTGGTGTAATCAACACTCTCCTCTTGCAATGTGATCATTTGGATGGTAAAATAATTATCAAAGGTAATTATTGCCAGTTTGAGTGAACAAGAGATTTGTTTCTCTGAATGATTCAAGTTCTGTAAACACTGCATCATTTCTCTCATTTTGATGTTTTGTCATTTCCTTGAAAATTATGCTTCAAAGAACAATATTTTTATTTGGAAATGAGGAGAAATATTGTCAGCAGTTCTTAAAAACTAAGGAAAAGCTGTTCAGTTCAATACCTGCACCTATAAAAGTTAAAACCTGAGAAACTGGACAGTTTTGCAGTGGTCTCTTATTTTTTTTTCCTGGAGCTGTATGTCATGGCTTTCTGCAGTTGTATAATATCAGTTTGTATGTACAAAAACACAAAAGCCAAAAATGGAATCGTCTGAGTCCATGGTGTGACTGATTCAAAGTTGTCACAATTATCGTTTGTAAGGAATCAAATACGATTTTGTGATCAAAAATAAAATGAGAACAAAATTTGGTTAGTCTGTACTTCGTAATAAAAAGAAGAAATAGTATGAATTCAAGATCTTCTGACATCTCTCCTGTTTGTCTTGCAGCCTTCAGCTTGGACACTGAACAGCCAGACTATGACCTGGACTCGGATGATGAGGCATTTGTGAACAAGCTGAAGAAAAAGATGGAAGTGGGGGCATTGCAGTTTGAGGAGATGATTGACCGGTTAGAAAAAGGCAGTGGACAGCAGGTACAGTGGCTCTTAATGGGTTGCGAATGGTTTTGTGATAGGGCTGGTGTGTTGGAAAATGCCCTTTTTTATTTATTTATTTTTTTTTAAAGGTTTAAATACGTTTGGCTGTGGGTGAAGCAGGCGTCAGTGTTACAGTTAAACCTGTTCATCAGCATTGCTGTGCCCCCATGTCTTGTGAAGTCTTGCATGTTTATGTTTAAACTGAGCACTGTATGCCTGACAAACAGTTGTGTTTCAAAATGTATGTTTGTCAGAGGCAACAGTTAATACTTAAATGTAGACTGGGGTTCCGAAATGCAAATGCAAAAGGACTGCAGCCCTGTTGGATAAAGTTCTATGTGCTGTATTGGTCTTAATTGAAAGCCAACGTCTTGGCTTGCATTTCCTGTAAAGGTTGTGTGGCTTCTGTATAATGTATTACACTCTTAAGTTTAGTTGAGCTTAAGCGTGGATAATGCAGTCACTCATATCAGATTTCGTTAAATTTATTATACGTTTCTTGACTTGTATTTTTGGCATATACATTATATAGACGTAAGTATTGGGACACCTGGACATTAAACCAACAGGGACTTTAATGACGCTGCATTGAAATCCATACTTTAATATGGAGTTGGTCCCCTTTGCAGCTATAACTCTTCTACTCTTCTTGGAAGGCTTTCCACAAGATTTTGGAATCTCTGTGGGAAGTGGTGCCCATTCATTCTGTAGAGCATTTATGAGGTGCTGGGTGGGGTTGAGGTCAGGGCTCTGTGTGCGTCTGTCAAATTCTTCCACATCAGACTCATCCAACCATGTCTTTATGGAGCTTGCTTTGTGCATTGGGACACAGTCATGCTGGAATAGAAAAGGTTCTTCCCCAAACTGTGTCCACAAAGATGGGAGCGTGTCGTTGTCCAAAATGTCATGTTCTGCTGAAGCATTAAGATCACCCTTCACTGGAAGTAAGGGGCCTAACCCAAAACACAGGTGTGTCCCTGTAATTTTGTCCATATAGTGTAGCGGAAAATGTGCCTCATGTTAATATGTTAAATTGTAAAATTACAATGTTTGAAACAAAGTTGTGCTTTATCAAGTTTGCTTCCTGGTCAACAATTAAACCTGGTCTTGGATTAATTTTCATTACAGTGGAGATGTTCTTTAGTCCAGTGGTAGGAATAAATTTGTCTAACTTGTAGTGTCTCAGCCCAGTGGTTCTAGGCACAAGGTAATGTTAGCCCCCTGCAAAGTTACAATCCAAAATGCAGTTCATCCTACAACAATAGTACAATGTCAACACCATACTGTGCAGTACACTATGTCATATAGATCTTGAAATTTTAATTTTAAGGGCACCTAGGACAACACCATACCTAAAAGTTAGCTGAATTTGATGTTGAAATTCATGACTTATTGAGTTAATGTTTGCAATTTAGTGTTTGTCCTCAGCAGTGTGTCCAGGACTGGAATTTAGAGGCACTAACCTAATGATGTATTAATAAGATTTAATAGTCAAAGTGTTTTCATGTATGTAGTGCAAGCTAGTGAATGTTTTGACCCAGGCTGTTCCTGCTAGGCCAGAATCCGGCACTATTTGCTGAGTTCATTGCCAGTGAGTTTGGGCTGGGAAACCACAGTTGATAGACTCTGGGGCCCCTAGGACCGTGCTTCAGTACCTGTTATAGACAGTAAACCAAAATTGCCATTCACATGTGGGAGCAATTGAAAATATCATGCTAAAAAAGTGATAGTCCACGTTATTTGCAGCGCTGCCTGTGAGTAACAGCTCTGTGCCCAGTTGTCACTGTTTGCCTGATGCTCTGGCGAAGTTTAATTAGGCTATGTTAACTGTGAATGTCCACCGTGATGGTCATGTTTGGTTTTAGATTTGGCCTGAGTTGTTTACCACACTTATGATGTACAGTGTTTTACAACCTGAAAAAAGTTACCCAGATTAACCTAGAAATTCAACATTGGTGACCACAGCTTTCAGCTTTTCCAGTTGCTCTTACTGGGTGTACTTTTTGTGTACAGTTGTGTTGGTCTGTTGAAAAGCAAACTTTTCTCAAACTAAATGCTGTCTTCACTGTGAAATAATTGCCGTCATACCGCTTAACCTGGGTGCATTTTCCCGTTTCCCTTTTCTGGTGGTGATGGTGGTAGTAGTAGTTGTATCAGGTTAGCAATTACTTGTCACACAAAACAACGGTCTGTCAGTCAGTTGGCTGATCATAGCAAAAGTAGGTGGATATCGTCTTTGGTGACGAAACTCGTGACTTTTGAGTGGCAACAGCTAAAGCTTTTTAAATAAAATTTTCCTGTTGTGCTTGTTGAGGAGAGAGAAGCTTGTTCACTTTGGGGAGTGAAGTGGTGACATGACGTATCCGTTAAAGTACTGTGGCATTCTCTTTGTTGCACCTGTTGAGATGATTTTTGTTATTAGTGCATCATTTGCTAATTAGGTATTATGTACATTGATGGGAGCATCATAGCTTCTAATGTCATGTATCACACAGACACACTTTATTAATTGTGGTTGCAGAAGTAGAGGGGCCATAGAAAGTATAATAGTCAAATGAGTTGGTCAGTGATACAAAAAGTTTTGTGCAACATTCACTTCTAATCAGATCTATCTCTGTTTCTCTTCTCTTCAGTTGGTGACTTTGCAGGAGGCAAAACTCCTTTTAAAGGAGGATGATGAGTTGATCAGGGAGGTGTACGAGTACTGGAGCAAGAAGAGGAAGTCGTGTCTGAGTGGATCGCTCATTCCGGTTGTCAAACAGGAGAAGCGAGATGGCTCTAGCACAAACGACCCCTATGTGGCCTTCAGGCGCAGAACTGAAAAAATGCAGACCAGGAAGGTGAGATCAAACGTCTAAAGATCTACATAGGGATTTGTTAATAGATGTTCATAACTTCAGTTGCTGCAAGCTTAGGCTTCATGTCTTTATACATAACACTTGGTTTTGATTCCCTCCAGAACCGAAAGAATGATGAGGTTTCGTATGAGAAGATGTTGAAGTTAAGGAGAGACCTGAGCAGAGCCGTCACCATCCTGGAGATGATCAAACGACGTGAGAAGAGCAAAAGAGAACTGTTGCATCTCACTTTGGAGATAGTGGAGAAGAGGTGAGATCTCTGCAAGACACATCTTTTAGATTAGATGTAGACTCAAACTGTGCTCTAAAAGGTGCATGCACATTCATTCTTTTTGAAATACACATGGATAAATCTTTGCAGCCAGTGGGAGAATAAAGGGATACAGTAAACAGATGTTTAGTGAAGTATAGTGGGGGAACTATACATTTTTCCACAATTCTTTTCGTTGAATCTGAACTAGCAAAGCAATGCTTTTGTGCTGTGATGTTTGACAAGATCGCAATTAATTTTCCTAATATAAAGGAGAGTTACATACATTAAACAAAGTATGCACTGCAAGTTTTGTGAATTGTGTGTTTTCCAGGAACGGCATGGCTGACTTTGGCGGAGAGGTGATGGCGGAGGTTTTGGCTCAGAGGGCACTGGAAAAGCCAGTCATCCCTCTGATCCCCATCACCAACAGCAACCAGTACAGACATGCAGAGCATGACCGTGACTATAAGAGTAAGGTATGTGTGCGCGCACACAGCAACCAAAAGAGCAACATGCCCATAACATGACATGAAGGTGTCCTCAGTTCCTAGTCTGTGCTGGCCAGTTGTTTGTCCTTTGGTTTACCCAAGAGTTTAGCCAAGAGGCAGGTAGCCATTGGTTGCACAGTTTCACTGCCTGCAGAAACCAGGACTGAGAGGGATCTGTATAAAGTGGCTCGGCTGTTTTAAGAACGGCTTCATGTTTGTCTTTTTGTGCGATCTGTTTAGGTCGATAAGCCTGAAGTGGGGCGTCAGAAGAGAAAGTATGAGAAGAAGCCGAAGCCCTTGCCGCTGGCTAGCTCTCATCACTCAAGCCCTGCAGTCTTCAACACTAAAGACCTCAACCAGTACGACTTTCCCAGCTCAGATGAAGAGCCCTACTCACAGGTACTCTTAACATGCTCTACAAGCCCTATTCCACATTACTGTCTTTGGGCTGTTGCACACACAAAGTCTGCCGTTTTGCCATAGACTAACTGTATTGTAATCTTTCAGCTCTTTTCTGGATCGTCGGAGGCAGAGGAGGAAAATGATCCTGATGGCGTGTTTGCGTTTAGAAGAAGATCTGGCTGCCACTATCACGCTGTGAGTCTTTATGTTTTACATGGACACACACGCTCTCTCACTATCTTAGACATATGAATGCACAGAATAGTAAAGAATGTTGACAATGTACTTGATTCTGTGTCCTCATTGCCCATTCTCCCACCTTTCAGGTGCGTGAGGGACAGACCGGTTCCTGGCCTTGGTCAGATCCTGCTGAGGGAGGTTTAGGAGACGCGCGCTACCGATACTCTCTCACCACGCTCACGTTACCACAGCGATGTGTGGGGCTGGCACGGCGGCGGGTTGGGAGAGGGGGCAGGTGAGGCTCAAACTCCTCCCTGTTTAATGTTGAGCTTTTTTTCTGAGATGTTTTTTCATGTAGCTGAAGTAGTGGCAGTTCTTTGGTGGTCACTAAAATGGCAGATAGTTTTTACTGTGAAGTACTTCTCCAGCACACACTCCCCTCCCAGTAATACTGGGCTTTATTTTCACTAGGCTAACTTGTGCACATTGGTAGCACTGTGACAGTTGTACTAGGGGATCATACTCAGCATAGTTTCAGATTAGATTGAATCATCTGTAATCAGTATTAAATTGCAATAAATGAGTTGCAGTGAGACAAGTTAGTAAATTGTCCAAATGTCTTCAGTGTGAATTTTTTTTTTAATGCAAAATGTGCATCTGTGTATTTCAGAGTTTTGTTGGACCGAGCACACACTGACTGGGATACTGTGTATCACTCGATGGACCAGGATTCTCCTGAGTCCCCTGCTCCCTCGCCCACCCACCAGCCTTTTACTGTGGATACCTCTCATACCTTCATCAGTACCTCCTCTGCCTCGGCTCCTTCGTTTTCACCCTCCTCATCCTCCCCAGACCTCTCGCAAATCCTCCGGAATATCAAAGCCAGCCGTTGGAGGCACTTCAGACCCCGACCGTCGCTGTCCAACGACCCTGACAACCCCTATCTTGGATTGGCTAGGAGACCTGGACGTGGCCATCTCACACAGCCAATCAATTCGCTGACACGAAATCGAGCCCCCCGCCGAATGCCAGCACCACCACCGACGCATGGTTAGTGGATTATTGCGATTTTGCTTTTGCCTGTTGAACACATATTGGGCTTCTCAAAATTACTCAGTTAAATTTTTAATTGCTTTTAAAACATTTACCTTATGCTGAACTATGCTACTGAAAGCTTTCTATTACTGCATCAGGTGTTAAGGATTAGAATTGGAGGTTAAGGGTTATGGAGCACCAGGACCAGGGTTGGGCACCTCTGGTACACGGTTAAATTCTGTGATATATCTTGTGATTTTGATTTCTTTTATCACACTTGATATATTTAGTTAAATGGCAAGTGATTTTGATTTACCGTAAATTGCTTATTTGTTTTGATCACATGAGATGTGATTGGGCCATCCCAGTGCCAGTACAAAAATGAAGCAATGAGCTTTGTCCCTGCTTTATCGGCTGGTCGCTGACCAAATGTGTTTTTATTTTTTTATTAAAATGATCAGTTGTATTGGCCACAGTGTGCCTCGGTCCACTGGAAAAATTCCCAGTATGCCTGGTTACCAGGCCACCTGTCCGTTAAGAAGATAAACAAAACAGAGCCATCATTTAACCCGCTGATGTACTTCAACTACTTGAGCTATGCACTCTCTTGACAATGTAATATGCTTGCAAGCCAATAACAATAAGCTGTAACAATAATAAGCTGTAACTGTAGCTAGCTCCTTGGGATTTTCTATGGAATATTCCAGAAACAAACAGGCCCAGAAGAGCTGCAGATTAATCTGAAGTTGGTTTCTTATTCACTAATCATTTTGTCTTGTTCCAAACAAGACTAAACGTACTGTTAGTCAGACAAGAAGGTTAAACACAGAAACAAAACAATGGGATTTGCATGGAAAAGATTAGAACAGGAGGGCACTGTGAGAAGGGAACCCCAGAAAACGGAGGAGTTGACGGGTCTGGTCTGACTTATTATACAGTACTGTGCAGAAGTCTTGGGCGTCTGCAAAAATATTTAAAAACAGTAAATGGTGTTAGGGTGTGTTCTTGTGAAAGTCCAGTATTGTTGTTTCTTCAGAAACCTGGTTTGACTCAATCAGTCCATTGAAGTAAATCAGTAGCTGCTGATGGAATTTCACAAATCCAAACAACGGCTGGAGGAACAGAGGAGAAATCCGGAACCAAAACTTTGTTCTCCTTACCAGCTCACACAATGTCAACTGCTTTTACAGTCAAAACAAATCTTGACATTTTTTACTGCTTTCTTGTTTCTTTGCATTTACTCTGTTAGATTTTAGATTTGCTGCACCATCACAGCATGCAGGAAAAAAAAGGCTTTAAAAAATTTGCATATGTGCTGAAGACTTTTGCCCAGTAACGCATTACTTGGTGATGTTTTCAAATGCCTCACAAGCTTTGTGGTATATTTCCCCACCTATGTTACACTGTTATTTTCAGCTGTAACATGGCTGTAAAATGTCCACAAATCAGTCTTATTCTTCCATGTATCTCCATTATTGCCGAGCAAGTTACCGTTAACCAACATGCATCAACCAATCCTAGAAATGGCTGTGCATAGCTTGCACATTAAGTGCATTTGTGTAATTGGTTGTGGAAAAAGTAGGCTCATGGTAGGTAAATTGCTTGTTTATTAGGTAATTTGTGCTTCTCAATTTTCCAAATTTATCTCATTTTTGTCAGCAAAATTAACACTTCAGAGGGAAGCAAAATAGGTCAATAAGAATCAACAATTCGATTTTAATTTAGTTTAATGTCTTTTTTTTTATTTATTTATTTTTTTTAATCCATGTAAATACAAAAATGCCGTATTTAAAGTTAGTTGCGATGACCTCTTGTGTGTTCCTCAGTGTTCACAGCTGAACAGTACCAGCAGCATCAGGAGCAGCTGGCACTGATGCAGAAACAGCAGCTGGAACAGGCACAGCAACAGCAAAGAGCTAACGCCACTACACAGGTGAGTTTTTGTTTGAGTAGTGAGTACATACATGATATGTAAAAGTGTGACTGTTCTAAATGCTTGTAATGTGTGTGTTAAGTTAGCTGTGGCTCATTGTGTGTGTAATAACCCTCAAATACGCACCAGGTTGCACACATTGTAACACAGTATAAACAAAGTGCAGGCGTCTGTGTCTCTAATCCATACTGCCTCCAAGTCAGCTGTCCCACAACCTCTTGAAGGAGAAATATTGTCTTTTCCTCTTTGCTCATCTGGTTTAAACAGTTTTATGTTTGAGTGGAGAACATCTTCTGCACACTTAATACAGAGCATTAGCAGCCACTAGGCCAGCAACTTGTTTGAGACGTTTGGAATGCTTCAGAATTTTCATTTTTTTAGTGTGGTGGGGTTTTTTTGTTTGTTTTTTTCTTCTACGTTTTGAGTGCTAGACTGGATGTTTGGGGGGCATAATGGAGAGAAACAACTAAAAGAAAAGATTTTTGTTTCAGAGTTTGTCATCTAAGATTTTGGACTCTGCAAGTGCGCAGTTTGCTGCTTCTGCACTGGTGACCTCAGACCAGCTGACGGCACAGAAGAGCAAAGAGGAAGGAATTCTGGGAGTTGGAGTAAACGGAGTTGTTTCGGCCTCAGGTGAGCTCCTTTCAGGCAAAGGTTTGCATGTGTTTGCTCAGTCTGTAGTGCACTGGTTTTGGGCTCTGGGGGACTTCATGCGCTCTCTGTATTTGTTCGCTCTAGCATCTTCATAACACACTGGATAATAACTAGATCTGAAGGAGAGGCACCAGAACATATAGCACATGCGAAAAGCCAAAAGCATTTGAGTTCAAAACAAATTAAATATTTTTCTCTTAAGTTCATATGAATTCTGAAAGAGTATAAAACCAACATTTTGAATCCTGGTGTTTATTGGGAAATGTTGGGTTAGTGTGTTGTAATCTTATGTATATAACCATGTGTGTGGTGTTACTTGAGGATTTCTTATATTAAGTAGGGGTTTTTTTTTTTTTTGTTTTTTTTTTTTAAACTAATCCCTTAATTTTTCTTAAGCTTAATTTTAAATTCAGACTGGACCGTTGTAGTTATAGTGTAGTAGACGGTAGTGAAGCTATATGCGATTAAATTGTGTGTTTATCTTTCATGTCTGTGTGCAGGAGTCTATAAGGGCTTGCACCACACGAGCACAACCTCCGCTAGCCCCACCCCCTCCTCCAACCGCCAGTGTGACGCCCCTACCTCCACCTCCAACAACGGAACCTCCTCAGCCAATCATCATGTTGGCTCTGCCAGCCCCGCCCCTGCACAGGCACTATTGGCAGGGGCTGTGAGAGTGGGCGTGCCAGCACCAGGGGCAGCGCTGAGTGTGCGGCACCTCCAGCGGCAGCTCACAGTCCCACCTTCTGCGCTCAAACTCGCTGCCAACGCCAACCGACAGATCCCGAAAGTTACAACAGGGGCGACCACCCTCGACATGGGGACTAGGTAAGGTGTGTGTGTGTGTGTGTGTGTGTGTGTGTGTGTGTGGAGTTTGCATGTTCTCCTCTTGGTGGCGTGGGTTCCTCCCACAGTCCAAAGATATGCACG
>JBBIGA010000040.1:33820528-33833297 GCA_037576975.1 Alestes dentex | reverse complement strand
AATAAATAAATAAATAAACTTTATAAAAATAAATGTCATTTATATTTAAAATATGTATAATGGACTGTTAATGTAATCTTATACTGTTTGTCTTTTTTCTGCTATAACAATGCAAATTTCCTTGTGGGACTCATAACATCTCTGTTAGAAAGAACTGAAGACTGAGACAGTGAGCTCACATTTGATCATAATTATTTAATCACACATACATGTACATCATGCAGTCCCTCCAGAAAAAGGTAGCATCATCCATGTCCACCCCCCGTTTTCCTTCAGTAAGAACTGTCCGTTTGTGCCCTTATTTTTTTTTTTTAATTTCTCTTGGAATGATCCAGTGCCTTTCACCATTGGTCAATCTTCCTGTCAATTACTGATGGAGTTACTCTTACAGTCATAAAAGCAGCTAATTGTCTTCAAGCTTAATGCACAGTATCGTGACAGTTTCGATGAAGAGCTGATATCTGTAATCGGTAAGAATTTGGAAGGAAAATTTGGGTCTAATGCACAGGCGGTATGCTAGTCTTCAGGATATCGCCGAAGGACACAAACCGGCCAATTCACGAGTGTCAATATGAGCAGCGAAACCACAGCTTACTTTCACTAACAGCAGCTAGCTACTCATTTCAGGTTCCAGTAGGAGCGGAGATACATTTACGTGATAACTCATGGTTTTAAGTCGTTAGGCTACATATAGGCCTGGATTACAGGCGAGATGATGCTCACATTTCCAAGATTTATTTATTATAGGGTCAATTAATTTTCTCACTTCTTTCCAGAATTAACAGCATGGCCCTTGAACCACATGTTGTGGTCTTAAAAAAAACAACTCTAGATTTAGTACTTTAAGGGGGGACAGGGGCAAGGGTTTGATAAAACACTAGTAAAGAGGCAAGGAGTGTGTGTGATTTAGAGGAAAGGGGCCGTCCACAGCAAGCCCTCTGCTAAACCGGGTAGCTGCCCGGTCACAGAGGCAGGCCACAGTCAACCCAACCGCAGGAATAAAAAAAAGGTACTAAAACCAAGCAAACCCACAACAAGTAGTTTAAAGGATCCACTGTTCCGAATTACTCATTTACCAAATCTGTACGGCACTGCATTGTAAGAATAATTGCGTGTGCCGCTCCACATGACAGGATCTTTAATAGCATTTACTTTTCTGAACAGTGGTCAGGTTTTCTTTTGTTTTTAAATTCAACTTTTCCCATTGAGTCAAGTTTGATTATTCACCACTGGAGTCCTTACTCCAGCACACCCCCCCCACTCCCCTCAAAATCATTAAGTTAATTTCTTACAAAGTAAAAACAAATCAACCATTATCTGCTTCGATATAACTGTTACAGTCATTTTCTATGTACAGCAGAACTGTAGTGGTAGATACAAAGGTTTGGTTCGGACACTCTCGACCAAGACGACAGAAATCTACTACCTCACATGTGCACGCTTTTCTTTTTCGGGGGACTCCTCTCGAGTTCCATTCGCTAGACGGGAGTTAATCTGACCACACAGACCGAGTGGGACGAGTTCAGTGAACATGAGTGGATCTGCTCAGACAGCAGTCGGAGATGTGTGATCGATAGCATGTTGACTTTTTTTGATTTTCTTTGCCTAATAAAAACAAATAGGGAAAAGAAAATCTCACCCTGGTGCAAGGCAGAAGTTAACTTAGGTACATTCAACATTACGGTTCGTGGTTGTGGCTGGTTTTGGTTATTTAGGGGTTTTTGGGTTTTCTTGTATTTTTGTGTTTGCACGTGTTTTCTTTAATCTGTGCGTGGATGCATGAGTTCAGAAAATAGGTGTCTTTGACAGCAGGGGTGGGGGAAATGTTTGGGAATGGAACTGTACAGCCCATGAATATTTATATTTAAAACTCATCCCTCATACGCATGTGGGAGGGATCATATTAATGGAATGAAAGGGTTCCATGGTGACGTCTGTATTCTCCATCGTCTGTGGCAAGCAAGCAGAGTCCCATTTCCTCAACTAGGAGAGAGAGAGAGAGAGAAAAAAAGACAAAGAAAGAGAAAAATGGTGTCAGTCTTCAACAAATTTGCTTGCTGGTATTTTTTTTGTATCATGTTCTAAACAGTAAACATGCCTTTGTCATTCCTGTCATTATAATTCTTATGTTTTCTGCAATCTTGCACTAGGTAAATAGGTGCCATTACTAAATGGAGCTGCTTGCTTTAAAGCATACTTGATAAATGTATTTCTAAAACACTCATTAAAAAGAGCTCTTTTACTACACTAAGTATGTCCAAAATACTAGGGCAACACAATATATCATCCGTTAATCGTTATCGCATGAAATTGCTTATGTTATGACTGCACAAACTCAGACAAGAATCTAAAATATGAAATCTAAATAAAACCTGTAGAAAAAAAAAAATCTTTATGAAATACACTATGCTGTATACACAAAATCGGGGTATAAATACTATAGATAATTAACACAGTTAAGTGAAATCAAACACAGATGGCAGTTTGGAGTACATAATTGCACTTAGTAGAGATCAGTAGGATATAAGTAATATTGATATGTTATATGTGCAATAGTCTTACATCTGCAATATGTATAAAGGAGTGATTAATCTTTTAATGATCTAATGATCTCTAGGTCTCTGCATCACTGACCGCTGATATGGAGAATCATTCTACTCATGGCATGGAATCAATTGTAAAATCAAAGCTTAAATCAACATCACTTCACAAACCTCTTCTCCTGTTTGTTGACCCCACCCCCTCTGATAACAGCTGTTTGGTTGTTCTGGAAGAGGCTGCCACCACCTCCTCCACGGACTACGTTAGGGTGGGTGGGAGAGGCTACAGGGGGCTGCCCTGGGCGGATGGGCTTAGCTGTGGGAGAGGGAGAGAGGGAGAGAGCGAGAGATGGAGAGAGGGAGAGAGGGAGAGAGGGAGTTAGTTTAACAAGGCTTCTTATAGCAATTTTATATATTATATAATTATACAAGTACATATATTATATATTATATTATATAATAATTGAGCCAACTAAGTACATGCACACAGTGTAAGCTAGCCAATCTGGTCTGATCACAAAGAAGAGTTACTGTTGCACAAACTGCTGAAAAAGTTGTTGCTGGCTATGGCAGAAAGGTGTCAGAACACAGTGCATGGGGCTGCATAGCAGCAGACCAGTCAGAGTGCCCATGCCGACCCTTGTCCTCTACCCAGTG
This sequence comes from Alestes dentex, assembly GCA_037576975.1. Taxonomy (NCBI): domain Eukaryota; kingdom Metazoa; phylum Chordata; class Actinopteri; order Characiformes; family Alestidae; genus Alestes; species Alestes dentex. The sequence continues at coordinate 33,830,100 of JBBIGA010000040.1, read as the reverse complement.
GGCGTGTGAGACTCAGAACTGGACCATGGAGTGATGGAAGAAGGTCTTTTAGGCCATGCCTCAGCAGGTCAGAGCTGCTGTGTTGGCATGAAGGGGACCTACACAATATTTAGCAAGTGATTTTATGGACTATACTCTAATATAGAAAACATCACTTTGTAAGTATTCTTTGTCTGATTGCAAGCTAATACGAATTTCTGATAGAAAATCTAAGCTAACAATGATGTACACACTAGTGATCCTTCAGAATTTACATCATCTTAAACCCTAACTCCAAGTATAACCAGAAAAGCCAGAGTTTCCTGTGCCACCCCACATATGTTTTTCCATATGAATTTGTTCTTTTAGCCTGCAAAGTGCAAGCTTTGTGTAGAGCAAATTCTGGTCTTTGTTGCTTTGCTGCTTGCAAAAAAAAAAAACTTGACAGCATTAACTGTCACGGCAAATGGAAAAATCTACCAAATGAACAACCAGTAAATATGAAAGGACAGACTAGTGCCAGATTGATTGACCTGGTTAACATTTTAGCAACCCCAAGTTTAGAGCTAGTGGTTGCAGAATCGTGTATAACAGCTTTATCCAATGTACAGATAAATACTAGATTAGATAATACTACAGTAACTAACAAGTATTAGTAATAATTCCAATGAAACATGATGTGCTCTTCCAGTGCAAATTCTTTACAGTTAATTGTAAGAGCCATCTGACTGAATCATAAGTGTGCATGCACGTAAACTCACCAATCTGTGCCGAGTGTCCACGGCGGGCCATGTTCTTGGCTCTCACGGCCTCTTTGATGCGGTCCACTTCCTGCTGGTAGCGTTTGCGGTCACGCGCTGCGTTCTCTTTGGCCTCTTTCAGCGCTGACTCCAGAGCCTTCACCCTCTCAGCCGTCGCGCGCAGACGCTTCTCAAGCTTCGGCAACTCGCATCGCAAATCTGCATTATCTCGCACCAGCTACAGAGAAAAAAAAATCTGAATGAGTCACACTGGGTTTGCTTTGGATTGTTATACGAGAGACACTAACAAACAAAATAAAAAAAGCTTACACAAAAAATATTACACAACATGCAAATATCTATTTTGTGATATATGCAGTATTTTTTGTAATATATGGGAAGGTACTACTTAGTACTTCATAAAGTTGCTCTGCATCCATGTACATTTACCTGTTTGTGGACCTTAGTGAGCTGTTCCAGATTGTTCTCCAGAAAAGAGATCTTCTGTTTCTGTGCTGCACTCCCACCTGTGTCATCAGAGTCCATCTCGGCACTCTGTGTGTACACACACACACACACACACACACACACAAAAATTGATTACACTACGAATCCAGACACACTGATAACTAGGAGCTAAAATACTTCTCAAACATCATGTTAATGCTTAGCTTATAATGGTTAAACAGTTTTAATAAGTTGCTTCTGAGGCATCAGTACCTTTTTCACCCGCGTTGCAAGATCTTGAACAAAAAGCTTACGAAGGTTGTGAAGAGTTTGTAGTTCTTTGGCCTAGCCGAAAAAAAAAAAAAAAAAGTCATTAGTGTTAGTTACAGTTTCAACTTATTAACTACTTGCTTTGGTTTTTATATTTTAAAAAGAACTGCATCAGTCTTTCCAACATCATCCTAATCAACAACCAAATAAATAAATAATTAATTAAAACCCTCACCACTGTCTCCTCCAAACCCTTCAGATCCTGCCTGGCCTGTTCCCTACGGTCTTGCATCACCCTGTTTCACACCACATACATACACATATCAAATACAAGGCCAGTTAAATACTGATCATTAATTTATGGCCAATGATCTGTACGCGTTTTTGTGATCATACGTAAGTTCGTGCAACTTCCGAGTCTTCTCCTGATCAGCAGATTTGAGTTTCTCATGTTCGACCCTCAAGCGCTCCTGCTCCAACATGGTCTTTTGATTTAAACTGGAGAGAAAGGAGGAGAGAATGGGACACACACAGTCATCAGTTAGAGGAGAGAGGTTTTTTTTTTTAATGCAAGTCAAATCAAAGTTTTCCAGTCAGAAAACCCCAACAGCCCCCCAGAGAGCTACAGGTAAGTAGCTGTTCAATGATAGGTTTTGTGTGTGTGTGTGTGAGAGCGTGAGAGAGAGCGTGAGAGAGAGCGAGAGAGAGAGCGAGAGAGAGAGCGAGAGAGAGAGAGAGCGCATGTATGTGAGAGACAGACCATGTATGTGAGAGACAGACCAAGAAAGAGAAACATACTCTTGCAGCTCTGTGATTAGTTTCTCCTTGCTGTCCAGTTCATCTCTCAGGCTGCTGATCTGTTTCTGATGGGCTTCTCTGTGACTCTGAATTTGTTTCTCTACAGCCTCCTACAACATAAACACGCCTATTAGTGAAAACACACTGGCCTTCAGAAGAAACCAGGGAATACAACAAACTACAAAACAGGGTGTAATCATTTTAAAAGATCACATTTCAGCTTCATAAAAATAAAGGAGTGTCAGAGGAAAACCAGGGAACACACCAAGATGCTGAACAAAATTACAGGTGTGATGAATTTTAAAAAACATAATTCAATTTGATGCAATAGTGTGTTGATTCAGTACTTTCTTTGGCTTTTTTCTTTTTTAGACAAGAAGTGCCTGAAAATGTGACTTTGATTAATATGGTAAATGTCTTCATTTTAAGATTGCACAGTGGAGTTTTGGACCAATGCATTGTCTGCTAGTCCTAACACAAAGCATTATTAGTAGTAGTAATAGATGCAAAGCACCTCACTGGAGCGTGTGTGCTTTTGTTTCTTACCTTCACCTCGTTGGTGCTCTGTATCTCGTTCTCCTTCTCCAGAGCATGGACTTTCTCTACACATACACACAAACACAATAAACAAAAATTCCAAAGCCCGCACTGTTTAAATATGTAATGCAACATCATTCATCACTTCTATGTGTGTGTAATTTCATCTCCTTAATAGTGTTTGTACACGTGTGTTTACCCTGAGCACTGATTTTAACTAGCTCTTCGTTGAGCATGTCCACGTTTTCCTCCAGCTGCCTCTTCTTCTGCTCCACATTCTGCAGATACTCCGTCAGAGACTTTATCTTAGCCTCATGCTGGAGAGAGAGCGAACAAGACAGCATGAGAGAGAGAATACAGGCTGCAAGTTTGCTTTCAGGTTCCTTCTGGGCAGAATAACCCACTATAAAAATGTAATGTCAGGTTTGGATCAGGTTCAAAATGTATGTAGTTCATGTCAGGTGGAGGTCAAACTGAATTTTTATTTGTCCTTTTAAATATATCCTAAACCAAAAGTGTTAAGATTTCGTGCCACTAACCACATGCTCAGTGAGAACAGACAGATTTCAGGTTAAGTGATGTGCACTCTTGTGGAAATTATTAATGACCGGCTCCAGACACTGAAAGGGCAACGCCACAAGAAGCAGACGCCAGATTTGCTGAATTCACCCTGTTGTTACACTAGCAGCAACACTGGTTTCACTGTGTTCTCAGTGGAGAGTCAGAGAATTAATTAGGTTGAAGAAGAGGGGAGAACGTGCAGACGTCGTGTGTTACCTGGGAGATCCGTAGTTGGCAGGCTGCTAGCTCCTTCTCATTCTCATCCATCTTCTTGTTGCTCTCCGACTGGCTGCTCTCCAGCTGCTTACAGCGCTTTACCATGGTCTTCACCTCCGACTTCAGCTTGCTGATGTACAGCCTGGCCACAGTGAACTCCTCATCAATCAGTCCACTGCCCTCATGCTGCTGCATATGGAGAAAATAAGTAGTGTGTGTGTTACAATTTTTTTTTTTGGTAAGAGTAACACTACAATCTAAATTTGATGCTCAAAATATTACACAGCTCATATCCTACATTTCATTTCTTTTTCCTGAGGTCCACTTGTGACATCTGTGTGGTTTATATACCAAAACATTCGTTTCTACACGATCACATTCCTAGGCGTCTTTATCCCTTGCAATTAAACAGGTTTAATTTTATTTTTTATGCGTTCTTGTCTGAAGCATGAAGAAAGAACCTGAAGCAGTCGGCCCCCGACAGTTAGTCTGGAGTAGTAGGAATTAAACCAACGAACTATATAAAGTTTCACATTACTCTCACCTGAATAACCACTGCGCCACAACTGAAAAGATAAAGGCTTGCATGGATCTTCCAGCCCCGTATTGTGCCTCTTTCAAAAAGCAGTCTGAAGTGCTTTATAACTTCATTATAAACGGGCATGACTGAAGCACCGTAGGCTGAATGGGCGTATATGCGCAAGTGTAATACACCTTTTTGTGACACTGAAAAATCGTGAATTCAAACTAAGCTGCAAAACAGCATGTTTTGAATGTGTGCACTGTGTGGACTGAAGACTGAATGTCTTTTGTAATTTCAAGGGTTTTTTTTTTGGAACAGAAGGAACTCAGGATCACCTTGACATCATTGCTGCCCACAGCAATACCAATCTCAGCCAGGTCCTTAAGCAGCGAGGACATCATCTCGGTCATTCTCTTCTTCTGGTGATTGCTCATCTCCTTCAGCTTCTGCAGCTCCGAGTCTATGGATGTCAGGATGGTCTGGACCAAGAAAGACAGCGGGTAATTTGTACATGGTTACATTTCTGGCAAACGTTCAACAGTTTATAAGTTCTCCACAAACGTCCACAAACTGCCTTTGTAGGGGTCCATTTAGCAAAGCGTGTGTAGAACAAGCTCTAAATTTGTGAGTGAAAAATACCAGTTTTCTTGCGCATACCAGTGTTTTCAAACACGGGCATGCAAAGCTGTACAGAAGACGCTGACAAATCCTACATTGCCCTGCTCACGCTCATTTACATAAAACATGTGTCCAAATAGTTATGTAGGGTAAATCATTTTCGTTTAAAAGTTCCCAATAGGCATCATAACTGTTGCATGTAAGCATTCTGTTCTTACAAACCCATCCATCCAGTATTACACACCTGTGCTTATTTTCCTTATTTAGGACTACAAGCTACTACTACTCTACCTTTCTCAGTTGCTCTCAGAGTATGAGACTATAGCTAACTGAACTAGAACAAAATGAAAAATGTCCCGCAATACATAAAATGCCTACAAAAAGAAGTCATAAAGGCCTAGTGGCTTTTCCTCAATGTCCACAACAAGACCATTTAATATTCTTCATGGAGAGTTGAATACTTTTTTTTGAATGACTAGTAACCATCCCAAGCAGAAGAAAAAAAAAAGAAAAATCGCATTACATGAGCAGAAATGTATTTATCATTTACACAGACCAATAAATGACACCCCTCAGCCCCTGCAAACGTAACATGAAGCAGTCATCCCCGAACAGTTACTCTGGAGAAGCAGAAATAATAAAATGAATATTTAAAAAAATTAATTAATTAATTAAATTAAATTAAAAACTGTCACACTTCTCTCATTTGAATAACGCCGCAAGTGCGAGGATGAAAGATGGCACTGATTTTCCTCATGTCAAGTCAAATAATACATAAAATAATTGCATTTCCACTACAGGGAACAAACTTAAATATAAAAATGTACAAAATAAAACAAAACGTGCCATGACGGTATTTTTGTTTTTTTTTTTAACTTTTCCCAATATGTTTTACATAATTTTCTATAATTCCCGTTTTTACAATATATATCTTAAATATATCTTAAACATACTAATTTAATCTGCATTAAAGGAAAGTGAAAAGGGTTACAGCCAGTAATAACTTCGTGCTTACATAGTGACGAATGTTTTAACTTTTTGCCATATTTTGGTGTCAAGGTATTATATTTTGAAATTAGGGTGATGCTGTTTCTTTAAATCAACTGTAAAGTGGATTAAGACACCCAGAAAATTGCTCTCAGGTGTTTTTCCACATACTTCTATTTCTACTCATGCACATTCACACACCCACCCAAACCCACACACACACTTACAGATTTTTGGTTAAGCTCCTCGCTGAGGGCTTCGAACTCCTTGGTCTTGTCTTCCACCTCCTGGCTCTTCTGGTCATAGTTCACGGCAAGCTCCTCCAGTGCCTGCAGAACCTCCTTGACCTCTTCCTTTGATGCCTCGTTCTCTAGCTGCAGACGCGTCAGTTCTGACTGCAGATTATCGTGGTCCCGCCGAGACGAGGCTAACAGCTGCAACACAGAAGAGCATGCATTAAGAAAAATTAGCACACAAACATATATTTTGATTGATTCTTCATGTAGCAAGCACCAGAGATGGGGACTCGAGTCTGAGACTCAGACTCGAGTCGCACTTAAGTCACACAAACAGAGACTTGTGACTTGACTTTAGACTTGTCCTCAATGACTTGAGACTTGACTCAGACTTGGCTGTTGTGACTCGTGAGTCATAAACTCGTAAACAATGTTCATTTCATGAAATCATTTATTTATATTTCGCACTTCTTCCAACGAACCCTCGTTTACCATAATCCGGAGTTATTCGCCAAAAACCGCTCACCTCACCCCGGTGTCCCATTACTTTTGTCCGAGATTAACATTTCATCTAATAACGGTTTTCGAGGGGTCGTTGGAAACATGTCACCAAGCCCTATCTAACTGTGAAGCTTCACATTCAGAGCGCGAGATACATTTTTCATATTTAACATTTAGATTTAAGATAATTTAAGGCAAATCCTCCGTGTTGGTGAGGGGAGATCACAGCACGCAGTCCCGGCCCCTGCTAAGTAACTGCCAATTGTAATCACGGGACGTGGCCAATTAGCATACCTTCTAAACATTCAGAGCTCAACATTTGCAGCTCAAAAATCCCATATTTAGTAATGTGTTTGTAAACATTGGCACTCAAAAGCTGTGTCCGAAAAGTCCACTCGTTCACTATGTAGGGCACCATGTAGTGAACGAGTGAACAAGTGCACATTTTGGACACAGCTAAAGACTTGAGACTTGACTTGGACTTGAGCACAAAGACTTGAGACTTGACTTGGACTTGGGAAAAATGACTTGTGAACATCTCTGGCAAGCACTAGACCATATACATAGACAATTCAATAAAGAGAAATTAAGGCGCTGACTAATACCGATTGAATAATTAAATTTGTCAAAAGAAAATTTAAAATTTGCTCAATTTGAAAGGCTGATTTTTTTTTTTTATACTGAATCTTAAATGCTGTAATTACAACTGAAATAAATTCAACACAAGCTTCACTACATAAACTTGCATGCATTACCAATCAAGCATGTTTTTAGTCAATTGCTACAATTCAATGTGTTTTATTAAATTCAAATACTAAATTTATCACTAAATTACTTCCATACTAAATGCTAAACTGCAATTGCTTATGTCCAACAACATCAGACATAAGCAAAAGCACAAGCAAACACTAACCTCCTCCTGGTCCAACATTTGTTGTTTGAGTTTCTCTACGAGTTGTGACTGCTGATTAATCTCATCATCCTAGAGAGAAAGAGAGTGAGCAGGAGATTAAAACGCACGAAGAGGAAAAACGCACATATGGTACCCAATCTAGAGATTGTGTGAGCATAAACCTTGTCGTCCAGCTGTTTATAGAGTTTAGCGAGCTCTGCCTCACACTTCTCTCTCTCGGCATCAGTTAAGCGGACCCCTGGTACCCCAGGAACTGCAGGCACTCCTGGTGTGGAGGCTGATTTATCATTATTCACATTATCCAGAACCAGAGCGTCCATGTTAGCCTTCTCCTTATCGTACTGCTCCTCTTTAGGAACGGACTCACCTGTATGACACAAACACACACACAAACATTGAGAATCATACTGTACACCTGGAGGACACATCCTGTTCACTGATTTTATAAAAACACAATGCAACTGAGCTACAAGCCATATTCAAAAATAAACAGTGTCTTAAACCCCTGTAAAGTCTCTATTTATATATATGTATATGTATCCCCATTTTTATAAGGCACAAATACAACCATGGGGAAAAATTTGTAGCAATGTGTATGTGTAAAATGCACAGGTTGCTAGTTTCTGAACTATTGCAGTGTGTGTGTGTGTGTGTGTGTGTGTGTGTGTGTGTGTGTGTGTGTAAAAATGTGTTGTTAGTGCAGTAGTGTTCGTAGAGCAGCTTTTCTATGTGCTTCACTCGGCAGCTTCACTCCTGATTCAGTTTCTGATGGGTGAAACAGAGTCACAAATGCACATACTCTTCTCTTAACATCACTGTTTTGTTGCAATTGTAAAATAATGTAGGAGTGTTGTGTAGTTTAACATTTCCAAGGTGTGTATTATTTAAAAATTTTCTCCGAACATTTTTTTGTTTGGAATTTTGAATCGAGTGTGGTCAAAAGTGTATAAAACTATAGTGACATGCACATTTTACACAGACACAGTCCCACACATTACAATATCAATAATCAGAGAAAAAAATTATTCTTTTCCATGGCTGTAATTAATGTGTTAAATTTATTAACATTAAAATGTTTTGAGACTTGGGGAAAAAAATTTGTGGTGTAACTCAAGGTGCATCCATTTCAAACACCCCCCCCATGCTTTAATTAATAGTGATGAAGGAATGTTTGTTTTGTGTGCGTGTTCGTGTATAATGAGAGTAATTCTCACCACTTCTCCAGCGATTCAGTTCATTCTCTAGCCATGTGATGGTGTTACGCAGGGCCTTATTTTTCTCCTTCTCTCTTTCATACTTCTTCTTCCATTGTTCTGCCGTTAGCTCCACGTTCACACACACTGTGTTCTTAATTGTCTTCGCTCTAGATATAGACAGATATAAATGTTTTTTCCATCACTTTATTATAATACACAGCAAGCCGGTGCCAGCCACACAAAAAACAAACAACTGCTCAGCTTTTGTAGTGCACTACAAATATAAACTGTAGTCCATTACCAGTAACATACAGGTACAACTGTGTAATAAAAGAACAGACTTAATAGCACACTGACCACAAAAGAGCAAAAAAAAAAAAAAAAAGGGATGTTAAAAAAAGGAAGGTCTGAATATTGTGTGCCATTTTGCGGTTGTGTTTTCACCTCTGTCCAAACATGAGTGTTGATTTAGTCTCCGCCTCATTGTAGTTTGAAGGGGAACAGCAGATAACGATGGTGGTCCTGCAGTTCCCACCCAGGGAGTCCTGCAGGATCCTTGTCATTTTACTGTCTCTGTAGGGAACATATGTCTGAGAGAGAGAGAGAGAGAGAGAGAGAGAGAGCGCGAGCGAGAGAGACAGAGAGAGAGACAGAGAGAGAGACAGAGAGAGAGACAGAGAATAAGGAATGCTACACTTACACAAGCATTGTAATACATTAAGCATAGCTATCAAAATCTGATATTTTGTACTGCTAACATACAACATAAATTTGACAGAATAAAAAGCATCTGAAATAGAGGTGAAAGGACATTTCAGTGCGTGAAGTGGCGCCTGAGCACAAGACTAACCGATCCCTCTGCCAGTGCAGAGATTACATTCCCCAGGGAGGACAGAGATTTGTTGATGTTTTTGGCTTCATCCAAAACGGCACCTTCAGCTCCTGTTTTACTGACCTGTCAAACAGAACACAAGTTAAAACACACACACACACACACACACACACACACACACACACACACACACACACACACACACACACACACACACA
>JBBIGA010000040.1:33781826-33792065 GCA_037576975.1 Alestes dentex | reverse complement strand
CTGAAACTCTTCTCTGGTTCTCACACTGTCCTGAAACTCTTCTCTGGTTCTCACACTGTCCTGAAACTCTCCTCTGGCTCTTCCCCTGTCCTGAAACTTAATTGTTTCCTCGTATTGTTAGTCACTTTGGATAAAAGCATCTGCCAAATGATTGTAATGTAATGTAAAAGTAATCTAACAGTGCTGCAGTTTGTCCACCAGAGGGCAGAAATTGTCACTGAAGCTACAGCCTTCATAAAAAAAAGCCTCAGCAGGTGGCTTACAATGTAAGTTCACCCATTCATGAAAACAGCAGCTGTGCCCACCTTCCTTACTTGGAAGCTTCAATAATAATGGAGGGAGGGGTCATGTGACTGGTACCACAGTGGGTGATAGGAGCCTAGTGGGTAAAACACTTGTCTCTGAACATCATGACCACAAAGTTGCAGGTTCAAACCCCCCACTTTCTACCACTGTGTCCTTGAGCAAGACACTTAACTCTGTGTCTCCAGGGGGACTGTCCCTGTAACTAATGACTGCAAGACTGTCCCTGTGACTAATGACTGCAAGACTGTCCCTATAATTAAATGACTGCTAGACAGACTAATGACTGCAAGACTGTCCCTGTGACTAAGGACAGGACTGTAAGTTGCTCTGGATAAGGGCGTCTGCCAAATGCTGTATGTGAAACTAACTGGCACATTTGGACCACGTGAACCAGAACCACGTCGTCTCTGCTAAATAATTTTATATGTTCAACATTTTCTACATCTTTGATTATATGATTATTTTCTCACATTCTTCTTTAGAGTCTAAACCTCATTAATTGAAGTAAATGGTTTTTTAATTAACAGAATTGAATCAACTTTCCTAGTTGAACTGAAACTTTAATCTTTCCTCATATTGTAAGTTGATTTGGATAAAAGCGTCTGCCAAATGATGGTAATGTAATGTAACAAACATCCTTCACTGAACAAATTTCAGACAAAGTAGATTAGCATCCTTGAAAGAACTACAGAGACTTTCATTTTTGTGTACTTTCTTCCAGTATTACGCAACTCACAGTTCCAGACTTACCTGACAGCATTCCAAGGAATGTTGAGCTTGTTCTCAAACTACGGTCCTGCTCCCTCACAGGTGACAGCTCTCACTACTGGCATCTTTGGCACAGATGGATAAAAAGGTCATAAAAATTTGGTTACCTCAATCTCACTATAAATATGAGAAAACTTACCTCACATCTTTTAATTTGGAGGCAGCCAGTGGTTTGGTGGTTATGGAGTTGGCCCTGTGATCGGAAGGTTGTGGGTTTGAATCCCAGGACTGCCAGTGGCACCACTGAGGTACCCTTTAAGTAAGGTGTATTCACGTGTGACTATAAGGGCCACTTACTTTAAAAAACACATTTTTGATTACTGGTCTTTGGGAAGATTCAACCACAACCCAGTGTTAGAGGGGTGCTACTAATAGCAATGGGGTTTTTTTTTCCTTTAGAAGACTAATTTACCACAGTTAATAGTTTTTAAAATCGTTTTCAGTGTGAGACAGCAAATTTACCACAATCCCCTTTATTTCATGGTCATTTTTCAGCCATCTTTACTAGGGGAGCCGTAGTTATGCTGCTGTATTATGAAGTGGCTCCATTAAGTTACAAACAATTATCATTAAAAACTCAGCAGCCTCACTCAGCTGTACACTGATGGGGGATGATCATAAATGATCATAAAATGGAACATCAGACACAAACTTATTTAATCCAAGTTAATCTGAGTTTCATCCTCTGTTCAATAATACATTTATGTAATTACAAAAACAAACAAAATGCCGCATTTCTTCTTTCTTCTAGTTTGAAGATGTTCGTTGAGTAACTGAGCATCGTTCTGTAATTCTCAACTGGAATTTTCACTGCATTCATTTTAAATCTAAAATATATTACTGTCTTAATGTGTAATAAAAATGACGCACATAAAAAAAAAAATCTAAAAACTGAAATTGTCAGTGACAGTTTTTTTTTAATACTGATGGTAAAAACATACACAATATACACGTGCATTAATATAAACATGAACATTTAGAAATAATAAAATCACAATGGATAATACTGTAATGTGTTATGGTAAAATCAACAATAAAAAAAACACATTCACCCATTGACGTCTTCTTTCAAGTGCCTTTCACAACAAGTGCACTCCTTCAACCAGTTCACTAGTGTATTCATTCCTTCATATATATTTTTTTTATGCAGTTTCTTCCTACTTTTCCGGTGCCTTAATCGAACAGCTGGTCTTTAGACTCTTAGTTTTTGTTCCAACTATAAACAAAACACTTGCCAAGTAACTGTCATCAGGCAAAATGTGAGTGAGCTTAACAAAGTCTGGTATTCCTTCATTGAGGGGAAAAATAGTTTGATCCACATTGGCCCTTTGATACTAAGGTTCCAAACCACTATCTTACAAACCTACCTGTCTGAGCATAAACACGAAACGAGGCGTGCGTTCGGCACTGGCCCCAATACTAAGCCAAAGAAAGCTGCAGTATGTATCCACAAGGCCTCCCAAGAAAAATTCACACTGGTGCAGCCGAACAAATAACAAAACTATAATCTATAGTAACAGCCCAATACCTACTTCATCACTGACTTCTCCATCGTAGTAAATAGTAAATTTGAACTTCTTGAATTGTCACACAATACTGACATGAGAGCTCACATGGTGCTCCAATGCTACATCAAACAAGTCTAACCTCAACCAAATTTGGATTTTCGGCTTGTCCGCCAAACACTACGCTTGACATGACTGTCAAATTCAAGTCAAATTGCTCATAAATTGGCGGATGGTTTCAAACGGTTTGTTTGGTTATGGAATTAATAGGAATGAATGGCACTTACAGCTTGGCGGTCTTGCATAAGGCTGGGGGTGTGGGGTTCCTTAAAATGCTTTATAGCTCATCTAACATTGACACGATCACAAGACTAGACTAAAATTAGGGGTGCAACAATATCACATGATGTGAGAAACCGGATCATTTTCGATGGCTGGCAGCACTTCAGTGCTTAAATACGTAGTCTTGACTTTGTAATTTCAAAACAGCGAATTTGTGGAAATGATATGTCGATGCTAATTGGAATTTTGCTGCTCTAAATTTGGAGTGGGGTGGGGGGGGGGACAGAAAGACAAACTAAAGTGTGTAAAAACAAAAGTACTTGTATTGGTACTCTATTGCACAACTCTCAGGATCATGCTTTGTAAAATTCAGTGCACCCCTAACTGAAACAAAGTTGTTTTAGTAAACTAAAAATAGACGTAACACTGGATTTGAGGTTGACACACAATTCCCTGACTGAAGTTTTTTTTTTTTTTCTTTTAAAAGGTGCCATATTCCTACACACTATACCACAGAAAAGTGCACTTCATAGTATGTACCATCTATAAAGAATCACCAACAAAACAAAAGATTTTATGACCTTTTCGTGGACATACAGAATATTCTCAAAAGTGGTAACAGACGTGTCCTGTTCTTTTCAGGAGTGCTTCCTGGAAAACATGCAAAATTTGTAACTTTGATGATGGTTCTGAGATCAATGAGATACTTAATGACTCTTTCATTATATCATCTCATATTTTTTACATTTAATTTATCCGCTATGAAATATACATTGTTAAAGTTACCCGGGGGTTACTTTAACCTTTCCCAACCTCTTGAATCTTTATAGATGATCCCTGGTACCGAAGTGCAAATTTGTTTCCTTCATAAGGCGGACAGGCAGATGGCAAAACAAAATGCTATGCTAACACTGGCTAACTTACTTCAAATAAAAATACTGAATGGTATCTAAAACTTGAGGCATTATGTATCCATAAATAAACAATCGATAAATGTACCTGCAGTGCATTTTAGTTTTATCTCTCAAAACATAGTGACATACTGATAAAATACTGATTTTAGTAAACTTCATTGGCAATAAAAATGTATAGAAATCTCACCTGACTGTACAGACGGAAAGTTTCAAAGGAAAACATTTAGTAACACTGACGAACATACCTGGAGGTCGTGGTCCAGTAACACGTTTCAACTGGAACTGGTCAACTAAACTTTACATTGTCCGGATCGATTCAGCCAGTTTGCAAATCGTTGTAATTTTCCTTCACTCGAAACAAAAACAAAAAAAAACAAAAAAAAAAACAGGATCAGGCACACCTGGGCTTCATACACAGTAAAATACTGAGACACAGCTTCTAACCCACGGTCGATGAGACTCAACAAAGGATTCAAGAGTCGTACTCTTTCTTCAGTCACTAGAGAAAATAAAACTTTTTTTCAGTCCTATTTTCCTTCCTCTATAGTCATGCCTGTGCTTTCCACACAGTCAGGGACCTCTGTGTTCTCCGCTTGCTGTCCCGCCTCCCCTGTTTTCTCCTCCGCGCTGTCCTCCATGTCCGTGCTTTCCACCATTTCCTCTTCCAGACCGTTCACTTCTTCAACCTGCAGCTCCATTGCATCTTCCTCCTCCATCGCTTGCTCTTCTTCTCCACCCTCCCTTTCCTCCTCCTCTTCTTCCTCTTCCTCCTCCTCGTCGTATTCCTCCCCGACTCTGACCACTCTTATTTCGCTCATGTCGAAGCCAGCAAACTCTAGATCTTCATTTCCGTCTCTCTCTCCTTCTCGTTCCTCATCTTCTTCCTCTTCCTCTGGCTCGCTCTCCCTCTCGTCCGAGTCGAGCTGGGAGGGGGTGTTAGTTGGCTCTGGCTGGTCGTGAGGTTCCTTCTTGCAGTAGGAGTAGCGGTGGTTCATGTGCTGGGAGTAGGAACCGGAGTGTGAGAAGCGTTTGCCACATTTATCGCACTGGTAGGGCTTCTCCCCGGAGTGAAGACGCGTGTGCTCGATCAGGTGGTGCTTGTGTTTGAACGCCTTCTTACACACGCCGCACTCATGGGGACGCTTACCTGTACAGTGAGGGTGAAAATGCATGTAAAAGGTCAGAAAATGTCAAAGCAGCAGACGAAAATTTTAAACGTCATGTACTAAGGTGTGTAAAACTGTGACTCTGTAGCAGTGTTCTTCTTTATACAATTTAAAATGCCCTACTGTCTTATTAATCAGTAATCAGCAGCAATGGCTGGTCTATCAATAAGTAATAATGACCATTATTTTATGAGTAAAATAATGTTTTGTTGAAGGGAAAATAAGCACATCCTATACAGGAAACACACTTACAGGAAAATTAATACACAAATTCTATTCCGTTGTTGAGTTCAACGCACACACGCACACACGCACACACGCACACACACACGCACACACACACATACACACACACACACACACACACACACACGAATGTGCAGCTGTGTGTTCATCTAAAACCAATAAAAATCAACTGACGTGACCTCAACAGCACCCAAATGACGGTTCAAGAGTAATTTCTGAGGAACCCACCGCTCCGCATAATTAAAAATCTTCAACACCAAGGGCTTGATAAATACCTGATGAATCAGATCAGGTATGCTGGGACAGGACAGGGAATTTTTTCAAAAAGTGCAGTGCTAAATTACTTTTAATAGTAAAATCATGGAAAACCATAGTAAAAACAGTAGTTGAACAAGCAGATATCCCTCTTGCGAGAGGAGAGCTTAAGGTGCTGCTTAGACCGGTTAGGTTTTCTGGACATACAGTGGCTTGCAAAAGTATTCAACCACCTTGAAAGTCATAATTTTTTGGATTACAAAAGATTTATATGCGCATTTTTCCGTTCAGTGTTTTCAATGTGAACCCCTAAGCATGAATAGTTTGTAGAGAAAGCTTTTGCTGCAATAACAGGCAATTTATTGGGGGGGTAAGTATGTACCAGTTTGGCATTTTTCAGGAAGGATTTGTCCAAATTTATAGAGATCATCTCGGTTGGTGGGATAGAGTTAAGTTCAGGGGATACTGTTATGTTAAAATACGAATCTTCCCGAGACGTAGATTTATAGCAGACTGAAACTTCTCCTGCGATACTGTGCGGTATTCGTGTCCATCCGTTTTCCCTTAAACTCTGACAAGATTCCCAGTATCTGCAGATGAAAAGCTGCCACCACCACATTTCACCACAGGTTTCTTGAGACATGGGCAATGTTAGTTTTACACCACACATACCTCTTTGAAGTCTGACCAAAAAGTTCTATTTGGTCTCATCTGACTATAAAACCTCAAAATGTCTTTTTGAATGGTTTTATGAGGACCTTCTTCAGGAGAAGCTTCTTTCTTGCTACCCTCTTATGAAGGCCTGTATTATGGAGAGCGCTTGAAATTATGGGCCCATGCATCTTCACACCAGCTTCAGCCAAAGAGACCTCTTTTTGCAGACCTCTGAGAACGACGGTTGGATTTTTGAAGCCTCTCTTTTCAGTCCAAGTTTTGCTCTGATGCTCAGGAGAGGACCTGTTCTGATGATGGGGCACTGGAACATTTTTTGCAGCCATTTTCTGCCTTGGGCGTTTCAATGGTTTTGTCCCTTACATCAGCAGAATGCTTCTTTGTCTTCATTTTTGCAGAGATTTTCCCACAAAGAAAATGGTACTTACAGGGAGAGCTTTTATATCCAGAGAGACTAACTGCAGAGACACTATCAAGCAGCCCCTAATTATGTTTAATTATGGTCAGATAAGTGTCACCTTTGTGTCATTTGTGTAAAACTGGAGCTCGCAAAGCACATGGGTTTGACTACTTATGCAAACATCATATTTCAGTTCTTTATTTCCATTTTTTTTAATGCTGGTAGACAAATAACCTGTTTGGGCATTAAAATTACACTAGAACCAAAGAGTTCTCAACATAAATGTTGTTTGAGGAAAACTGTGTTATATGTTTATAATCCAAAGGGGTTGAATACGTTTGTAAGCCACTGAAGGTCAAATAGTGTTATAAGAGGCATTTGTGATGTTTATGACTAATTCACACAGGATAAAATATTTCCCACAGCACATGATGGAATATTTATTATTTATGACCCTTTGCACAGGACTGATAAAACTTTAGGTAATTTCTGTGGTTTCACAGGGATTATTTCCGGGTGTGCAGTCCATAAAAGGTACTGAAGTTACTAAAATCCGATATATTACGGTAATAATTACATTACTGCACCTCTCCATGTAAAAGAAATCCCGTATAAACAATCCTTTAGTCTGTAATGAAGTACAGTAGTAGTAGCAAATGTTAAATGAGTAAACCAACTTAATATATCCCTTTTCACATATATAGTATAGAACAATTTACACATTATTTTGCCAATAAAGTTTGGGTTTTGTTCCAGTCTCACATGCAAACATAAACAACCAGCACAAGGACGAGGGGGCGTGGCCCAAACATAAACGACCAGCACAAGGACGAGGGGGCGTGGCCCAAACATAAACGACCAGCACGAGGACGAGGGGGTGTGGCCCAAACATAAACAATCAGCAAGACGACGAGGGGGCGTGGCGCACAAGGACCAGATGACGCAGTCACTTTCACTCAGAGACGGGAAGTTTGAAAGTAGCCAATCCGGGAACGTTATTTATTTCTCTTTGCTGCTGATTGGCTGCTGCCCTGTGATGCTGCAGACCAGAATTTCCCCCGTGGAGTGTTCTCGTGTTTTTCATTTTGTTCTTCTTAAAGATTTTTATTACTGTAAATTAAATTCATTTATTACTGTATTTACCTGCTTATACCAAAGAAAACACACGTGCATGAATTACAGTCCGGTCTATACAGGGGTAACATCGGTATTTACATTCCAGCACTGCAGGAGTTCAGTGTAAACTGTACAGTAGGAATACAGATTTACCTTTACATTTTCTTCAAGGCTAAATAGTTTAAAATGAAATTAAAGTGTTTGGGGAGCATATTTGGGGGCATATTTAGAGTTTACACTATAAACCCCATACACTATAGATTCTTTTAACCACATCACAACACGGTTTTGGACTATACGCCGGTGCTCTTGGAACGTACTGTACTGTGAGCTATTAACGTGAACTTCACCATTATGGATGGCTATTTCAGGCAACACCAGGGTGGGAAATGACTAATCTTGGAACAAGTTCCTCCATGCAAATAACTGTTATTGACACAGAAACTGATTCTAGATCAGCCCTCTTACTCCTGGAGTGGTTTGTGAAACCAAGCAGTTCCCGGCTGCCCACTGTGTTTGGCTACACCGTAAAGTTGTGCTCATTTTTATAGCTTTAAGTAGGTCACGCGTCCTAATCCACATCCACAAGTCTGCATTGCCTTGAGTGCTGGGTGCGGTGTCAGAGTTTTAGAATGTGTTTTGGGTGAGAATTGACTTGATTGTTAGCTACGTTGGTCCGATAGCTCTGGCTCTAACATAAAGAAACTAAATTTGAGCATCTTGGCTGACTGATGTATGGAACACAAGGAAAATAAGGCAAATTCAAATTTTGTAAAACTATTCCTTTAGTTATTTCCCTGCCCACTTTCAGTTAATGCCAACTTTCATACATGCCATGAAAATCCAGTTAATCAGGATGTGACGACATCTGCACAATTTGAAAAATGTATCATAACACAATCGATAGGATTGTGACATTTAATGGTAAATTTATGACGGTACCTGCTGCTTGTCCCGACGTGTGTTTTAATTCTGTCACTCAGTCGGTCAGTGACTCAGTAAGGTCTAGCTCACTGGGTGGTCCAACGAAAATTCAGCTGTAAACGTGGGTCACAGAAATGCTCAGCTTCGGCAGCTGTGATCTGCCATAATAATATAGTATATTGGCCCCTGTTCACAAAGCTCCCAGTAAAGACGAACCTCCCTGTAATTTCATCAGGCCTCGTGCAAATAAACTGCCAGTTCCAACTTCTTCAGAATTTAGACTCCAGCTGATATTTACACTTATCCCTTTCCTATTTGATTACGATTAAATTCCATGGTAAAAGCGCAAGTGTTCAAGGGGCTTATAATGGTCCCTAACCTGTTTCTCGTCTGTCCTGAGTTTTCAATTAAGAGGTTCTGTACCTTCTGTTTTCCTTCTGTGCCTCCCCTGATTTAATTACTGAAAGATTAATTACTGAAAGCTAGCTTTGATAATAAGGTAATGACATGAATCACGTGTACTGAGAAAACAAAAGGGCTAGTCTATTAGCTGCCAGTCTGTGATGACTTATGTGTGTGTGTCCACCCATACATCAGACGACTCGAGATGTTCAGCCACAAGACCCATAAGAAAGACCTGGATCTGTGTGTATTTTTTTGCACATGTGTAACTTACGTGTAACCACATCCACCAAAAAGTACCTGCAACTGTGTGTGTGTGTGTGTGTGTAAGGTACCTGTATGTTCGTATTTATGCCGTAGCAATGAGCTGCTCTTCTGGAAGATTTTGTCACACAGATCACAGGCGTACTGGCCGCCCAGTGTTTTCCTCCGTTTTCTACTGGGTGAGAGGTCACTGTCATTCACCCCATCCCATGTGGAAATGCATTCAACTCCGGCACTAGACCTCTCCTACAAAACAAATAGTTCAAAGGGAAGGATGTAAAGAGAAAGAGAGATGTATTTGGAAAATACTGAGATGTTGAATTTATTCAGTAACCAATACTGCCCCACACTAGTACTTCTGTTTTCTCACCTGAGAGCCATTAAGTATGAGCGTTGCCTGTGTGTCTGTAGATGGTGGCGTGGTGGTGTTTGACTTGTTGGAAGAGACGGTGCTCTGAGTCTTGATGTTGGTTGAGGGTGTGGCATAGGTGTAGGACAGCTGGGGAATGAGGATGGTGCGTTTGTTGGAGGAGAAGGCGGCTCGGAGGCATGGAACCCCACCCGGCTCCGCTATGGCAACCAACGTTGGCAAGGGCGTCGCTACAATGTTTATTGGACCTGTAGTAGGTTGTGCCACGTAAATTGTGTTGCCAGGAAATGTATCTTTCTTCAGGCAGGTCAGGTTGAGCGGCTCCTCTTGGGCAGGAAGGGATGACTTTGTGGTGGACATGTTAACTGAGGTGTTAGCGTTGTTACAGGAGGACTTTGGGAGAGAGAGGTCCAGAGGTTCAGACTGCCCTTCTTCCTCTGAGTCCTCTGTCTTTACAATGATGAGATCATTTGTGGAAAGGTTGAGTGGAGAAGAAGGGGCACTGTTCTGGTCCACTGATGAGTCTTCATGGGGTTTACTTGGAGTGTCGATAACTTGGGTGTCGGTACTCGGGTCTGGAGTGTTTTCGACAGTCTGTGGGGGGGGGGGGGGGGGGGGGGGGTAAAAGCACAACCCTTCTTCAGGCTTT
>JBBIGA010000040.1:33763879-33774941 GCA_037576975.1 Alestes dentex | reverse complement strand
CTTACTGAAACTGATCCGACGCAGCGACAGTGGCCCGAGTTCCTGCACTTATTTTTTCCCACTTCAAGCACTGTGTGGGGCCAGTCAAGTTCTTCCACACCAAACTCCTACAGGCATGTCTTTATGGAGCTTGTTTTATACACTGGGACACAGTCATGCTGGAACCGAAAAGGTTCTTCCCCAAACTGGGACCACACAGTTGGAAGCATGGTGCTGTCCAAAATGTCTTGGTCTGCTGAAACATTAAGATTGTCCTTCACTGGAAGTAAGGGGCCACCTGAATTCAATAACTACGAGGTGTGTCCCAATACTTTTGTCCATTTAGTGTATTAGGTATACTGGTAGTGTTTGTGTTTGTGTGATAGGGAGAGCCAGAGTGACGTGTACTAAATTTGCGCACTGGTGTGTGAGACTTCGTCTCTCTAGCGAGTCAGCAGTAGTGGTAACAGCTCCTTGGCCATTATATAAATTACTTTTGACGTTTTGAGGAATTCATCATGACATCACTGAGCACAGTCTTGAATACAAACACACACTCATTTCAGCTAAATACTGCTCTGCCTGCATCTAAACCCTGGCATTTATCTCAGCAAAAGAAGAATTCTTCTATTCTTTGAAATGACAGATGCATTATTGTGTTAAACAATTTCCTTACAGAGAAAAGCACATGACATTAAGTAAAAGAGAAGATTCCTACAACTCCAGGCAACCCCCTCTCCCATCCATCTTTCTGTTATGATGGCTGCAAAATTCACAACATCCAGCATGGATTCCAAGTCATGTAACCTCTGCACATTAATAAAAGAAATCAGCCACGTTACATCCACTGAGACTTCACAATATACTGTTTGCTAATCTTGAACATGATACTGTTTTAGGTATGTAAAGAAAGCTGTAATACACAAATGACCCTGTAACCAATCATAATAGGCTGGTGAGACCATGTGAAATAAATAATTGGCTTACAGTACTATTGGGGTGAGGGCATGTGGTGGCATGCAAGTGAAGTCAATTTTTCTATGGCACCAACACACTGAGTGAGAAACTGTGGATAACTGAGGATCCTCTTAATCAATATTGGAGAATCAGTTATTCTCCAGTAATACAATTCAGCAGGCATGTAATGCAGTAACACAACGGACTGAATTCCAAGCATGGATCCAATCATTGATACAGCTTTGTGTTGTACAAGTTTTGCTAAAACAGCAGCATCTAGTTCTAACCCTCCAGAATACAGGGGGTCCTCGAGTTACGACAGATCCGTTCCTTCGACAGTGATGTAACACACCCCAGCCTCAGTCACTTACCGGTCCTAACACAGTTGTAAAATCATAAAAACACAACTAAGCCACAGAAAAAGGAATAGGAAAACTCCCTCACATATACACCGCGTTACTGCGTATTCTTCCGCCGCACGCGACCAAACTAGTTCGCCCCCGTAGTCCATAAGTATGAGGCTAACGGTGTAAGCCGAGTGGGAGTGGCCGTCGTAAACTCGAAAGGTCATATATAACCTAAGGACCTCCTGTATTGGCTTGACAAAGTAGAAATATGGTGTTATTCTCTTAAACAGGGTGTAATAGAAAATGTGACACACATGTGGTGTTCCCACTTTGCCATTTTATTGCAAGTAAATCAGTAAGAGCTCCCCCTTCAGGGGAGTTTGTAGTGTTTTATATAGTGTAGCGTATCTCCACCCCCATATGTCTGATGACACGATCTGTGTTGTAAATGATTCTGGTCTACTCTTTAACCAAGAAAATCCTCTTTATAAGGCCTCGACCACACAGATGTCTGAATCAGGCGTTTTTCTGGCGTTGGTGGCGTCAGGTGAGCGCTGACTGAACGCTGACTGTTTTTCTGCTCATTGGAGCAAATCCAAGTGTTCACACGGGCGTTCCATCACGGTGTGGTCTTCTCCCCTAACTAATAAAAATAAAAATAACAATAATAGTAATAAAATATACTTGTTTTGGTACAGTAAGACTGAAATCTGTCTGAAAATGTTTAAACTGTTGATTGAACACGCACTTGTCAATGGGAAGTAAGGTAAAGGTAGTGTTCTGAAGGCAGAACAGGTTTTTATCAGGTTCCTGTTTCCTTAGTCTCACTTTCTTTTCACACTATTTTTTAAGTGTTTGTGTGTGTGTGTGTGTGTCTCGTGGCAAGTAGACACAGAGTTTCTTGTAAATTGTGTGAAACTGAGCTCATTTGAAACATCAACATGACTGTTCAGGAGCATTTTATAGCATTCATGGCAGAGTGTTCAGCAACAAGAAAAACCGTAGTCAAAGCAATATTATTCTCAATAGCCTATTATTCTCCATGGTAGATCATTTAAAATCTACATTTTCTGTGTTATTTTTTTTGTGTGGGCAGATAAAACTAGTGTTTGGTCAATTCAAGATTCAACAAAGGCATGGTTGATAACCAGATTGCCTCTGTGCTGACAGCGTTTTCAGGATGTTTCCTTTCAGCTTGTTAAAGCCATCATCATACTTTTGTGGAAGGCTAAATCAGAATTTGTTGAATGAGACTGCTTTAAGAAAATATTCCTAGACCTTATGTATTACTAGGAAACATATAGACCCTATTTACAGCTGCGTCTTAAGCATTGGGATAATATCTGGACAAGGCCAAGTCACATGAAAATGCACTCAAGACAGACAGACAGATTTATATCCAGTTGTTCAAACCACTGTGGCTTTAGCATTTAAATGTAAATTTGAATTAAACTTTACCTTGTCAAGACACAATATAGATACTAGTCTCATGAAGTAATTATAGCCTTATTGTGTAACATACATACAGAATGTTTGCCAAAGAGAAACATAAATACAGCGGGTCCTCGAGTTACGACACAGATCTGTTCCTTCGACAGTGATGTAACCCGAATTTTGGTGTAAGTCGAAACACACTCTAGCCTCAGTCACTTACCGATCCTAACACAGTTGTAAAATCATAAAAACACAACTAAGCCACAGAAAAAGGAAAGGACCCACTGCATTAGCAATAAAACTGTAAGTAAATAATGCAAACCTCTGATGGAATGACCCAGAGCCATTAATACACAGACCCATCATTCTCCAAAAAAAAAAAAAGCACCATATAAATTCAGAAGAATTGTTGAATTCAGGTTTGTTTCACACATTTGTTGAAGAAGGTTTTAATAGTGGGCCATTGCCTTCGCTGAGAGAAACGCTTTCACTTCTTCGTCTTCTCTCCGAGAGTGAATAAGAAACTCGTGTTAATTTCACACACCCACATACTCCTTCCCAGTCTCTGCATATCAGTGGTGGTCTGTCAGGGCCTTCTTATTTCTGTTCAAGAGAGTCAAGGTCTTTAATGGTTTCAGGATAAACACATGTGCACCTCTAAGCTGTGCTGTGTGTGTTTGTACTGCAGCACCTGAGAGCCAGACAGACTTGGCAGGTACAAGCGATCCGCTATGACCTCATAATCAACACAGTAATGTTTCCATGGTAACCCACATTTCCTGTGGCGTTTCCTGGGATGAGGTGATTTGGCTGGTTATGGAACGCACCTGCTGCCTCCTGCCCTCCCTTTCTCTTTTCGTCTCTCTTTCTCTCTCTCATATACACACACACACACACACACACACACACACCACAACACAAACACTCAATACACCCAATTCACACTCACATACAAAATACAAACACTCAATACACCCAATTCACACACACATACAAAATACAAACACTCAATACACCCAATTCACACACACATACAAAATACAAACACTCAATACACCCAATTCACACACACGGACAAGACAATCACTTGTGCAAGATACATGCGAATTTATTTGGTCAAATTTAGTGATGGTGTTTAAAGTGGTTTAAAGGGGTAAAACGTTATGGAGTTATTACTGATGATAAATTGGGGCTGTTAATCATTTTTGCAGTATCTTTTGCATCACTGCAGTACTGCAATGTCTTTGCAGTGCCTATACTACAGAATGCTGCAATATGCAAATAAGCCTCTAACAAAACACTACACTTATTGCCGTTGAAACCCTAGCCGATCTCTAACCACATCAAGGACCATGTTTCTAACACAGGCAAGGCACAATCTCAATATGTGATCTCCTTATGGTATTTTGTCCGTGTTATGCAGCCTTTTAATGAAGACCATGACAAACAACATCCATGACAGACAGAGTCTTTTGTATACGGTCAGATGTCGTACAAAACATGTTGAACATTTACCACGTCCTATTATTAGACCTCTACGAGAATGTTTCTGTCTGTCGGAATTAATTAAAACTCTTGACACAACTCCACTTGAATCTAATAATGTTCTCCCTCCACACAGCAAAAGGAGACAAATTAATGCATTCAGGTTTCGAAAAGATACCTGCAGACAGTCGTCTTTGAGTTTCTTCATTAAGCCTGATTAAAAAAGCAAAAACATTTCTAAAAGCAAAGAAGTTAAAGTCGCTCACAAAGTTACTGTGCTTGGCCTGAAACATTTGAATATTGGTGTGTTTGCTAATTACATTAGTATACATAATCTATTTCCAAGACAAAGTTTTTACTCTTAAAAAGACAATGATGGCCAGAGCTAAAAAAAACGTACACGCTTTTCACACAGCTATTGAAAATGAAAGAGCAAAGATGCCTGAAATCACATATGTGCGAACACGTTAAGTTTTAGGCCGGCAAGAAAAATGCTTAATGCAAAATGTACGGTTGGTATGAGATAAATTTTCATGTAGAGTGACGGCAAGAGCCTCAGAGTCTCAAACGTGTTCCTTGAGTTCTGGGAGCGGATGAGGAGGTTAAGACCAACTGCTGCCGTCACTCAAGTGCTGATGGTGATAAATAAAATAATCAATCAAATTTGTTAATGCTGCATCCTTACCGATTAAGTGGCTCACAAAAAACGTATTTAAACCAGAGACTTCAACCATGGCTTCAAAGACAACATACACCTGGGTTTGGAAACAGTCTTTTAGGTAATTCCTAGTATTTTGCTGTCTATTTTATATTGTATTTAAATACTTATTGGTATACATTTACAGCATTTAGTAGACGCTTTTTTCCAAAGCAACTTCCATTCTCTAACTACAGTCTCCCTGGAGCACTGTCCAGGGGTCTTGCTCAGGAACCCAATGGTGGTATGCTGGAGGTAGGATTCGAACCCATTTTACCTCTTGGTCCACAGGTAAGTGTGCTACCCACTAGGCCACCACCAACCATGATGTTTACAGATACATTCTGTACACAAACAAAATAAATCACTCGTGGTTGTACTGACAATTTAAAACTGAAAACTGTACCTGGATGGTGGGCAGGATTTGAGTATCCTGTTCTCCACATTCTACTGTGTCGTTATCACTTAGCCCAAAATACACCCACGCCAGTGTTTCAAAACTAAACAAGCTGTCACATACGCACGAACAAAGCAAGACCACAAATATCCAAAAGTGTAAACAAAACTGCGATTTCCTAGGAGCAGCCGAGTTCTTACAAACTGAGCTGTCTCACTTTAAAACTGTAGATCCCTAAAACTTAAGAGGAGAGGCACCTAATTTAGGAAACTATCCTCTGACTTAAAGGGTTAAAATGCCAACAGCACGTTCCATTCTATTCACAGTATCCCGCTGTTTTAATTAAACCTGATGTTGCCATCAGAATACGGTTGTGCAAAATCACAAAATGATAATTTACTATGTTACCACACAGTAACTACAATATGCCCTTGCAATCTGCTGAAAATGAGAGAAATGTTTCTGCAGAGCACTGCAGAGGCCAGTACTGTTATAATGGTTGAGACGCGCTCTACCCACTTTCCAAAAACAGCATGATACGCCTAGGGTTTACACTGCAGCCAAAAGTCAGGGATACTGCTTTATTACTTACTGCATACACTCACTGCTGCATTTTAATGATGCACAGATGTACTGTAAATAGGATAATAAACATAGAATAATTATAATTAATTATCTGCACATTCTATGTCAGAGTGTGTGCTGCTATTCTCCAGAAGTATTGTTCGTATTCTCGGTAAACATAAGAAAGCGTAAAAAAGCCCAGCTTTATCAGCTTGATCATACACTGAAAACATGATAGAAATCTAAGTTTTTAACAAGGATACTATAGTAAAGATTTATACTATATTTATACTATAGATAGTAAAGATTTAAACTATTCTGAACAAATTCTAACTGATACATACTTATACAGTACTATGCAAAAGTCTTAGTTACCCATGCAAACTGTTTAAAGCCATTATTCTCAGCAGTAAAAAGTATCAAGTTTCATTTTGTGTGTAAAAGTAGTAGATATTGTGTGAGCTGGTGAGGAGAACACAGGTTCGGTTCCAGATTCCTCCTCGCACCTCCAGCCGTTGTCTGGATTTGTGAAACTCCATCAGCAGCTCCTGATTTAATTTACTGAAGGACTGATTGAGTCAAACCAGATGGAAACAATAAGTAATACTGGACTTCCACAAGGGACACATTATTATACTGTGTAAAATCACTTTTTACTGTATAATGTTATTTGTATTTTTATAGTTATTCAGTTATAGGTATTTAGTATGCTTAATCGCGGTTCAGCAGTTGCGACTTCAGTCCCTCGCTGTTTTCTGAAAACCGAACTAGTAATTGTTTGCAGAAACCCCCGAAACTATGTGCAAACTGCAGATGTCCACCGCATTTTTGTTTGCTTTTGTGACATCCGGGCCTTGTCCGCCATGTCCTCATGCTGGTTGTTTATGTTCGGGCACAGCGTTTAGCAAGGCAATCAGACACCTGAACGGAATGAGTCTCCGGCGGACAAGGCCTGGGCGTCACAGTCACTTGCACTCAGAGGCGGGAGGTTTGAAAGTAGCCAATCCAAGAACATTATTTATTTCTCCTTGCTGCTGATTGGCTACTGCCCTGTGACACTGCAGTCCACCCCCATGGAGTGTCTCGAGCGTTCTCATGTTTTTACTGTGAATTAAATGAATTTATTACCTGCTTATACCAAAAAAAATGACAGCGCATACCAAAGAAAACGCCCGTGCATGAATTACAGTACAGTCTGTACAGAGGTAATATCAGTTTTTACATTCTAGCACATTCTAGTTCAGTGTAAACTGTACAGTATGGATACAGGTTTAACCTTATATTTTATTTAAGGGTAATGTATTAAGCTGAGTTTAAAATTAAATTAAAGTGTTTTGGGAGCATATCTGGGGGCATAATTAGGGTTTACACTATAAACATAGGCATTTTTAGTCATTTATTTACCACATCACATATTCACGGTTTTTCACTATATGGAGGTGCTCTTGGAATGCCCAGTATCTAGTAATATTGCACAGTACTTTTGCACAGTACTGTATCACACATTTCTCTTTTTCATTTATCCACTTATACTGTTTCAGACGTTTAGTCTTTGAATCAATAGGTACATTGGAAGCAATTATGTGATAATGTAGCCAAAAGCTAATTGCTAATGTCAAAAACAACAATTTGTGAGATTATTAAGAAGAAAGTAATCACACGGCGTGCTTATCAATAGCAAATACTTGCAGAACATAATAAGGTTCGTTTTTAAGGGTTTACCAGATATGGGTAAAGACAAACGATTAATTTCAATCATCACAGTGCGTTTAGGTATCTCATTGTAATATATGAAACTGTACATATTACACGCTGTTAAACAGGAACAATAATGAAATTACAGCCAGTAATTACAACTGATAACTCGCCATTTCAGTTTTGTTTGCACATGTGGTAAGAACACATACAATTACTAATGAAGTGGTATTTCCATGTTTGTTTCGGAACCAAATCATTCACCGGCCCAGACTATGATGCCAGAATAACAGGCAAGGACCTAACGGTACATTTCACTCATCATTGTATACTGCTCAGGAAGTATGTTTTGTATGTAATAACTGACAAATTAACTTGACATGGCTATGTAAAATTAATCAAAGATCCACCATTTATTAACCTTTCTTACACTCTCCACACTTCACATATGGATTACAGTACGAATCTGTTTTAAAATGGAAAAAAACGATCACTGGCTGAACGATCTGGGGTAAATATCTGTGATTTTTAACCAATATTGTGACTGTAATTTGAACTGTAATAAATTAAGTGTGCCTGACTGCCAGTTATTTCTCCCACACTGTTGTTGGTAATACAGGCTATAATTATTCTGTAAATAAACACTTTATGCATTATTACCAAAAGTGGACATTAATGTACTGAGATGAGTACTTAATGCTGTAATTAATTTCAAGATAAATCAATTGGATTAATTATGCTTCAGGAACAGTGTGTTATGGAATACCAAGCTTATAAACTCATTATAAACCACTTAAGAGCAGTCACCTGAGATGGGCTTCTCCCTAATGATGTGCCTCGTAAGGGTATTCTTTTTTATTTCTTTCTTATTTTCTATGTATTGCTCCACTTAACCATACTCATACTAGATAATAAGTACAGAAAATGAGAGAATAAGTACAGAATAAAGATTTCCATCCCTAGCCCGTGTCAAGCCAAATCAGGTGTGACAGCGGAGTGTGTGCTGCATAAAGAAGTAAATTGTGGCCACTTTGCTTAAATGATAAATTTCCCTCTCAATACAATCAGTCACAATATTTAAACCCACTGACACCTGAAGTGAATAACTGATTCTCTCTCTACAATGATACCTGGGATCTACTAGACAGCAAGTTCTTGAAGATCATGTGTTGGGAGCAGGAAAAATAGGCAAGCTTTGGCAAGGGCCATATTGTGGCAGCAAGATGACTGAAGTCACCACAGTACTGACAGCTGTATCCTCATGTGGCTAAAATATTCCACAGCCCACAGTTGTGGAGAATTGGAGCGAGGTTAAATAGGCCTCAGAACCCAACACCCACTTTTTAATTCAACCCACTGATCAATCTTCCATCAATAAAGTCCAATCACCTTATGCTCTTAGCTCCACCTTTCCCTGTTTCTACCAATAAATAAAATATCAGTTATCTCTAATTAATATTCAGTGGTATCTGGCCAGACCTGGCCACCAATATTTAATAAACGGATACGCCTGTTTAAAAAAAAAAAAGGAAAAAAAAAAGATGTTTGTGAGCAACATATCCAGTTTAGTCCGGTTTGGACACATACACTTATTTTAGGGTTCGTTTCGTCTTCAACTAAGGGGCTGTTGGGGGTTTTCCAGTTGCTGAATTCTCAGGCTGAGGGAGACAGTTCAGTGGGTTCAAACTCTAACTGTAAGAGATATTCAGTCTTTCACTTGCATTAAACCATTTCTACCACCTAAATCACCATCAGTCCATAAATGCCCCTTCAAGGTTAGATGAAAAAAAGCAAGGGAAGGCACAACAAACTGTAGAGAGGCAAGTTTGTGCATGTATCATAGACTAGTTCTTACTCTTACTTCAGACTAATACAAGGTTACTTAACACATTCATTGTTTTTAAATGGTAAAGCTGCGAAAGCTGTAAGAAAAGAAAGAAAGGCATTTGGAGGGTGATGGAGCTGACTAGGAGTCCCTGGGATACAAAGTGTACCTCATTTTACAATGAGAATACATGTAAAAAAAAAAAAGGAGGCTGAAAATATTCTTCCTCTGGTAAACAGGTATAAAAGGTAGCTTTTACCTGTAATTCTTTTTATGATTCATGTTCAGAATAGGCCAAAAACATTTTACTTATAAGGTAACACATTTCATTCAAATAAAGTAATCTTTAGCACAGCCACTGTTTTTTTTTTCCAATCACAAAACAAATATCTTACAAGAGTTACAATTTAAGTGGTGGAGCCTCAACATAATCTGGTTTGCACTCCTCCGGCTGGCTTTATCACTTTCCATTATGACCAATGCCACATGTAATAGTGCTGAGGAAAAGGGTAAGAGTTAAAAAAGAGCGCTGTCAATATAACCTGTAGCTGTGTGCAATGGGTCACCAATCGTTACTGAAAAAGAAAATAATTACAAAATGAATTCATTCTAATGGAGAGACTGATGGATGAAAGACAGGATAGCAAAGGAGACACACGAGTTCCATCAGTATGAACTGGAGATATGTGCTATGGGTCATCAGCTATATCCCTCTAGCCATTTAATGACCATAGCTTCAAATTCAAGGAGTTACAAAACCCTGGTTTAACTATGGGATGCAGGGACGAACGACGGGATGGTAGGTAGGTGGCAGATGAGCGCTGTCGGAATTGAACTCACGCACTTTAGGTTGAATTTTCTGCAGTTTGGTAGCTGCAGAAGTTACAATCTATGAAATGTTTCCATATTTACAGATTTGTTTTTGTTCTTCAAGCTATCTTAATGAATAGCTGAAGGCTCACTAACCTGACACAGCTATTAGGAACCTCTTAGCTTCAGTGAGAAGCAGGTTTGAAAGTTTAAACCCCATGAAGAGGTCATAAAGTGAGTGGTGCATGCGGGAGAGAGACGAAGAGGTGAATATGAGGATAAAGGAAACAAAGCAAGTTATTTTTGGCACGTTCTCTGCTCTAGATTAAAACTTGAAAGAGGCGCATAAGAAAAGCTTAAAATGATCCTTTTTACCATTTAAGATTAAGCCATAATTGGAGGCAAGTGTGCACATAGCTTTTTCCCTGTTCAGTTTAATGGCCATTATCTCAGCACAAAAGACAGACGGGCCAAGGTTCGGTGTTTAAACTGACCAGTGATCTGAAGAACAGCGTTCCCTCAGCTCTCGCGATGCAAGAAAAAGACGTTTTACGTTTGCGCAGTTCTGCATAAACTATATAATTCACTGATACTAAACTAATTTACACTACCAGTCAAAAGTTTGGACACACCTTCTCATTCAATGTTTTGTCTTTGCTTTTATTATTTTCTACACTGTAGATTAATATTGAACACAACCAAAATGATGAAGGAACATATGGAATTATGCAGTAAAAAAACAACAAATAAAAAACAGAATAATAAGGTAATAAGGTAATGATGGACTGTTGTTTCTTTTTACTTAGTTAAGCGGTTCTTGCCATAATGTGCAGTAGAACCGTAGTGGAACAGGATCACTAACTGTGTACCAA
>JBBIGA010000040.1:33736001-33763779 GCA_037576975.1 Alestes dentex | reverse complement strand
CGGTTCCTAAGATCGGCCAAGTTTAACGAGTACCGATCGAGTCATAAAATGTGATTATCGGCCGATACCGATCTTTGGCCGATTGATCGGAGCATCCCTACTGTTTAGACTGGTGGGTCTGATCCTGCTTCGTTTCTATGGTACATTATTAATCACCCCAAACCACCAGTCAATCTACACAGTTCTGTATGTATGGAATGGTAAAACACGGGTAAATCAGAAAAAAATAAAGAAATAAATATGAGGACTAAAGCCTTGGCCAAAACCTTGTTTCAAAATTACTGCGAAACAATGTCTTAGGCAGCATATTTGTAACCACATAATATAATAACTTTACATGGTAGATATAAGACCAGGAGTACTCAATCTTTTACACAAAGGGGGTCAATGTGGCTACACACTTGTTCCAATTATTCGAAGAGTGAGACCAACTGATTAAACATGTGTAATCAGGTGTACTCCTTATTGTGTGACATGAGATTCTGTAGCCCTCTGAATGACTTTGTTTACATCATACTGACTGAATTCTGAAAAGTTAAAAGAAAGGTGGATTTTTCTTTTTTTTAAATCCATCTGCATGCTGCAACATTCAGAACCGATCCGCTTAGTTTTTGGCTTGTATTTTGTACACAGTTCTGGCAACATGCTAGTTGTACTAAGTGGCAAAAAAAACAAAAACAAAAAACCAACAACAACAATGAGCTCATACATTACTTAGCCATATCCTGACAAAAGGAGGCTGGCCTATGCACAGTCAAAAATCTGCCAGTGCTGATATAACTTTCCCTTTTTTCTTTAACAAACAAACAAACAAAAAAAACACCCTCAAAAAACCCAAAGGCTTGAAATTAAACAAGTTGAAAGCCAAACCATTAATATACGCAAATATTTTCACTTATTATCAGGATGTTGCAAAAATTAAATAATTCTAAACAGAATCTGAAGTAGGTGGTCAACAATCAATATTTAAGTATCCATAGTTCTAAATTATCCAACATTCAGCAGTCTTCACATAAACACTACTGACACAAACTAAGCATGGGCTGAGATTCTGTTAGCTTAAGATTTGCAAGCAGTTTTACAACCACATGCTTGACTCCAATCTAAACTATTATTCATCTTTAGAGAAGGTAAGCTTCATTTGAAGCTGCCTGCTGAACGATAAATGGTCCAATATTTCCAAAACTACTTGTATATTAAAATATCGTTACATGAAAGAAACCATTTACAAGATACCAGGTTTTATGAGACTGACGCTATGTAATAAGCACTGATCCTTACTGTGATTGTACAGTGCAGATCAAAATTCTCACATTCTGAATTATTATAAGTATTAAATAAACTATCTGTAGACAAATAATCCAACAGCGATTATACAGTAACTAGCTCCTACTCTGCAGACTACATACATAGAGTTTTATGCAGACACTCACTTTAGGAGCAGGCTGGTTCTGAGGGGTCTCCAGAGTGTTGCTGGTGTCCTGAAGAACTTTTGTGGAGCTACTCTTTGGCTTCTTCCCCCGCAGACGGTTCATAAAGAAGAGCTTAGAGGAGGACTTGGACAGCGTGGGCTTTGACTGCTTACAGAGAACGTCACTGCCCCACTTCTGACCCTACACGGGGCAAAACAGGAAATGATTTAATGCAGGTAAAAACTGCTGATCCACCATCACAGTGTAAAGAAATGTTAGAATGTTACAATGTAAAAAAAAAATGTTATTTATGAAATGTGTACCAATCAGTACTTTTGATATATATGTTACAAAGGGCTGTTAAACACCTGTCCTAAACAGATGCTGCTCTCCACAGTTTAACATGCCCTGTAGTTACATTCTGAGGTCAAAGTAGTTCCCTTTTCAAGCCCTTTATGAGTTGAAACTCGTGTGTGGGTTTCTCAGTAGTGTTAGTAAAGTTTGAGAACAGTGGATTTTGAAAGTAAAGTTAACGAGGTGTTTGAGAACACTATGCAGACGTCAGATATTGTCAGATTTTTTTTTTCTTTCATCCAAAGGGCATTTTGGAAGAGAACTCACATTGAGCTTGTCTGGCGTTAGTTTCATGAGCTCCAGATTCTCCATGCTGTGGCGTCTCCCCGTCCTGGGCCTTGCTCCTGGTCAGACAAACAAACAAACTCTGTAAAGAGTCATGGTAGAGAGGGCAGTTACAGATTTTTTTTTTTTTTTTGCAGTGTCATTTTCTTGTTTAAAAAGGTCAAAACATTTGAAAACATTTACTCTTTCCCTGTTTTTCCTTTGTATATTTATGTATTTTACCATGCAGGCTATAGTCGATCTCTTTGCTCTCTGATAAGACAGAGTTGTTGGTGCTGTAGCTGATGCCGAGGACCATCTGGAGATCAGAAACGTTCATACGGGCAGTCAGCTCACCGCTGCGGTCTCCAGTCTAAATACAAACAAATGGAGCATGTACACTGAGATTGCGTTTTACATTTGTTTATGATGTGCAGCCATGTTGTACTGTATCGGTTGTTCATTATGGTAACAATGAAACGGTTCATGTTTACAAAGCACTTCTTGGAGATGCTCAGTCAACATGCAGCAGACTAAGAGGCATACAATATGTAAATATCTGAATAGCACCAGTACCAAAACATACTAATACAACATGCTGTTAACTTGTTTTAGTTTTAGTAGATAAATGTAACTCAGAATACAATCACTAAACAGCCAATAAGGGCAGAGTTTCTTCTAAGCAGCATCATGTTAAAACTCTACTGTCTCATAGCCAAAGCCGCCTAGTAGGGCTATACAAGATTAGTGATATTAATCTCTGCACAGCTAATTGTTACAAGATGCAAATGAGCCTCAAGGGGACCAATCACAGCTCCAGGTGAGTTTCACTGGAAGTTTTGATTAACTGAGGTACTACTAATGTAATCCAACAACAGCAAAAGTATTTAGCCTAAGGTGTTTTCAAAGGGCACTTATTCTCCCTTATGCTTAATTTTTCCATGACATTTAATTTCATCAGGCGTAATCACAATATTGCATCCATACTGTGCAGCCCTATTGTCTAGGAAGCTTTTGGGAAACTTGAGCGAGAGTTGAAGCTGTGTACCTCCTTAGAGATTTCTAGATGTCTCTCTGCAAAGTGCATGGCCTGGTCATGATTCCCCAGGGCTGTGTGCGCGTTACCTAAGCTCCAGCAGGCACGTCCTTCACCAATTCTGACACAAAAAACACAAAAAACTAATTTGTGAAACTTTACTTCAGAGACTGTGTGAGAGATTGTCTGCCATTTGTAACCCTGCTAATAACCTTCACTTTAAGCAACTAAGATTCGATACGTTTTCCTTTTTCAAAACTCTACACACAGTTAGCACAGCAATACTCGACCCGCACCATTTTTTGCTTGAACACAGAATGCGTTCAATGAACACCATTTCCAAACTTCTCTCATTCATAACAAACTTTTCACAGCTTAGATTACAGATGCTTACATGCAGGCTTTCAAAACTTTTACATTTAACTCCAAAAGTCAACATGAAAATGAACTGAATATCAAGTAATATAATGAACAATAAAAGCCCAAAGGCCGATCACAGCGGATTTCTTTTCTATTCCAGCATGACTGTGCCCAGGTGCACAAAGTGCTCCATAAAGACGTGGCTGGAGGAGTTCAGTGTGGAAGAACTTAACTGGCCTCACAGAGTTCTGACCTCAACCCCATCCAGCACCTTTGGGATGAACTGGAACGGAGACTGTGAGCCAGGGCTTCTCGTCCAACATCAGTGTCTGACCTCACACATGCTCTACAGAATGAATGGACACAAATTCCCACAGAAACTCCCAAATCTTGTGGAAAGCCTTCCAAGAAGAGTGGAAGCTGTTAGAGCTGCAAAGGGGGACCAACTCCAGATTAAAGTCTATGGATTTGAATGCAATAACAAAGTCCGTGTTGGTGTAATGATCAGGCATCCCAATACGTTTGTCCATATAGTGTATATTGCCCATGCTACCGACTAAACATTTTAATTACGTGTAGTATTTGATACTACTTCAATCACTTCATTTGCTCCTGTAGAGTCACATGTGATGAGGAATGATGAGTTTAACGTAGTGTAATGAGGAGGGCACGTGTGTGTCTACCTGTCATTTAGGTCCTGAGCAATGATGAGGTGTTTGAGATGATAGTCAATAGCTCTTTCGTAGTCCTGCAGCAGCGTGTAGGTGTTGCCCAGGCTGTAGCAGGCCTGAGCCTCCACAGCTCGATCTTTCAGCTGCCTCGCCAACTGCAGAGCTCTCCTGATAACAGCCACCACACACACACAAATAGATATCACCTTACAGACACACAGAAGTCAAATCCACCAGAGAAACATGAAGAACGAAGTAAAAACCACAGCGCCAACTGCAAATGAAGTACTGACTAGTGCTGGAACAAAGAGTATATAATTATGAAACACAGGGATAGGTCTATCACTCCTACACTCTGATCTAGCAGCAGTAGTAGGCAGCACTAGTAAGCAGCCAAACCGCGGTATGAGGTTGGAGAGGTCAGATACGGAATAGGTCAGAGGTCTCTGGCTAGCAGCACAAGAAGGATTAACAATAGCAGCAAAGAGGTCAACAGAACATGTGAACAGGATATAAACAGAATGGTAAATAAGTGAAGGCTCACTTGTAGTGCTCAGCAGCTTTGTCAAACTCTCCTAGGAAGACGTACGCATTTCCTAAGTTACAGTAGGCCCGCCTCTCTGCCGCCCGATCACCAAACTCTTTAGCAATGAGCAGCCGCTGGAAGACAAAACACACACTTGTGTGAGGACTTAGTACCGCTAATAACTTAACATGCATCTGGAAGCATTAAAACATTGCACATTTTCTGAACGCAATTTTTTTTTGTGGCTAAATACAATTCTTACTGAATGCAATAAATACTACATATCACATTAACAATGGCTACATTTCTTTCTAATGTACAAATAACATAAATGCCCTTAGAATTTTTTTTCCCTCATGCTAGATACAATACTGCATACTGATCCTACAGAAGCTCACGTTCACCATTATATTTACCAATTCACATTTGACCATTGACAATCATATCAGTCATATAAAAGGGCTTTGTGTCAAACTACTGAACGTGTATTTTTAACAACATTAAATTATATCGGTTATCAAAACTTCAGTCCTAGTTTTTTAAAATTATACTGGTCAGTCCTACACAAGACAGATCACTCACCTGTTGATGGGAGGCCACAGCACTGCGGAAGTTGCCGAGTAGGTAGTAAGTGTTTCCCAGGTTCCCGCAGGTGCGACCCTGAGCGGCACGGTCTCCCAGCTCTTTCACGAGGCACAGATTTGCCCTGCAACAAAAATACACAAATCCGTCATC
Source organism: Alestes dentex (assembly GCA_037576975.1). Classification (NCBI taxonomy): domain Eukaryota; kingdom Metazoa; phylum Chordata; class Actinopteri; order Characiformes; family Alestidae; genus Alestes; species Alestes dentex. The sequence goes on along the minus strand of JBBIGA010000040.1, from coordinate 33,758,421 downwards.
ACCCTCATAGGATTTGCTTGACACATGCAGGAGGCTCATCTTTCTCACAAACATACTATTATAACTGCAGCGGTTTTCAAACCAGTCCAAAATGTTGCACCAGACAGTCCATGTTTTTGCTCTGTCCTAGACCACAACAAACCTGAACTTAACATGAAAACCAAGTTCAGGGGTGCTGCAGGCTAATACCCAGCAAAAGTGTGAACTGTGTGCAGGGGCCCTGAGGACTGCTGTAAGAGCAACTCAATTAGGAGAGGCTATTCACATGATTAGTGAAATGTAAAAATTCAGGTACATTCCCATTCACAAACACACACAAAGGACTTACTCATAGTACTCTGCAGCTTTTTTAAGCGCGGTGGTCACCTCCTCCGGGAAGTTTCCAGGTTCAGAGTCATTCCCGCAGGCACTTTTTCCCTTAGCATGGTACACATTCCCAAAGTTATACAGAGCTCTGGCCTGCCCCACCTGCCATTGAATAAAAGACAGCATATGTACATTTACTTAAATACAGCTGGTGTGTAAGGCATCACATACCAGCCTAGTTCAAAATGCTTTTTTTTTTTTTTTTTTTTTTTAACCATAATGTAATGACAATATTTTTAGCATCGAGACAGTAATGGGCAACTGCACACAGTTACGAAAAGCACCGACCGCAAACATGAGAGATAACAGGAATGCAGAAACAAAATCACAACACAAGAAGTGTCTCATTTTTTCTCCCCAAGAGTTCCGAAGATATGCTCAAAACTTTCGAGCACCTGCTGTTGCTGCAGAAAACTATTCATGAGTTTCGAGTCAAATTAGGCCTATAGATTAAGGGTTTTATAAGTGTAGCCATTTTTAATTATGAAAAGCGATACTATATTATATATAACATATAGGAATCTTAACAAACTCCAAAAAAAAAAACTATCAGAAAGTTTGAAATTTGAGTATCAGTCGACATAGAGAAACATGCAAAAATGTAAAATCAATCCATACACTCTCAGACTGCAAAAACAGTGCCGTTTGAATTTTTTTTCACTGTCTGGCAAAAATGTGTTCCACTGTGACGTGTGTGACGTGCTGACCTTGTCCCCAGCATCTTTGCTGACATCTAGATGCCTCTGACAGAAGACCACAGCTTCATCAAAGCGGCCCAGTGCCTTCAGCGTGTTCCCGAGGTTACCGCTGGCTTTGGCCTCACCCAGCAGGTCTCCCATTGTCCTGAGATGAAAGCCAAACACAACACATCAAACACCTGACTTTCCCAAGAGTTTAAATTTACATTTTCAGTGAGGTCAAAAGTGCAAATGTACACATATTTGTATCTGCGGGCAAGTATATTACTGTTTAGTATGTGTATTTCTGCTGTTACTGCTACTTTTGTGTATATGACTCCTTTATATTGCCCATGGTATGACTTTCTATGTGCTTGAATGCATGGGTGTACCTGGTTAGTGTTAGGTCGTGGTGGTGAAACTCCAGAGCCTTTTTGTAGTCATGTAGATGGAAGTAGGCATTGCCCAACTGGCTGTAGATGGCGCTCAGCACCTGCAGGTCTTCTGTGCCCACTTGTATGGCAGCCTCGAAAAATGACACCCCTCCACTATAATCGCCCACCTTACACAGGCGCTCCCCTTCTAGAGCCAGCTCCAGACAGGAGGCCTCCATCCTGCAGGAGCAGCAAAGAAACCATGACACACTAGTAGGCACTGTGAGACCACACAACTAACTTGGTGTTATAACTGAAAACTGGCAATGGACTTTTGACCATTAATTATTTCTTCAATACCCACTGGATCAGACAGATTTCACACATTTCTCTAAAAAGAGAAAATATCATGCTCATATTGAATAAAACCAACAACATGGTTGGCACATTTATTTGTTTAGCTGCAAAACTATGTCTGCATTATACCAATAAAAGATAATCTAATAGATAAAACTGTACGACTAGCTAGTAGGGCCTGACCAATACATAAGAGATCAAATGGCTAATAATTAGCACCATTTTTGGTTGCAGCATCGCAGGGACTCAAACTCACAATAGGAAGTCAATGAAAAACATAGCCACCTGATGCTACTCATATTTTTCCCACCCAAAATCAAAAGCCACACATTGGAGCATTTTCAGCTCAGACAGTATAGTCTAGTAATTTCTGAAAAGATAACTGAACTGACCATTTGTTTATAAGTCTATACAGGCATGAACAATGACAAACATTCAGGAGGCTCACATTTATTATTGATTTTGTTCAAAGCTGTTGCAAAAACAGTTTGTGGTGTAAACATTTTCGCAGACCTAGTTAAAATAAAACATGCTAAATGTGACCAAATCTAAGCTTCAGCATGCGATTAACACGTTATAACACAAATAAAAACTTTTATTTAAAGAGATCTAATGAAAAAAGAGCTACAAGATTGATAAAGAGGTTTATATGAGCAACTGAGAACTGACAACCATAACTGCCCATAAAGCACCATTTAATTTAAATAACTGAAGTGTAACATTGAAACAGAACTATAACATTATACCACCCACTATAATTTATTATAAGAATTTTAACCCACTATTTGTATTGGTACAGGCCACAAAATGTTCATATATCTTGGGCCCTACAGACTGCTATGTACTTCTCATAGTGCTAATATGCAAGATCACACAATTCTAGAGAACCACAAATGGTTGAAATCTTTGTACACAACTCCAAACTCCAAATGAGCGAATCTATAATGTAAACAACATTCCTATCTTGTTAATGAACCAGGCTAGTGTTGCAGTAAACAGCAGGCCTACTTTGCAACAAGGCCATACCCGAGTGCTTGACTGGATTACTATATTAAGAGGATCTCTCCCATACTGGGTCACGGAACACAATCGACAAAGAATAAAGTCCACAAAGCATCAAAATCACATGAAATCAGCCAATAATATTTATCTCGGGATGAACTGCAGCAACTGACAATTCCACTTGGAAAAAAATAAATTAAGACTGAATCAAGCGCATTTTCCTGCGTCATCCATAATACACAGAAATTTGTCACCAAATGAATCAAACCTGTCGACAGTTCATCATACCCATTTCTTCATTGCATCCAAATCCTTTCAAATCCTTTACAAATCCAAATCTCCTCATCACTTCAACTCTTTGGATGACTAAACTAAGAAGTAATTAGCCTTGACTATTATTTCATCTATGCTACAGCGCCTACCTGCTGCCTTTCACACAATCACAGCACACGGAGCATCTGATGGGCATCTAAAGAGCTTCAGCTGCGTTTGAGCTGCTCTGTCCAGCTCTAAGGACTTGCTTGTGACCCCTGAAGAGGTTTCCACTGGGGGTGTGCTGTCTAAAACTAGCCGCTGCTGATAGACAAACATCACAAACTTGGCAAACACCAGCCCGCCCAACAATATCACTCTCAAAAGCTTGAAAAAAAACTTAATTTAAAGTTAGAAACAAGTATAAAAAATAACATTAAGAATAAATATCCTGTCTAGATGCAGAGCCTGCTGTAATTGCTCCATATTGGAGGGCAGAAATTGCGGCTGGCTTGGACAGAAACTGCTGTGCTCAGTGTTTTCTCAGCTAATCAGATTGAGCCTTAACTTTCCTCTGTAATCTGTGATTAGGGCACACACAGTTAGAACTAAACAAGATATACATCTGAGATATGAAGAAACGGCAACAATTTGTAGTTTCAATAACTTGTTCTGCTTTCATTCTTTAAGAGCAAAGAAAACCTGAAAAAAAATATTTGTGTTATTTGTGTTTTCCTAATAACTACAGATATTTGTGTTTTCCTAATAACTACTCTTGGACCGAACATAATCCTGATCCACGTTAAGATGGATCCGAGGCAAGTTAGGATCCGAAAAATGGTTTAAAATGGAGTAAAGAGTCAGAATTTGTGTAATCGTAGTCACAGGAACCAGACGGCCAAGTGTTAAATGGCTCTCTTAAAGCTACACACAATAGTTCTGATAAGTTTTTAACTTTTTTAACTTATGTATTTTTTTTTTTAACTTATGTATTTTCTTTAATCACGCATGACAGAGAGGTACATGCAGGATGTAGCAAGGCAAAATAGCATTTAACAAAATATTTTCGCCGACTAACAATTGCACCGTTATCAACAAAACGTATAGGTTCACTGGTTGTTTTAGATAGTAAATAAAATGGTCATGTTTGTGTTTTGTATTATATTTGTACTGTAGACATTGCAACCCCTGGTTCATACTCCCATCACTGTAAAGAAATTAGTTTCTCTATGATGCGTCATTTCGCGTCTAACCACTTTTACACAAAAACTGAAACTTTTTCATATGTGGCACTGTTCAAAAAACAGCAGTAATCATGGGCCGCTACAGCACATGTTAATGGGTGAACTTTGCTAAATTTCACAACAAGTTTGTCAAACATGTAGGTCTATTCAATCTGCATGATCCTCGGCTTCATACGGAGACACTGAACTGTTATCCTGGTCCGTCAAGAGAAATTTAAAGCCATTTCAGTGCAATCCATACAACCAAACACAAAGGAAGGTCTGCATAAACTGCAGCTGCTCACATACTAAGCAGAAACCCACAGCTGAGGAGGCTCACCAGATGGGCACACAAAGGGAAATAAACCATAAATGATTCAGTGCAGTGTTAAATATTAAGGACGTCCAGCAGAGCTCTCTTCTCAGAGGCACACCTGCTTCCGCTAAAGCTGGGAATAGTAGCAAGGAAATCAACAGGTTCTGCACAATGGCAGGACCTATCTAACCCTAGTTCAGCCAATCACTAACAGCAAATTTGATTTTTTCTGTTACAAAAGTAAAGACGGGCAAAACAAAGTACGACTAACGAAGTCGGCTGCTGAGCAGGAAACTCATCTTTCCCCAAAGATAACTTAGAAACATCTAAATGCATTTAGGAAATAAAACCAAAAGTAGGTTCTCTAATAACAAACTTGTACCTTCTTTCCCGAGCTTTTCCTCCAGCTTGGACTACAAACACAAAACGGGTTTAAAAGCAACATGAATGGATGCTGATGTGCCTACCTGTAGCAAACATGAAAGGCATTCTCCTCATCCCCCATTCTAGCCACTGAGCCACTTGCAGCCATTGAAGTGCATAATAAACACAGCGATCCCAGTTAGATCCGTAAGAAAGTCCAACAAAGAAGAAAAACAAAACGTTCGCAAGGTGCTTGGAAACGCGCTACTCAAAAAAGCGTTTCTGTTGGTTTCCAGCGCCAGAGTCTTCTGAGTGCAGTGGAACACCGTCCCAGCCAAAAAAAGGAAGAAGAAAAAAAAAAAAAAAAAAAAAGTCACAGATCCTGGTTCCCTGTTGCAGTTGGTTTGGATGGAAGTATGTGCATGTGTGCGTGTGTGTTTTATCCCGGGCAGTCTTCTGGGCCTCTCTGTGAAGAGAACATAAGATGCCGTATGTGAAGCCTCATTCTGTGCGTAACGCCATGGCAACACCCACTGAGCAGCGGCCACATGCAAGGCTGTGTGTGTGTGTGTGTGTGTGTGTGTGTGTGTGTGTGTGTGTGTTAGTCTCACACTATTGTGGCCTTTGTGTGTGCGCAAGCTTAATCAAAGCAAATCAAGCAGTCCCTGTAAGACACTCACAGTAGGTCAGAATGTACACGCTACTGAAATAAGCAGGAATACTAGCGTAGCGCAGAGTAAAGACACCCACAGACCCGATTTCTCTCCACCAGCACCAAGCAAGCTTTCCCAGAAGCCAAGGCCTTCTTTCCCATAATAGTATAGGTCAATGCATCTTAACCCACTGACATTCATGTGCTTCATTCCTGCTGAACTTTGAAAACAAAATAAAAAATAGTTTTGTTTACTGTGCACCAAGCAGCTGCCCTTAGAACTACATCACAAGATGTAAAGCTCAGCTCACCTGTTTCACATGATCTTCCCAAAAGCATTATTTCAAATCTTATTTTAACTTTAACTTTTTAATTTTGAGTTGATCGGTCATTTATTGTTTCATTGTCTTACTATTTTTTAGTGTAATTAACTGTGTTATTAATACATTGTTGCTTTCATCATTGTACTATTCATATAAGTTCATTCATATGAGACACTTAGCTACTTTGCAAATGAGGGTCCTATGTATTCTGAGATTAAAATAAGGTTTCTTAGAACGCATAAACAATGTATTCTGAGATTAAAATAAGGTTTCTTAGAACGCATAAACATAAGGACAAACAAATGCAGAATTAATAAATATGAATGAAGAGAAACACGGTGAAAATGAGTGTGAAAATTCTGAAATGATAATCGAATCTGCAAGCAAAACAGTTTAAAACTATTAGAGTAAAAAAACGAAAAGACATTTGTAAAATCAGAGCATGACTATAACTATTGGTATTGCATGACATTGCCATAACACACTTTTCTGAGCATATTGCGGATATTGTCAGTACATACCACTGACCAACTGTATTTTTCATTACAAACAGTATAATTAGTTTAATTGTTTTAATGTAGTGCAGCACAGTAAATGAAATCCGTGTATTCATCATTTATTTATTTTTTTTAAAATGTGGTTTGTTTTTGACCATTACAAATCATGACACTGAGTATTGCGAACATTTCTTGAATACATCCCTAATTTCAATAATAAACGTTTTTAAATTATATTGATATGATCACTTATTAGAGTACTATATTGTCCAACACAAATCTTTACCCTCTAAAAAAAATCTACATTTTACTGGACATAAAATTGTTATTTCTGTCAGGCCTTAGTATGTAAGATGCTCCAGGAAATATCAACAACATTTAATATGCATTGGATCCTGAAGAATGGTACTCGACAAAACATCAGTATTGTGATTTTACTGCTACATATCACCGTATCATCACTTTTCTGGAATTAGAAAGGCTTAAAATCTGTAAATATTGTTTCAAATGTTATGTTTAGTCCCCCCATCCATACTGTCAATATGTGGAACAAATAATGGTTTTGTTTAAAAACCAACACGTTTCCTTATTGTGGTTACAGCAGTTTAGCCCCGCCCATTCATCCACCGATTTACCAAAACCTTTCACGGTTAAAAATTAGACTTTTGTTGGATTACTGAGACAATACTTTTAACAGACGATATATTGTGCAGCCCTATTGGGAACCACTGGTCAAAGAACTGGACTGTGCATGGCTTTAGTCCAGACTGCACTAATGTAGAGGTTAAATTCATATCAACTCTCCACGTTTGATTCCTTATAAATCGCATATCTCTATTTACAAGCATGGCTTTCTGGTCGAGTTCCCTGAAGTGCGATGAATACTGCTTCAAGTTCAAATGTCTTTGAAATGTGCGTCATTTAACAAGCCTACACAAAGATGTGTCAGCAATAGTGAGCTAATCCGTGAGTAAACTAATCAGCTTGATAGGGTGACTGGAGACGCATTCACTTTTATTGTGGCTGGACAACACAAAGAAGTCTAGACAGGTAAATTATTCCCCATCTCTAAATGAGCCGCTCCTGAAGCATTTTTCATCCAAGTTTGCCCAAAACATTCAGGAGTTAAAGTAAGGAGAAATTAATAAAGAACGGAAATTAATTACATGACCTATTAAATGTCAGCACACATGATCTTCACAGAAGACAACAGTGTAGCAGTTGCATATATGTGCCAATGGTGTGAACACCCACATGCTTTCTTACTTCTATTCAGATCAGAAAACAGTCCTTTTAGCCAAACAGCGGTGAAGGTTCTTACAATCTACAACTGAAAACAAACATCTGATTATCTAGACAAGATGAGGCATGAATTTGGCTTAAGGGGGGGAATGACATGACCCAAGATATACTGCATCACTCCAACTGTGTGACACACAGGATACTTTGACTCATCAGACAGCAAGGCCTCCTGGCCATGCAGTGTAATCTCTACTATCTACAGAACATATTCAATGTCCTCCGTGTCCTTTAAGGTTTTACCTTAGAGTATCTGGATTGATTCAACTTTCTTCCACTCCAAGACAAAGTAAATGTTACTTTCATAAATCTATCGATTTCCAGGACGGATGAGTAAAACAATCAAGACATGTCATTATGTTTAACCAGCTGGTCCACAGTAAATGGTTCACTGAAAAAAAATCAAATGATCCCAAATGCACTTGAACAGCAAAGACGTGTAGTGTTTTTAGTTTTTGGGGTTTTTTTTAGTTTTGCAGTGGACCTACATGGCTAAAATAATGCAAGTTGGTGTCACTCAAAATCCTCTCAACACACACCTCTCAGGCCAAACCATTTTTCTTGAATACACCTTTCTTATATGTTTTAATATTATTGTCTACGAATGTAAATCTCACCTCTCTGGCTGTAGCATTTTGGCTGATTGCATTAAAATGGGCAGACAAAAACTGTGACTATATGTACGCCCTATGCAATTTATGAACATAGTGCATTTGGACAACGTTTTTCCATTGCTCTGTGCCAAGAGGGTGAGTGTGGCACTGTGCTACTACAAAAAACTCATTTAATAAACTGCAGTGCAGGGTGAAAGCTTTGTCAAAGCTGCTACACACAGCAATTGAGTGTGTGTGCCTGTGTGTGTGTTCATGCTTAGAGGGATACGCCTTAACTGATTCCTAAAACAAACTAGCTTAAAGCACAGCGGTTACGAAGTGACAACAAAAAAGCAGAAAGACAAGTCTGCCCTTCAAGAGGCAAGAGGAGAAGCTAGTGATGGATTACTAACCTTAAATACAATGAACCTTCTTTGTCTTTTAAGACCTGCACAGAAAAAAAAAATATATACACACATATATATTTCCTATATATGTATTTGTTCTATTTATTATCTTGTAGCCTTTCTTGCTGCACTGCGCATGCTAAAGAATTTCCCTGGGATAAAAAAAGCCTTTTCTTATCTTATCTTCTTAGGTTAAGCTAACGTTCTTGTTACATTTAAAGAGGAACACAGCATACCCCTAGCTATGGGACTTATTTATATCACCCCCAACTATCTGGGTGGCATTGCACACACCTTGGGCAGTTTATTACGGTTTTTAAGCACAGTCTGGATTTTTAGCTATTGTCTGAAACAATATATCTGAACATCAGAGAGCTTGTAACCTAACATTAAGAACTAAGACACCATTTTCTTAAATGGCAGGCTACAATGTTTAGATACATTGTTGCAGACAATAGCTAAAAAAGACTACGCTTAAAAATCTTTTAAAGATGCCCAAGGTGTGTGCAACGACTCCCAAGTAGTTGTTGGAGCTGTGTTCCTGTTTAAATGTAGCTTAAATTTAGAAGATAAGAAAGAACTTTCTTTATCCCCGGCGAAATTCTTCACGATGCTCGATGCAACAGGAAAGGATCAAAGAGAATGAAACAATAGAAAAAAATTAAAATACAAACAATAAACAATAGTGCAACACAATGACAAGAACATTAGTGTAGCAAAAAAGTATCAGAAAGCTAGGTAAATAACAAAAGAGGTCCAGAAAAGTAAAGGTAGGTTAATTAACTATATTAAAAAGGCATGTGAGCTCGGTAGTCTTGTAGTTACTGGTTTGTATATTAATAATAACTTTATACATTTGTTTACAAAGCTTGTTGGAAGATTAGCAAAAAGCTACGTTACCACAGGCTCCTTCGGAGCTCGTTTTGGTCCGAGCAAAACCGCTCTCTAAGTCACATTCAAGGCACACCGCTTAAAAAGCACTATCCGAAGACATTCCTGAGATTCTGGACAAATTTTTTGCACTAGTTAACGCGAAGTAGCTTAATAATTATTACTATTTTTCTTTATTTAAGACAACCCTGAGAACTTCCACACTACGGTACTGAAGAGCCGAAGTCGCTGCCTGGCTCTAGGATAGCCAATCACCAGCGAGTAATTCAAAGATGACCACGCCCCCGTATCACAGCTGCCGACCAATCAAATTTGAATGCTCTGCATTTATTAACGTTCACCACCATCAGTAGAACTGTTTGTTTACTTGTTTACTTGTTTTTCTTGCTTACTCAGGTATCTGGCCAACATGTCAGGTTATCTGATAAGTAAACAATAATTAAATTGCTCTTCTCTTCAAAAGTGCTGAAATTGGACAGAGGTCTCGTTTTGAGTATTTGTTTCATGTTGCCAAAGCAACCCAACTCCGCCCTGCTCCTGCAGCAGCCAATCGGGCTCATCTACAGATCGTGAATTATTTATGAGACTGTCAGGTAGGGTCTGGAAACACCACACCTGGTTGGTAACTCCACTGGTGTGTAATGTGTCATGAGTCGTTTTCCCCAGCTATACCAGTCAGGAATGACAGACCCTAATCGCAGAACCGCATCAAAAGGTAAGCCAACCTTCAACGTGTACTATATGTGCAAAATTATTGGGACACACCTCGTAATTATGCAATTTCGGTGGCCTCTTACTTCCAATAAAGGGCGATCTTAATGCTTCAGCATTCCAAGACATTCTGGACAACGCCATGCTTCCAGCTTTATGGACATAGTTTGGAGAAAGTCATTTTCTATTCCAGCATGACTGTGCCCCAGTGCACAACGCGAACTCCATAAAGACGTGGCTGGAGGAGTTCAGTGTGGAAGAACTTGACTGGCAGCACAGAGCCCTGACCTCAACCACATCCAGCACCTTTGGGATGAACTGGAAAGGAGATTGCGAGCCAGGCCTTCTCGTCCAACATCAGTGTCTGACCTCATAAATGCTCTACAGAATGAATGGGGGCAAATTCCCACAGAAACTCCAAAATCTTGAGGAAGAAGAAGAGTGGAAGCTGTTATAGCTGCAAAGGGGGACCAACTCCATATTAAAGTCTATGGATTTAAATTAAGTCCCTGTTGATGTAATGGTCAGGCGTCCCAATACTTTTGTCCATATAGTGTACCTTTAAGTGACAAAATGAAACGTAACCATTCACACAGTAACCATTCACCTGTCACGGCAAACGTCTTAAGCTACTCGTCATTGTGGATGGACCAGTTGTCTTTAAATCTAAGGGAAATTGTACCTCTACCTTTCTTTTAATGAAAGTGTCCACAGAGTTGAGACTCTTTGAGATGTAACCAAAGTAATCTAGAGTGTTTTGTGTGAAACAGTGTGTTGTAGAGAAGTTTCTTTGCAGTGGTGACCATATGAACCGAGGATCACAATGTCTCCAACACAATTGTGAAAAGTTTTATTCATTGTCCAAAATGGCCAGGGACCCTAATTAAAATAAGGTTTCTGTCTCTGGCATCATTTCATGTACTATTTTAATGTGGTTCCTATCGCCACTGTTGTGAACAATTCAGTTAATGCTGTTAAAACTGAGCATCATGACTTAGTTTACAACTTTGCAATTTAAATATCTTGCCATTTTGTTGGAAAATTGGTGAAAATGTGTCTTAATGAGTTTGCATAAATGAAACATACACTAAAACATCTACAGACTTTACCTAATGGGCCTACAGTGTATTTGCAGGACACAACAGAAGGATCTCTGCGGCATCACTAACATTTCACATCAGTGTACAGCTTGCTTCTGTTTATTCTTGTGGTTGCTAAGAAATGAGCAGGGACGCTCCTGATCAAGGTTGTAAGAGCAAGAAAGGAAAGAGCCTCCGGACTGTTTGTGAAAGGACTGCAGAAAAGAACAAGGAGGATGTAGATGATGAGGCGGATGCTAAGAATGTCTCCTCAGTGCTTTGGGAGAAATATTTCGAACAGAGTATATTTGTGGACATCAGTGATGATGACAGCCTCCATCTGAGCGACTTGCAAGGCTCCTTCAGGGTGGACGTTTCACAAGGCTCAGCGGTCTCAGAAAGCGCACAAACGTGTGGTAAGAGAGACTTCTGGTTTTCTACAAGAAATACAAACATGTATATGTATGTACAGTGGGGGAAATAATTATTTGTGATTATATATGAACAATTTTGACTTTGTTAGTTTCTCAAGAATAGTGTTTCATACGAACCTGCTCTGAATCTTCAGTCATATGATAATGGAGAAAAAATAGTGGAAATAAGATAAGATAAACCTTTGTGGCTTACAGTTCAATTTCTCATCTCACAATCACATAACTAACATATCTGTTGAACAATAACTGGCAAATAAAGGATAGTAATAACAACAGCCTGCAGTTAAAGGGATTAAACCATCTTCTTCTTCTTTCTCTTTCGGCTTTACCCTTCAGGGGTCGCCACAGCGAAAAAGGGATTAAACCATAATTAACCGTATTTTGTTTAACCTGTAGAGAACACAGAGGTTTCCGACTCATATGAGGTTGAAGAGTATTCCTCGGAGAGCCCTGCCTCCATTAGCAGTGAACGTGGAGATCATGGCCATGTCAGAGACGCAAGAAGAACTGAGATGAAGGCTTCAGATCCACAACCCAACAGAGCACCAGAGGGACCACGCTGGAGGCCTGAGGATGACAATACCAGCGATGAGGACCAGGAAGAGCTCCCCTACGATGATGAGCTTCGTGATGAACCCCAGGCTCAAAGCCAAAAAGAGGACTCAAAAGAGCTTTATGCTGTTAATGGGATGTCCAAGCATAGCTCTGGTGCGCTCCATACCCTCAGCAAGAGCAGCAGAGATTCTGAGAAAGAAAATAGTGTCATCTGCAACAGTGATCAACCTATGGTCGAGTTTCTCCGAAGCCAGGAACCTGGGCATGTTTCAGCTTCAGTTCCTGAGTTCCTGCTCAGGCATTTCTCTCAAGATGAGCTGCTCAACTGCAGCAGGCTGATCGAAGCCGAGACCATGCCTGAGGTCTCCCTGTTGGAGAGCATCAACGAGACAGTGATGAGCAGAGCTTCACCCAAACCTCACGCCACTTCAGGAGGTAAGGGTCCCAAATCAGGTTACAGTATACTTTTCTGTGCATGTCATGGTATCATCAGTACTTCTAGAACACAGAACAACTGCATGTATCATAAAAAGACAGATTTAGGCCAAATGACCATAAAAGCATTGTTTCGTAGCAACCTATTTACCCTAATGGGGGGAACCAGTTTCTTGTCAAAATATAGAAATCGATCAGTCTTGTTCTCACTTAGAGAGTGAAGTCTGGCTTCACTCTTTCTGGGTGGGTCCAGTTTAGTTCTCAAATAAATGGTAAAAGTGGAAGACTGAACACTATCTGTTGGTTACAAGCTTGTGGTTTATTCCCTTTGCAAAGAGGGCTCACATCACAAAGAATGCATGCAGTCTGCAGAATGGAACAAAGTTGGCATACTCTTTTATAATTGTTACTCTAGTACACCGTAAAAGCAACTCCCTATCTCATGATATGTGTTTGTCCATCTAACTTATAGAATGACATCACTTTCCCTTCTTGAAGTTGCCTTAAGTGCAGCTGCCCTCACCATAAATTGTAGAACAGCTCAAATCACGCAAACAAGCATGGGGTCTAAAAGCATAAAGTATCTTTAGGAGTCACACAGAGACACTCAAGAAGCATAAAACACCTTTTAGGGGTCTTACAAAGGTCAAAAAGCATAAAACATCTTTGCCACTATTTGTCCATTACACCTTTTTTCAACAATCACTCAGCACAACATTAGCCAGTGTAATGTCGCAGAAAATAGCGTTTGGTGTTTTCTTCTCCACATTTAAGTTCTCCGTTGCATTAGTGACAAAATGGTCAGAAAGATGCAGTGGCACTCCAGGTGTCTCTGAGGAAGCATGTGTTAGCCCTCATCCCTTGTTGGTAGCATCACTAGATAAAAAGTGATGTACCTAATGAATGTGGGTTTATTTACAAGAGTAGTAAGTGTAGGTTTATTGATTAGTGCCTGGTCCAAAACTTTAAATAGCAAAAAGGGGGATCAGAGTCCAAACAGCAATCCAAAACAAACCAGAGGTATTAAAAATACAAAAAACAAATATCATGGTCTGTAACCAGGCAAGAGTCAGAACATCAGGGAGCAAATGGTACAGAAATAATATTCATGGAAAGATAAAAGGGTTGACCTGTGAATCATTTTGAAGGGAGGGGAGATAAAGCTGGCACTATTTTGATGGATGCTGGGGAAGGAGGTCCCATCTGTCCTGGATATTGTGTAGGAACTTCATGGTGATAGTCCTTTGAGGCTGCAAATGAGCAAATTCCCAAGTCATCTGAGCATTCTTCATCCATTCATCCACTGAGGGACTTTCTGACTGTTCCCCAGACCTCTTGTAAGGAAACAGAGGAGGCTGCTAACTAAGCATGCTGGAATGCCTTCATGCCAGGCGAGGTATTGTTTAACATGTGCTGAGGAGACTCGGCTCATGCCAAGAATTCACTCCACTTCTGCTGTCAGGTGCTGCAGTACGACCTAAAAAATCTCCCAGAGCCCCTCAACCTGTCTACCTCTTTCACCATGACTGCTGGCCTGAAAATGAACAGACATAGATATTCAATTGATGACAAAAAGCTTTCCAAACACAGGATATGAACTGGGTACAAAGTCCTCAGGGAACCTGAACTGTCTGACAAGATCCATCGCAGTGGGCAGGTTTTTCATTGGTATAAAATGCCATGTCTTAGAAAACCTGTCAATGATCACCAGAATGATTATGTTGTCAAGTGGGGGTGGTAGGTCAGTGAATTTTTAGCAATTTTGATGAGGTTCTGGAAGCGGTTTGAGTAATCCTTCAGGTAGACTCCTGGGCATCTTGTCCTGTGCACAGAGTTGATGGGTATTGGCAATGTTTAGATTTAATAAAGGCCACCAAAATTTGGGCGTTTGGGCTCACTGTGTTTTGTCCATCATTTCCCACCAAACTGGAACTAATACACAAGATGAGAGGATGATAATCTTATGACATTCTTGGATTAGGTTTCGATCATTGAGGCCAGAACGTGCTCCGAGGGTTAAAGCATTTGCCAGGCTGTATATATTCGATATTATGGTGCTTATTAAAAAGTGATGAAGCAATCCTTCCAGCCAGTCCCTCAGGTTCTTTGGAGACAAGTTCTGGCCAATAGTTCTCTATTCCTCATGTGACATTATGGCTCTGTTGGCATGAGCTTACCGGAATAAAAGGCACATGGATGTAGTTTGGTGTTCCGCGATATTGAGCTAGTATTACTCCTGCTTTTACCTAGTCATCATGTGTCTGTTTTAATTATAAATGGTAGAGAAGGATCAGGGTGGTGCGATATGCGGTGCGTGGTGAACCTTCCCTATGGAAAGCTGAACGCTTTGTAAGCAGAGTATTTTGGTTTGTCTGTAGCATGGACATGAGAGGAACTGTTATAGAAATCACCTATTAAAAAACTCTAGAAACCTTTGTAGTTCTTTTAAAGTAAGAGGTTGAGGCCATGCTGTGACTGACTTTTCGTCATCATCTGTACACTTGCTTGCTTAAGGCATAGCCCTGTGAGACTCAAGCATTTCTCAAGCTTACAAACAGGAGTTCCAGGAGAAGTTTTGGTACTCATAATACCTACGGGTCCCTCCAAGGAATTTGGATAAATAAGAATGTCATTAATGTTGACCCGTCTGTTCGGGAAGTCTCTGAACACTGACATAAGCTTGGAATACAGCAGTGGGGTTATAAAACCATATGACATCACGAAATATTCACAGTGGCCAGATGTGATAGTGAGAGCGTTTTTCCATTCAAATATGAATGGAAACACTTCAGAGGTCCAGTATGTTGAAAACCTTGGGCTCACAAACTTGTTCTATGGCAGCCAGCTCTAGGGGAAGATAACGATAATAGCAAGATGACCAAAATAACATTCAGTCCTCTGTATTCAATGGAAGGTCTAAGTCCGTCAGCCTTTTTCTCCACAAAAGGAAACCTGACGCAGAAGAAGTGAAGGGGCGTTTGTAACCCAGGGTCAAGGTTTCCTGAACGTACTCTTCCATTGCTTTACATTGTGATTGTGAAAGGTGATAGACTCTACATTTTGGAGGAGAACTTTGTAATGACCTGCAGACACACTGTTTATCAGTCATTCAAAGAAATCAGTACAAACCGATTGATTAAACTGCTTTAAATCTTCAATTCCTTCTGAAATAGTTTCCTTTTGCAAATGTTTTGCAAAGAAAAATCATTGTAATTGTTTTTCACATCATTTTTTAAAATATGGTACTGCTGCAAGCTTTTCTATTTATTTTTCTTTTTTTTGCCACTCTTTAGTGGGAAAGGTCAAAGCCAATCCAAGTCTTCTAGAGGAGGATGACTCCAGCAGAGGTGAAAACAAGGCCTTGGAGGTAACAGACTCGAAGACAAGATCCACCGAAACAACAACACATAGTTATAAAAACAATGACCAACTGGTAAACCATTCAAGCCCCTGCAGTCAGTCAGACTCCACCGAGTCCAAAGTGTCCTTCATAAGTGACCCAGATGACAGTCCAGGTGAGAAGGGATGTGGGGAAGGGGAGAATGGAGAAAAAAGCTGCAGTGCCAGCACGCCAAACCTGTCTAAACCAGAAGTCCAGCGAGCCAGGTTTTCCTGGGAAAGGACGCGGTCCTGCAGCGAGCTGAAGTACGGCCAGGGCCAGGTGCACTATCCTCTACCCGACTTCTCCAAAGTGGCCCCCAAAGTCAAAATACCAAAAGGTAATGGATCCAACAAGCCTGGCTGCCACACACCATTCGTGGACAGAACTCAAACAACGGCAGGCGTTCTGGGTAAATCTCCATCCCCCTGTTCAGCGGATGTCATCAGTCGAGTTTTGGAGGACTCTGTCTGGCTGACTGAAATAAGGAAGGATGAAGAGAAACAATCCAGACTGGATCAGATTTTACAGGTGAACATGCATGCCATTTGTAACTATTTGGGGGGGGGCATTTTTTATATTACAAGATTCTGTAAGGGTGGTGGCCCGGGACTGCACTGATTACTGCTCCCTTGCCTTTCCATCAGAGTGAGCCCCAGGGCTGACACACCTCTGCTCTTTTGCCCATTATCACTCTCACCAGTGGGACCTGGGTGGAGGCCAGGGGTGTCTCTACCCTTGTGACTATTTTAAACAGTGGCACCTGTGATCAGCCCTGTATTGGCAGGCTATCCAGCATGCAACTTTCGTCATGCTGGATACATGGTCTTTGGCATTCGCTAGAGGGTATTGGGTTGTACCAAGACCTTAGGATTTTTGATGAGTCTCTGAGATAAAGTACAGTGGCTGAGCTGTGTATCTGAGCTCTGGGTTCCTTTGGGTGCTCCAGCACCCCCTTCGGTACTTGGTGCTATCGGTGCTCTGTCTCCCATTCCTTCTGACTGTTTTTCCAGGTTCTGTCTTGCCGGACTATCTTCTCCGCTTTAGGCTCTGGGTGTACCATCACCCATCTTTAGGCTCCCTTTGGGCCCCCTTTCAGCACATATTCAAGCACAGCACACATTGAGTAAGGCACAAGACGTCTGTTCCTTCCTTTATTCTTTTTCTTTCTTATCTTCCAGTCCATACAATCTGTTTCCTGCCGGTGGTTTTCTTGGGTTTTTTTTTATTTCGGTGGGTCAGCCCCATCATTACAGATTCCTTATCACTAGAATCCATGGTACATACAGTTGCATGGACAAGTAAGTGAATCCTATAGAATTACTTGAATGTATGCATTAATTACTATAAGATGTTGTTTGATCTTCATCCAAGGTACAATTCTAAACAAACACAATCTAACTAACTAATAACACTAGAGTGAAGATTCACACTGGAGACTAGAAAAAGTGAACTCTTGAATTTAATAACCTGTAAATCCCCCTTTAGCAGCAATCATCTCCACCAAACTATTCCTGTAGTTGCTAATAAGATTTGCAACACACTGACGATGAAATTGACAAGTGTGTTTCAGTTCATCAGTATTTCCGCTGTCTTGATTGCACAGTCCTCTTCAAGTCATTCCACAGCATCTTGATAGGGTTTAGGTCAGGATTAATACTTGTCTATTCAGAAACACAAATCTACTTCTTTTTAAACCATTCTGTAGTTGATGCGTGCTTTGGGTCATTGTCTTATCGCACCACTTCTCTTACATTTTCCTGTAAAATGTTTTGATACACCTTTGAATTTGTTGTTCCCTCAACAATCGCGTGAGATTCAGGTCCTAACCATGTTGCTCCACCATGCTTTACAGTTGTGAGGAGGTTTTGGTGTTGATGTACCCTTTTCCCTCTATGCATAGCATTGCATATGTACAAAAAAGTTTCACTTTTCTTCCAAACACTATATTGTTCTGTATTTTTCTAATACATGAACAAAGTTTTCTACAGTTTGTAGAGTCTCCTGTAGGACTTTCTGCTTGTTACCTTTGAGTTCTTTCTCAACTCTGCCTGATCCTGGAGGTCCTGGAGTGAACCTTACAGCATGCCCACTCCCTGGGAGAGTAGAAACAGTTTTGAAATTTCTCCATTTCTCCACAATTTGTCTCAAAGTAGATTGTTGGACACCCAATGCCTTCGTAGCATTTCCAGCATCATGTGTCCCCACAACATGTACTCTGAAGCTATGCAAAGTTGTTTAGATCAAGACATTGTTCACACTAGCCAATCTTTCTCTAGAAGAACAGATTTGTCCGTAACCATGCTGTGTGTGTCTTTATTTAATGGGCAAAGCACCTGTGAAACCCACACTTCCAGTCTCATTTTCTGAAACATCTTTCGCCAGTTAACTCTTGGAGAAGTCATTAACCGAGATGTTCTCCTACTTTGCGTAGCCTGCACTGTGGATCAGGGCTCAGTAAAAACATGCAAATATAGGTCTTATTATTTTAATTGGATTGTGTTTGTTTGTAATTGTGACTTACATGAAGATCAAACCACAGTTTATTAGTAATCAGTGCAGAAATCCAATTCAGTTCACTTACATTTTTATTGCAGTTCTATAGAATGAGAAAGCACATTTAAAAGAATATTTCTGTATTTTCAACCCAATCATTACCTGCTACATCTGCATCATATTGTCAGTTGTCGCAGTTAATAATAATGTAAGTAAAGGGTAATGCTTTAAAATGACTACGTGATACAGATGTGACCGATAAGGATTAGGTTGAAAACCACTTCTGAAGAAACCATATTTCTTCAGTTGTCATACAAGTCATCCTATGTTTGCCCTAAGGTAGTCTCTGCAGTACCTAAGTTGAAAAGGTGCTTCAGAACATCAGAATTACTTGCTATATTACCTTATGTACAATAAGGCTCCACTGTTGTTTGCAATGTACACACTCTTGCAAAATTTCTGATTGTGTGTCCTGTGTACTGTTATTTTTGTCAGGCTGAATACAGCAGATTACTTGCTAAATACCCAGAAGATGAAACCTTAATCAACCAGGTGACACAAAGGGTATATCACTTTTTCTTTTTTTTTTTACCTTTATGCATATTTCATGACCCCATGGCAGGATAACCGGCAATCAACACGACAATGACAAGCAATTTCTCACTGTGAAAAGTGACTGAGCTGGTTAAAATGTATGCATTAATAATATATATTACTTACTCAGTTCACTGCACTGCATCAGTTTTATGATATCTATCCATTTTATGCATGTTGCTAAACACACAAGATAGCATTACTAGTGCAACTGTTAAAAGAATACTCTGACGTTTTGTATCCTAATCTCTATCTGCCAAATCTCTGTCGTACAACATTAGAAGCCAATGGGTATTGGCCTTAATAAGAGTATTCTGTATTAGTGCTTAAATATTGTTTCCATCATATATGTGTTATGTGTTTTAGTGTTACAATTGTGACATTAGAAATTAACTTGAAAAATACTAAATTCTGTAAATCTGGACATTGAAGTGAATATTTATTATTATTATTATAATAATTATTAACATTTTTATTATTGTTGTAATTATGATTTGTTTGAAGATCAAAAGTAGTCCACATCTGTTCTTCAAACCTGAAAAGCTATACTTAAATCAACATTCGCTATTCAAGTAACTTAGCTGGCAGTAACTTGGTTGAATAGCGGATGTTGATTTAAGTATAGCTTTTCAGGTATGAAGAACAGATGTAGACTACTTGAGCACTGAGGTAAGTCACTCTGGAGAAGAGCATCTGCTAAATGCTGTAAATGCAAATGTAAAAGTCCCTATGTGAGTGAGTTCCTTTGTGCTAGCACCCCTGAAAAGTCCTTTCACGACAACTGTTTCGCAAAAATGACAAAATTTGTATACCACATCGGGCTTTAGGAGGCACATAACCGTTGCTCATTACGATTATATTTGTGGAGTAGCGCCACCTTGTGAATAACGTCAATGCAAAAATGTAGGCAAACCAATTTTATTTATATATCTTTTCACAATTGATGTCGCAAAACAGCTTTAGAGAATCTGTGTCCAAGCCACTAAGGATCAAGTCAAAGGAAAAACTCCCTAAAGCCAGAGGATAAACCCATCCTCCTTTGGTCGACAATGGATAAACACTCACCACATTTTGGAATATTTCATCCATAGGGAGTGTTGGAAGGGACTTGTTTCAATATCTTGAGAATCGATTAAAGTTAAACTTTGAAATTTAGTCTGCCTACATTGGCTCACACCTCCTAAAGTTCCATTTGGCTTGCTCAACAGAATGGCCACCAAATATCAGTCAAAATCCGGCAGCCAACATGTGCCTGTGCGACCGGTCAATCCTACTGAAATTTTGAGGGTTCATTCATAATGGCATGTAGATGCTATTTACCAAATTTCAGACACATAAGTCATAAGATAACACTACAAAAAGCTACGTCAGTTTTTCCTGTTCCACTGACATGGTTTGACCTATTTTCAAATATTTGTCTTTAAATCCCGATGTGACATGTCAAATGTTTCCAATAATTGAAAAGATAATCTTTTGCTTTGGTCAAATGGTCTAATCATTCAACCTCCCACTACTTGGGTCAGTTCACACATTCTGCATGAACCCTGCTGATTGCCAGTGGTGGTCATATTAAAATGCAATGTGGTACATCTAGTAGTAGTAGTAGTAGTAGTGGTAGTAGTAGTAGTAGTAGTAGTAGTAGTAGTAGTAGTAGTGGTGGTAATGTAGCAGTAGTAGTAGTGGTAGTGTAGTGGCAGTAGTAGTAGTAGTAGTAGTAGCAGTAGTAGTAGTAGTAGCACTAGTGGTAGTAGTAGTAGTAGCAGTAGTAGTGGTAGTGTAGTGGCAGTAGTAGTAGTAGTAGCAGTAGCAGTGTAGTAGTAGCAGTAGTAGTAATAACAGTAGTAGTAGCAGCAGTAGTGTAGTAGCAGCAGTAGTAGCAGCAGTAGTAGCAGTAGTGTAGTAGTAGTAGTAGTAGTTGCAGTAGTAGTGTAGTAGTAGTAGTAGTAGTAGTGTTGTAGTAGTAGTAGTAGTAGTAGTAGTAGCAGTAGCAGTAGTAGTGTATTAGTAGTAGTAGCAGTAGTAGTGTAGTAGTAGTAGAGTAGTTGTAGTATTCCTTTAAAATCTGTTCTTTTCCATCAAACAGACACAAGTTTCTAGTCAAGTATCACCCTCAATGCACTGGAGAGAAACAGTAGATGTGCTGGACATCACACGAAGCAAAGTCCAGGCCAGAGCTGCACCACAAAGCTCTCAGACAACCATGGAAGGCAAGTCATCATTTTCTTGACTGGTCTCCTTCCATGAAACCCGAGAGGCCTTCTCCCGGTGCTGTAACCTGGCTACAAATTACCAGGAAACCTAATCTGGTTTCCCCAGCCCTGAAACCGAGCGGTCCGGTGACAGCTGGCATGCATTAGCTTTTCTCTGGAAAGACAGACTTGGAAACATGTAAAAAAAAAAAATAACAACATACAAAATAAAAGTACCACACAAATGGACTAAATTTAGTTTCTGGACAAAACATATTTCTTAGAAGCGCTAAGACCTTGCTGTTCAAGGTCAGCACTTGTCATTAGTAAAACAATGTTTCTGTGTACCACTTTAAAAACTACGCAGTGTAACATGGTAAAATATTAAGTCCCATATACATTTTAATTCCATTTGAACCTGAATGTAATATTCTCACTGAAAAAAAAAATTTTTTTAAAGCATCTATCAGACTATAAAACGTAGAACTGGATTAGCTAAGTGCGGGTCCTTCTCTTGTCTTCTCTCATTGTGAATTGATCAGTAGAAATTCACAGGATTTGGTCCGTGTACATGCTGTGTTTATATCTGTGATGTGTGTAGGGTCGGTGGAGGAGGAGAGAGGTGCGGTGTGGAGTTCTCTTCCTGAGCAGCAGAGTATAACCGAGGGCCAGAGACTGACCAGGGAGCTCACAGCCATTATCAGCCAGTTTGTGCAGCAGGTAAAACTGATTCAGTCGGTCTCTGTGTGAATCACTGTGGGATAATATATGCATCACATGAGAATGCAATGAATGGCATGAACACCAAGAGAAAAAAAAACACTATAGGGACTTTAAAGGCGAATTTTTAGACAAAACGAAATAAATCAGTAATGAAGTAAATATACAGTACCAGTCAAAAGTTTGGACACACCTTCTCATTCAACGATTTCCTTTGTTTTTATTATTGGCTACAT
>JBBIGA010000040.1:33716602-33731374 GCA_037576975.1 Alestes dentex | reverse complement strand
CACAGAAACTCCAAAATCTTGTGGAAAGTCTTCCAAGAAGAGTGGAAGCTGTTATAGCTGCAAAGGGACCAACTCCAGATTAAAGTTTATGGATTTAAATGCAGTCTCATTGAAGTCCTTGTTGGTGTAATGGTCAGATTTCTCAATACTTTTGTCCATATAGTTTATATATTTATACAATATATAAATTCAATTAATTTCATTAACTTATATTTCACAGTGTTTTAAGAAATTATTATTAATATGTGAAACCCCTGGATCGGACATTAGATGAACTATAACATCAATGCTTAGCTGAACTTTGAGCAACACATCGTGGAGAGAGATGTCAGGATGCAAGTAAACCTGATCCTACACTTAAATTTAAGAGCTACTAGAAAACTAAGATTCTACTAGAGTTGGAGTTAGTACTTCACCAGGACACTATCAGATCTCAAACGCACACATTTTTTTCAAGTTTGTTAGTTTATGACATTAATATGTAGTAGTTGTCCTAGTGCTCAGTAACAGTCTTCAGTCACTGTTTGGATGATTTAAGTTTCATCAGCATAACAATGGTAGGAGAAACCATGTGAAAAATGATATCAGGGGAGGGCGAGTGTATCAGGAAAAGAGAAGGAAGCCAAACATGACAAGTCATCATGGGGCAGACCCTTAGTAATGTGAAGAAATTAGGACACCCTATGAAAACCTGTTTTTGTAACATTCTGTGGATATTTAATCTCATTTGTAATCTATTTTCAAATTTCAGTAATGAACCCTCTCCTCCCTCAGCACCCTGTCCTCCTCTATCCGTCACCTTCACTGGCTCCAACTCCTCTGCATCGGTGTCCTGGAACGCTTCACTTTACGCCACCATGTACCACGTTTACCAGGTGACTCCCAGCGGCCGCAGAGAGCTGTGCAGCACCCCCGGCCTCTCCTGCCCGGTCTCCAACGCCAGCAGCAGCTCCATCATCGTCACCGCCAGCAACGCGGCCGGGGAGAGCGCAGGCTCCTCGGACATTCGTGGTACAGTCCTCATTTTTCTGTGGTGTTAAGGGTGATGTTGTTTTTTCCCTTTTTTAAAAAACCTGTTAGCTTTCAGTCTAATTTTGGCAGCCATCTTGTTTTCTGCATGACCAAATTTAAATGCTCACAATTCCTACATACAACGTTATTACTGTTTGCGGTTGGACTCATTTTAAAGCTAAGACTTTCATGCACCAGAGAAGTAAAATATGTAAACTTATTTTCAAACAGCAACACAGGATGGAATACTGGACTTTATATATTCTTGTGTCAAGCCTCTTTGAATTCAGCCGTGCCTTATCGTCCCTGTCAGACGAATTTTTATTCTGACACTGAAAACCCATAGCCGTGGGTCTTGTCAACTTATGTACAAAAATTGAGCTCAAAAGGATAAAAAATGAATGTTCTATAAGGTTTTTTAGCGCAAGCAGTACCATTTCGTGCAAACAGAGAAGCCATTTTGTTTGGAGAAATCCTTATTTTTAATCACAGAATTATAATCAATAAACCGCTAAACACCGCTCCTTCCCCGTTCATTCTGTACGGAAGGTCCGTTTAACCTCGCGCTGTCCGAGAGAGCCGACTCCGGCTCTCGAGTGACCGAACGCTGCTTCAAAACAAACACGCTCCAACCAGCGTCCAAATACTCGACAAAACTCGCTCAAAACACAATAAAACAACTCCAAAACAACTCCAAAGCAATTTTATCACAACCCAGCCAGCAAAAAGACACTTTTAGCGCAGTGTCATGAAATCCAAATGACTTACTTTTCGAAGTAAAATGCGAACGTGTGTCCCGAGCGTTCCTCCTGTCCCGAGCGCTTATATGGACTTTTATTCTGGATATTCATATTTGCTGGCCAACTATCCCCCATCCCCTCAGCCTAGGATATTCCTACAAACTTCTGGGCGTGAAAATACACCAATCACGGCGTAAAAAAAGGTTTTTTGGAGGCATTTCGTATCCGGAACAGCTACCTAGCGGTTGAAGCGACTGAAAGCGAAGGAGGTCTACTGCTGAATCTTAGAAAATGTGCGTTTTACCATTCAAAAATGTGTTAACCCCTCTCAGAAGTAATATCTTATTTTTACTAGGCCTCTGTCTGACAGTAGTTAAAAGGAGTTTTTTAGTATAGAATTAGAAAATTTTAAAAACATGGTAAACTAGCATTCATGCTAATGGAATGAATACATTAAGGACATTCTAATTGTATACTTTAAATGTAATTTAAATAAGTTACTGTCAGTCTGTAATTTGGGTAACGGTGGAACTTTAAAAGTGACCGTGGCAGTCAACCTCACAAAATCACTAAAAACAATCAAAATAATCAAAGCATTTACTTTTCTGCGTCCCATAATGTTTAGGAAATTTGGAAAATGTCCATTCCTGTATGTGAATTGTGGAATATTCCAGATATTTGGTTGGGCTGAATGTGTCAACAGAGTTAAGTGAATGTTGTCACTGAAATGTAATTTTTCTTAATGTGTATTAGACCAATTAAACACCTTAGAACAGCCTCATAAGATGTTAAATGGAAGGGTGTCTTTTCCTTGTTTAAAATGTCTTTAGTCTTTATTTACATATATATTTGAAATTGTAATTACTTTGGGGTACAAGTGGTTATTCAAAAGAGGAATATTCCATATTATTTTAAAAGGGCTTAAGGTGTGTCTAGAGAAGAGGAACATAGACCCAGGGCTATGGTAGCTCAGTGGGCAGGCCTGTAGACCGCCTGAGCCTGAGAACTGGATGGGAAATATGAACAATACACCTAGAGAACAGGTTATTCACAAGGTTTTAGGCAGATGGTTGTTTTATTCAATAATGTTTTTACATTTTGCAGTGATAGCAGCTCGCAGGAGGAGAGACCTGAGGCAGGCAGAAATGGGTGAGTTTATATTCCTGCGAGAGAAGCCAAACATACATTATTTATTATAGTAAATGTTATTAATTTATTGAAACTGTACTGTTTATTATAATTAATTACATCCTAACCTCAATTTGCTAAAACAAATGATATTCAATAGGTTCAGACATTCAACTTGTTTGCATGTTTTAGCTTGTAATAAAAGAACACCACAATCATATAACCCGCAAAGTTGCACCCACAGAAGAGCCGAGCGGCCCGCAGGCCCGGTTCACCGCGATAACCGCCGACACGCTCCGGCTGGAATGGACTCGTGTGGAGCAGGCAGAGTTCTACTCCTTGCTGATCCGGGAGCAGTCCAGTTCATCTAAGCCCGTCGTCATGACTGTGTACGGAGAGGCCTCCATAATCTCCGAGCTCAAACCAGCCACAACCTACTGCGTCTCGCTCTCTGCCCGAGACTCCCGGGGCAGCGGGCCGTACTCGGACCCTGTGTGCGCCCGGACCGCCGCTCTGCGCTAAGGCATGTGTGGATCACGTTTCTCGAGGGTGAGACTGCTGATCTAATATCAGCTCAGAATGTAGATGTTGGGAAGATAACTGGCCCTGGATCAGCATTTTTACTCCGGGAAACTTGAGTCATACATCTCAAGGGACTGGATCTACAGACGAGCCCGTTCACTTCTAACAGTGAACAACTGTTCACATACATATAAGCTTTCAACCTTGCATCTAATCAAACTCCTACAGAACCCTGTAATGTGTACGTTTCATTACTGAGTTTCCTTTTAATTCTCTCAGAACGCTTTATAGAAAATGCTTGCCTCATTTCACTTTTACTCAGAATGTAGAAAAGTAGAGGGGGTTCTTGTGGACTGCACTGTTTAGCTTCATCTGATGTGCTGAAGGTGTTTTAGAATGTGAAAATAGTGGTAGAGCTGTAACCCCCCAGGGTAAAAAGAACCAACTCCTACATACCTCATAGCATTCGGACCAATCAGTAAAAAGGGGTTTTATTTACATCACAGAAAAGTGCCAAACTGTATATTAAATATTAAAGAAATTTGCGGAAATACAAACAGAAGTTTGTGTTTAACAGCATAAAGCAGTCAGTACTAATGTTGGTGAAAGTTAAAACTGCCCTCAGAAATTAGGAGACGGTGTTCCAGCTCTCATAACAGCAGATACATCGCTCACCTGACGTGTTCTTAATGTTTCTACAGAACTGCTCCACAGGAAGTGTGACGGTAAAGGCAGGAGTCAGGCTCTGCTCATGGGGTCCACGGTTGTTTCTTGCTCAAACACACCAGATTCAACTCGGAGGTCAAATCTGGTTGCGTTCAAACAGCTTAACCAGAGATGGGCACTTTTTAAAAATATGGCTTGGATCTTTCTGCTCTTTCGCGCTAGATCAGTCAGTCCTACTATGCAGCTTTGCTCCCCCCCACCAATTACTGCTCTGTTAATGTATGTGAGAAGAAGTAGTACATAAAATAAACAGCAAGAGAAACTTAAATATTTTGTATTTTCTGTGCTCGTGTAAGCTATTTAAATACAGGAAAAGAAAAATAATTTAAAAGCACAATTGGTAATGTTCTACATTCAAGTACTTTAAATACAAATAAAACAAGATGGCTCTGAATCTCTTTTCATACAAGATTTTTATTAGGAAAATGAGATGCAACAGAGAAATGACCTGAACACAATTTCAGGAGGTCCACCAGCTTTACTCTGCGTGTCCTTTGTCTGATTTAAAACATTCCCCCAAACTCTATATACAAAACCTGTTTTTGGAAGATTTCCTCAAAACAAAAATGCAAACATTTAAAAAGAACTTTAATTTTACATCATGTCCATGACAGATGGAGGAAGAAATCCTCCTGAAGGAACAGAAGAGTTTGGGTAAAATCTACATGAACTGACAGGAAACCATAAGGGTGAGGGAAGGAAAATTCCAGGGATGTCGTGCTATTTTAATTTTTGCCGTTTGCATTGTCCTAGAATACGTACAGAAACAGGGTCGGGGTCAAGTGGGCGTGTGGAGCTCAGGGTGATTCAGCCCGGCTGCCGTGTGTTCTGTGGCCCGGTTCTGGGCTGGCGCTCCGGGGCCGGTGCTCTTTTCCGTTGCTGGACTCTCGGCGATGGGTGCGCTCTTTGCTGCGACTGCGCTTATGAGGACGCTCTTTACTGTGGCTGCGTTCACGCTTCCTGCTCTTCTCCTCTCCAACTTCCTGCCGGCTCCTGGAGCGGGAGCGGGAGCGCTTTCGGCTGGACCGCTCGGGTTTGTGCCTTTTCTCCCTGCTGCGGCTCCGGCTGGGGCGTTTACTCTTCCTCTCCTCGCGGTGCCTCCTCTCCTCTCTCTCCTCCCTGTGGCGCCGGTCCTCAGCCTCTCCTTTGCTCCTCTTGTCCTTCGAGCGCTCCCTCTCTTTCTCTCCGCCGCCGGTCCGCTCTTTGTGCTCCCGCTCTTTCCGGCGGCTGCGCTCTCTCTCGTTTTCTCCCTCTCTCTCTTTCTCTCGCTCTTTTCTCTCATTCCTCCTTTCATGGGTGGAGCTGGGACTTCGGCGTCGCTCCCTGCTGCGACTCCTGCGTCGCTCGGAGCCTCGGTCCGGCGTTCTGGAACGTCGGCGTTCTCTTTCCCTGTCCCTGTCTCTCTCCCCTCTGTCTCGGTCTCTCTCCCTGTCTTTCTCCCTGTCTTTCTCCCTGTCTTTCTCCCTGTCTTTCCCCTCTCTCTCTTTTCGCTGCCGGTCTCTCTCTCTCTCCAGCTCACGGTCAAAACTGGCTCCATGTCGGTCTCTCTGCCGGCTGCGGGAGCGCGAGCGGTTTGGTGATCTCCGGGGGCTCGGGCTTCTCCTAGGCGTTCTGGTGACAAACATCACACAGACAGCACAATCAAGTTAGCAGCATGAAATACAAACAGACCAGACAGACAGCGTGCCTCAAAGCCAAGGAAGGCTGCATTTCTTGGCTGTTACATGTTTCATAGCACCCTTGGAGTGTTTCGTTTCTGAAAACTAAAAGGACTGGTGTATTCTCTACAGTCACCAACAAACTGTAATAAAACATAAGACTTAAACATCAGTAAGGTGCGACAGTCCTGCGCCGGCTGTCTCAAAGCCTTATTTTACACCAGCTTTGGCAAGGCCTCTCCCAACCTCACCCACAAGCCTTTCATTTGAGACAGACCCAATAGCAATAAAAGTTAATATGGTGATACTAGTGCTCAACATTACTGATAACTGAACTCAGCAATAATGCACAATAAAGTACTACATTAATATTTACATTTTAAAGGATACAGAAAGGCACTCGTGTAGTCCAAAAACAAGTTAATACATCTTCCAACACCCGTCTCTAAGAGTCACCAGCTGGTGTACCTGGAGCGCTGCCGGTCCCCATCCTCCTCGTCCTCCTTGCCTTCCTTCTGAGGGAGTTTGCGAGGGCGGTTCTTCATCTGCTGGTCAATCATCTTCTGCACAGGCACGGGTATCCGTGGGAACAGTGTGGAGAACCACTCAAGCTTAGTAAGGAAGGAACGCAGCATCTCCCCAACCGTCATCACACACCCGCCGCCCGCCTTCACGTCCAGCTCCTGATCACACAAACACAACCACAAGCATTAATGACACACTAATGACCAACAGAATGCTGTTCTCCAGCTCAAGTCCTAGAGGTCTCCTGCACGTTAGAGTTTAGGGCTTTCTCTGCTTTAGGACAACTTATTCAACTCGGCCCTTTCAAGTTTTTTTATAAGGAGTTTTACAGCAATTATTACTAATTCTTCAGCCCTTCAGAATTTCAGCATAAAACATCGTCCATATGAGGGTTGTATAACACGGCACTGTGCTTCCAAAGTCTAACACACACCAACTCCTGAAGATCTTGACAATGTATGAATAAGCTGAGTCAGTATTCTGGAGCAGGAGAAAGCAAAGAGTAACAAAATGAGAATCCCGAACTTCGAACAGGAAAACGCTGGTCTGCAAAATCCCTGCCAAGTATCAGATTGTGTTTATGATGACCAAATACTGAAACTTCACCTCTGTTTCCATCAAGCGTAATATTCAGTCAGTTCAAGTGTGGAACAATGAGAAGATGGCGTTGATGTCACACGAAGAGACGGACCAGTCTGAAGCTAATCTCTGCCCAGAGTACTTGCACTGCAGAGCCATGTGTTGGACATTAAATCTCCTATATATTAAATTTAATTATTTATTGGTAATGATCCTAGTCTAAATACTCATGTTTAATTGCAGAACAAATCATGTAAAGAGCTGGGCGATACATTACAATAAGGTATTAGTCTAACCGTTTATTTATCAAATAGCTGAATAACAGTTACGTCAGTATCTACACTTCACCAGGTTATATGACATTTTCGCCTGTTTCTTTTTCTACGTATTGTTTTTCCTTCTAACGATGGAAGCTTCAAGGCTCAATTTCTGGCTGCTGGCTCGGCTGTAAGGGATGTACATGGTTACGGTTGAGTGTGAAGAACAGCTGACAGTGTGAACTAAGCTACAAAAAAAAGGATTTTTGGTGCATTTGAATGTGTTTAGCCACTCAGTTTTACTAAAGATGTTCAAACATGATTCAGTCACGGTGAACGTTCCTATCCCTTGCAAGGAGCTACAGTGCAGCTACACTATGCACGAGGCTGGAGGAGAGGGAAGAGCAGTCTGTTTACACTCACGCACGCAAACCTGCAGTGCTGAGAATAATTATCCCATTCACCTGCTGCAAAAGGCCATCTGAGAAAGAGAACAGCGGTTAGCCAGAGAGGCAGAACTGTGGCTTACACACATCAACACCAACCACAGCTTCAGATATAGTGGACCGGACACATTAATTTTGTATGTGTGTTTGTGAAGGTACAGAAGGCACAAAATAAACTGAGGGACATTTATTAATACTACTTTTCTCCTGGATGGAGCTCTGCAGAGCTTCTTTCAGGACTGTCACTATAATCAAGTGGCTTTTCGCTTACATTAGTATTACTTTACTGATCTGAGATACTTGTACCACTACACTGGGTATCCTAAAGTCCTTATACAGTTTTAAATTCAACAAAATTAAGTTCCTCCCCTGAGGCCAGATAACTAATAAAGTAAACCCACTGGTGGTACTGTGTCCCAAACATTTTAGTTTGCTAATGATACTATAACTAGTAAAAATAAAGGGTCCTAGGAACTTGAATACGATTTCAATTAAAATTTACGTTCTCACTGAAGCAGCGTAATGAAGACTTGGCAGTTTGAAAGAAAGTTGCAGGTCCTTGTAAATTCTTGTTCGGTCTGAACGTTCACCACAGGGAGCTATTAGCACACAGATATAGAGAGAATAACAGAAAGAGGGGAAAATCCTTCCCAGCAGATTTTACGAATGCATACATGTTCATAGTTACGAATTTCATGCATATGAAGTTAAACGTTTGCTGTTGTAAATTGCAGCTGCATGATTTCACATTAAATAATGACTTCAATCTCTTAACCTACAGTCATAATGTAAAATAAAAAACAGTCAGTAAAAGGCTAGAATGAATTAAATGAATAATTAGAGTGAGTTTTAAAAATATTTCATTTTATCAATCAAACATATAAAGACTAGATACATTAAAAACCACAATTTTCCATTTATAATTTAGAATTCATCACATTCTGTAAAATATGTCAAAGTAGTCGAGGAAATGCAGCATGTTTTCCGAGTCCCACCGACATTTAGTTAGAGCTGCAATAAGTGGCGACACCTCCAGTAAACATTAAGCCCAGCCATCAGCGTGGTACTATCATGGAATATCCCATTAGAAGCAACCACCAATATCAGATACACAAAAGGTGACTTATGTATTGAATTAAAGGTTTCTGCATCCAATGTTGCCATGTTTATTTTTAGTACAATTTACTACAATTATAGAGTTTATCACTGTATTAATTTACTGACATTAACACGGTAACAAAAGCCAATTTATTTCCCAGAAAGCGTTTTACATCATCATATACACTAATTTATCACTCCAAAGGGGATGGGACAACATTAGTCTAGGGCCTCTAAACAGATCACATCATATGATGATTTTCTACTATGCTAGAAAATTATTTATACACCCCACTGCTCATGTGGAAGCTTATTGTGATTTATTTAATCCCATGGATAATTAATTTTATGACCAGTAAAACCCTTTACTTCTTAATGATAAGGTATTACACTTTTGAGCCATGTGGGGTATAAAGCACCTAACCAAGTAACCGCTATTACACCATCTACTATCTATCCTCCACCGAACAGTAACTGCCTAAATTTGGGTGTTAAGCTCATGTCCTGGAGGGAGACAGCAAAGTGTTTGAAGTTTACCACGTCCCGACATCGAATTAATTTAGCATGTCTCATAATTACTTGGACAGAAAGACAAATGTTAAATCACTCTAATGCCTCCAGGACTGGAGTTTGTCACCCCTGACTGCAAATATAAACCCCAGCAGGTGAACTCACCATGGCAAAACCTGGATAAAGAGGCAAACAACCTAATCCCAGGACAACATTAAGCCCAACAGCAAAGGTGAAATATCAGCAATGTCCATCACCGCATAGAACTTTAGCTTAGTTTAACTTCTCAGAACCGCGAGGGTCCTTCCGTGTCTATCTGAGAGGTTTCCAGTCCACCTGTTACAGGTCTAGAGCTAAACACAGCATTAATACATACAACCGATGAAAAAACAAGACCATCAATCCCAGCCCTGGGGTTTTAACTTGCCTAATTTAGGTAATATGGTAAATATCAAACCCCCTTGAAGAATGGTTTATGTAAACTGCAAGTTACTCCAGACATGTTCCATCAGAAAATGCATAAATTAACTTGGGGGACAAATAACTGATCACTGACATGAATGAACATCAATGGTAAAAGTGATACCAATTTATAAAAAACAAATGTGGTGTTTTGATCTCAAATTGTTGACTTTACACTCAAAATTTTTGTCCTAATAGAAACGAAAATTCACCATATTTTGCAAGAATGAACCAAAAGATTTGGTGTACAATACAGTATAGTGTCAAGATGGCTGAACTGCTTTAAAAAAAGAATTAAACAGGCCGCGTAATCACTATCCTCCTGCAGCAGCTCTGAGGTCCGTTACAGGTGGCGACAACCCTCAGTGGTAAAACATTAAACAACCTCTAATTTAAATGTGAAAGAAAGAGGAAAGCATTACCCGTGGTGACATACCTCCTCATCATCTAGGAAGGACTCAAACCATTCTATCAGATCTGCAGGGGGCTGCGTGTATCTGGAAAAATTATACAGATGCACATTACAATTCAAATAAATCTTAGAGGGACTGCACTCATTTTTAAAATGTTTA
Organism: Alestes dentex; assembly: GCA_037576975.1. Lineage (NCBI taxonomy): Eukaryota > Metazoa > Chordata > Actinopteri > Characiformes > Alestidae > Alestes > Alestes dentex. The sequence goes on along the minus strand of JBBIGA010000040.1, from coordinate 33,721,140 downwards.
AGTTCATTCAAAAAAAAACATTTTTAAAAATCAGAGTGGTTTGATGGAAAAAGGTTAATTGCAAATGCTAACTATTTACATTTACGACCCAACATGATCATTCAAACTACAGTGGGTACAGAAAAGAATCATAGAAAAGCCCTTTAAAATGTTCACGTTGTTGCTCTGGAGCCTGAAATGAAGACACACAAAACCTTTTTTTTTTTTTAGCTGTGGTTACAGTTATCATCATCATAATGAAAGATATGACAGCAACAGTCTGTTTTAATTCCTGCCTTGAGTCTGCTGGGACACTTCTTTACCAACTCTGCACACCCAGCCTGAGCAGAACTTGCCTGGCCTTCTTTACAGAGTCGTTGGAGCTCAGTCAGATGGACGGTGGCCGCTGGCAGACTGCAATCTTCATTCCCTAGATTTTGAGCAGGGCTAAAGTCCGTGCTCTGTCTAGGGCACACAAGCACAATCAACCTTTTCTCCTTCTGCCACTGTGTGGTCAATTTTGCTGAGAGCTTTTGGTCGTGTCATGCTGGATGATGAAGATTCTCCCCACTAACCCTAACCTTAACCTTACTGACAGAGAAGCTGATGGTATTTTGCCCCATCCATTTTCCCTCTATGCTGACAAGTGTCCCAGTCCCTGCTGCAGAGAAACACCCCCACACCAGGATGCTGCCACCTTCATGTTTTACTGTTGGTCTGGTATTAATTTAGATGCTGAGCTGTATTGGCTTCCAACCAGATGTACCATTTGGTGTTGAAGCCCAATGGTTTAGTTTTGGTCTCATCTGACTATAACACCTTTTCCCACTAAACTTCTGATCACAGTTTGCTTGCTGTGCAATGGACTAAGTACACAAGAATTTTAAAAAGGGGTCATTCTTTATCCATCCTAATGATTTGGGGTTTTAATTTGTTTTTCTAAACTATTGCTACCATATCTGGATGTTGCATTGAGCAAATACAGCTGGAAAACTTATTTTGTGTATGTTTTCATTTAAGGCTGCAAAGCATCTAAACCATTTCAATAATTGAAAAAGACAACAACCTTTCAACTGTAATTTTGAAACAAACTAACATACCAACACAGCACCTTATTTACACAATAAGAACTAGCCAGGAACAGAGGACAAGAAAAATCTTTGCCCATAGCCTAAAACAAACAGCCTTTGTGGGCTCCCATCAGAGGAAGGGATGACATGGACTTTTACCGTATGTACATGAAGCCGAGTGCTCTGATGTACGGGGAGTCTGTGTGTGTGATCAGACCCATCACTTGCTTGCGTGTCAGCTTTAGCGTGAACAGCTTATAAAGAAGACAGAACGCTGTGGACACGATACCTCCCGTTCCTACGCCTCGTACCTGCAATACAAGTAAGTAAAACCCTCAAGCACTAACAAAAATAACAGACTGGCATAGTGAAAACTACCAAAGTCACATATTTCCCATCAACATTCCAGAACATTACTCATATTTATCTATTCCACATTACACATTATCTAGGAACAGAGAATGCTGAAAACCTGGTGCTGATTTGTTTAGAGGTTAAACAAAACAGGGGACCAGCTTGGCGTTCCAGTGAAACATAATGGGAACCAGTCACACAGATTCCACCTTATGGTGGCTTTTGTGGGTTATGTTAGATCCAGGTATTAAACCTTTCTTTCAGGCAGCTCTCTCAATTTTTCTCTTTGGAAAAAGAGACGAAAGAGGTCAAAAGGGACGTACTTCTACTTACCCCCCCGCACATTCCAGTCTGTCCTGCAGTTTTCCTGCTGCCTTTCTCCCAGGGCTCTACGTGGGTTACCTGAGGAAACACACCAGAGCTCAGTCTCCCACACACACACCTCAGCAGCAACACAGCAGGTCTGTTTACTGGAGATCTAAGGACCAGCGTTCGGACAGTTTAGTATAGAGCAGAGCGTTGATAAACATCAAGTTTTAACTACTGGGAGCCTACTTTAACGACTGGGAGCCTGCTTTAACGACTGGGAGCCTGCTTTACAGGCCGATGTGGCTCTACAGGGCTGCTCAGGAGTTGTGAATGAAGGGTCGTTTCTGAATAAAGTTTTAGGCCCGGTTTTTAATCCCCGTCCCACAGAGCCGCACCACAAACCGAGAACATTACAGAACCACTTAACCCAGTCCGGACCAGTTTAACTCCACATCGCTCCTGGTTACACTGTTCAATGTTTTCATAAACCATATTCGTTGTTTTCACTAATCTCATTTGTGTTTTTATAAAAGTTCTTAAATATTTTATAAACCGTATTAAATATTTTCATAAATCCTATTAAAAGCATTATAAACGGTATTTCATGTCTGATTTGGCCAGTTTGTCTGAAAGCCCGCGCTGGGAGCGCTAGCCCGTTAGCATTAGCGTTAGCATTAGCGGTACCTTGAAGTAGATCTCGTCCACCACCTCGTGGTAGGTCTTCAGCTCGTACAGCTGCACCTTGAAGTACGGCGAGGAGAGCACGTTGGTGAGGATCATGGGGTTCAGATTCATGGTCTTCTCGTTCCCCCACAGCGGGAGCACGTTCCCCGCCTTCCCGGAGCAGGGCGGCCGGACCACGGCCTGCTGACCGCCCGACATCCCGGAGCACCAAAACACGCTCTCTCACACTACCACAGGCTCTCACACACACTACCACAGGCTCTCTCTCTCTCTCACACACACACACACACACACTCTCTCACTACCACAGGCTCTCACACACACTGCTCACTGCCCGCCATCCCGCCTCACAAACACACACACGGTACCACACAAACACTACACCGCGCACACACAGACTCAGACCCTTACACACACTACCACACACTCACAACCCCTCTCTCCCTGTCTGTCTCTCTCTCTCTCTGTCTCCGTCTGTCTCTCTCTGTCTCTGTCTGTCTCTCTGTCTCACTCTCGGCCCGCCATCCCCCTCTCTGCAGGAACGGCGTTACAGACACCAGCCCGGCCCAGACAGAGTCTATAAACGCCTTTAAAGATAGTAAAGATATTGTGAAGATGATAGAGTCTGTATACAGGTGAAAGAGAGTTAATAAATATAGAGTTTATAATAAAAAGTTTATAACCGCGTTTCTCCGGAAAACTGTAGAACCGCTCGGCAAGATGGCTCCCGGCCGGAAACGGAAACTACGCGATTCTGATTAAATAAAGCACCCACAGTTAGGGTTCATTGTTATTATTATTATTATTATTATTATTATTAGTATCGTTGTTGTTGTTGTTGTTGTTGTTGTTGTTGTTGGCCTGCCTATATGGACCAGTGGCAGGCCCGGTTTTATTTATTATTTACTTCCGGCACACTTAATAAGGCTCGAACTATAGCGTGCACCCAGTCAACCTGTACATCAACCTATATTTCAATCTATATATCAACCTATATATCAATCTATATATCAACCTATATATCAATCTATATATCAACCTATATATCAATCTATATATCAGCCTATATATCAATCTATATATCAACCTATATATCAATCTATATATCACCCTATATATCAATCTATATGTCAACCTATATATCAACCTATATATCAATCTATATATCAACCTATATGTCAGTCTATATATCACCCTATATGTCAACCTATATATCAATCTTTATATCGGCCTATATATCAATCTATATATCAACCTATATATCAATCTATATATCAACCTATATATCAATTTATATATCAACCTATATATCAAACTATATATCACCCTATATATCAATCTATATATCAAGCTATACATCAATCTATATATCACCCTATATATCAACCTATATATCAATCTATATATTGGCCTATATATCAATCTATATATCAACCTATATATCACCCTATATATCAATCTATATATCAACCTATACATCAATCTATATATCACCCTATATATCAACCTATATATCAATCTATATATCGGCCTATATATCAATCTATATATCAACCTATATATCAACCTATATATCAATCTATATATCACCCTATATATCAATCTATATATCACCCTATATATCACCCTATATATCAATCTATATATCACCCTATATATAAATCTATATATCAACCTATATATCAATCTATATATCAACCTATATATCAATCTATATATCAATCTATATATCAACCTATACATCAATCTATATATCAACCTATATATAAATCTATATATCGGCCTATATATCAATCTATATATCAACCTATATATCACCCTATATATCAATCTATATATCAACCTATACATCAATCTATATATCACCCTATATATCAACCTATATATCAATCTATATATCGACCTATATATCAACCTATATATCAGCCTATATATCAATCTATATATCAGCCTATATATCAACCTAATCTATATATCAGCCTATATATCAACCTATATATCAGCCTATATATCAACCTATATATCAACATATATATCAATAAATGAGTGGGGCACAAGTGGAACTGTGGTGTTACAGGGAGTAGAAGTAAAGAAGGTAGAGGACTTTAAGTACCTAGGGTCTACGGTACAAAGCAATGGAGA
>JBBIGA010000040.1:33677867-33694975 GCA_037576975.1 Alestes dentex | reverse complement strand
ATACACACATATACACACACACTATATATATAGATATTTTACTACTACACTCAGAGTTCTAAAGGATAAAGAATCTGCTACTATGGTATGTTAGTGCAGATACCATAGCACACCTTCTGAGGTCTTGTGGAATCCATCCTTTAATGAGTCAAAGCTGTTTTGGTGGCACGAGAGCAACCTACACAATTTTAGGGTGGTGGTTTTAATGTTACAGCTGATTGGTATATGTTGTCATGTTATTTTGAATGGGTGTGCAACAAACAGTCCTAAATATCACTCTCCCTCCTTTTTTCTCTCCCTCCCTCCTTTCTACCTCTCAATCTTTCCATCTCTCCTGCTCTTTGATCACTGGCCTGTCTTAAAGGTCAGTAAATGGACAGAATCAACCCACACCTGACCCTCATATCTGAGGAACAACTTGATTCATGGAGTCTTATACAAATTCACTGCTGCTCTTTCCTCTATTCCAGCTGCCCCTGGTCTTTGTTTTTCGGTTACAATCTATATGTCTAAACAGTGTCCTTTTATCATTCAAACGATGACTTGAGTAGTCACATTTAGGGTCATAATTTCAGCTTAATCAGTTTCATTTAAGCCAAGATTACAAAAGAATCAGATATGCTTTACCAACATTAAGCTCATGTCGTAAGCGATCACTGACACAGTCATTAGTGCTTTGCCCTAAATTCCAGTCCAGATAAGGCTCAGATAAGGGACAGAGACTTTGTCTGTATCTTTGCTTTAGTTTAACACCTTTACAGATCACTCCTGCCTCCTTTGTGTTCCATTAACTTTCGCTATCAGCAAAATCTGCTGGGTTTTAAGGTCTGGCAGTGATTGAGTTGATCAGATATGGATCAGAGCGATTTCCGGCGGCCAGGGTGGGTTTTACGGCTGTGTGGGGGTTGTTAACTGGTGTTCTACACACACCGAGTGAGTGAGTAAGGGAGAGAGAGAGACTTAGATAGAGACTGGGAGCCAGAGAGGGTTTATGGTAGTGTGGGGATTGTTAACTGAATATTGGTGCTGTTGTTCTACATGCACTCAGAGACAGATATGATCAATACCTGGGAGCAGCCGGTGTTTAATTGCATTTTGTTAACATGGAGCTGCTTGAGACAGGGAGAAGAAATTCCCACAGGGGCCATGCACATGCAATGTGTGTGTGTGTGTGTGTGTGTGTGTGTGTGTGTTGTTTTGGTGCTTTCAGGGGTGGGGTTGTACAGAATCATGAAGCAAGCAGAGCACCCTGCACACCGCTTTTATTAGGGAAGGACCAAATATTCACAGTGTCTCCCCGCCTTTAAACAGGCTTTATTTGAATTTTTATTATTGACTTTCATTGTAAATAACTGCATAAGCAGACGTTAACAAAGTTTAATTTTACGTGTAATTTATTAACCTCATGTAATAATTTTGTAGGTGAAAATAAATCATTGCTACGCAAATTGCCTACTAATGAATTGCCAGTGCAGTAAAAAGGTTAAACTTAATCTATGCCTATTTTTATCTAGTAATCCAGTTTATTTTCCACTTCCAGGAATAGTTTTGTGAAAAATTACGTTTTTTTCCACTTATCCTAGATTTAGGCCGAATCACATTCACAGTAAACGTCTGGATGAGTTTGAGAAGGCTGAAAGAAAGATATATTATTATGGACAAAATTTGGGCTGTTTGGGTGATTATTTCCTTCTCGTGTTTGTTAGCAACATTAGCTTCTTAGCTCCAGCACTAGACTAAAGAAGCAAAATTTGGCCTCCAGTCATGTCCTGCCTGATTGACCACATCTGGGGTAAATGGAAAATTATGTACATTTGATTTTTTGCCAGATGTATTCCCTTGAGCCATACGCTTCAGAACAAGACCAGCAAAGTCTCTCACTCTTTCATTTGAGCAGAGCTTTCGATTTTGCACAGTGTTTATTGTATGGAGTATAAAGTGACTGTAATCTATGATGTATATTGATGTTTAGTGGAACTGAATAAAATATAAATATCTAAAGGTGGCTTACATTTAGGCTTATATTCATTATCTTGGTAAGCAGGTCATCATAAGCATTGTTTGCTTTGCAGCCCATACCAAAATTAAAGTGGATAGCTAGCTAGCTGTGGTCCCTACGGTCTAATCTAATGAGAATACATACATGATATGTACAAAAGTTTTGGGACACCTGGCCATTACACCAACAGGGACTTTATTGATACTGCATACAAATACATAGACTTTCATATGGAGTTGGTCCCCCTTTAACAGCTATAGCAGTTTCCATTTAGAAGGCTTTCCACAAGATTTTCTGCAGGAATTTGTGCCCATTCATTCTGTAGAGCATTTATGAGGTCAGGCACTGATGTTGGATGAGAAGGCCTGGCTCACAATCTCCGTTTCAGTTTATCTCAAAGGTGCTGGATGAGGTTGACGTTAGGACTCTGTGGAGCACAGTCATGCTGGAATAGGAAAGGGTCTTCCCAAACTAAAGTTGGAAGCATGGCGTTGTCCATAATGTCTTGGTATGTTGAAGCATTAAGATCGTCCTTCACCAGAACCTGAATTCAATGATTAAGAGGTGTGTCCCAATACTTTTTGTCCACATAGTGTATCTTAGGACATTTTGTTAAACTTCTGGTGCTGGTAATCTTTCCTAAAAAGTCTGTACTCTTTTAACACCCAGGGGCTGCACTGATACCCTCAGCAGTGGCCTGTTCCTTAAAATTCCTTGAGATAAAGGTGAAGACCAGTCTTAGTGGATGGGTTTGTTTCCAGCAAACATACATAGTGACAAACATGGTGCACTGTATTCAGGTGCAAGTTTAAATTCTTTTTTTATGAGGTCATTGAGCTGCATTATGTCTATAAACTATATGGAGCCACTGTAGATAAGACAATTAGCTCTTAAAAACAACAACAAAAAGAAGAGTATGAGTGATAAGATAATCTTGCCAGGTAAAGCACATGCAGAATATGCACGTCGCGCAAGCCTGTGCCATTAACACACTTTCAAACTTAGTGCCCATGAGTTCTTTTGCCCTCAGCTTTCAACTGTGAATCTACTAGAGCAGACTTGGAGAAGGACCATTGAGCTGAGAGTGCTAAGGGGCCTGCGTTGTGTTTGTGGGAATGAGAAAAACTCATTCAACACTGAGGACACAGGGTTACTTGTTACTGGTTTTGTAACTACAATTCTGTAATGAGAATATACTTCTCCAGACACTTTGTTAACCCATAGAATTCGAAGTGCATTAGTAAAATCTGATTTCAACAAATAAAAACGATGTAAAACAGACTAAAACAGTCTAACACCGCCCTTTTGCTCGCTGCTTTTTTGCTCTCCGGACTCCCTCCCTCTGCGGGTTATCCCCACCCACTTGTGGGCGGAGACTTTCCTCAAAGTTCTCCTGGGTTCAGAGGTCTTGTGATTTTTCCCATTTGTTTCTAAGACCTAAAATAGAAGAAATTTGGCTTTTGTGCCTCCGGCACAGATCTATGTCATTGTAAAGGTTAAAGAAATAGTTCAGTTAAAAATCAGATCTACACAGGTTTCCACCTACTCCACGACAACACCTTTAGTCAATCAGACAAGACATGTTTAGAGCTCATATTTGCTTCTTTGCCTTAAATGTCATAAATATTTAAAATGGCTGCCCACAGCATTAAGCTCAGTGGTGAGGTTTAGTTAATTTTATGGCTCAGAGTAAATCATCCTATGTCCTAAACCACACTGACAAGTGTGCACCACCTTAATGAAGGACTGGGTGCAATTTGAGCAGGTTGAGTGAAATGTTGGGGATGTATTTACAGAAAAGACACAAAGGCAGAGATATCAGAATCGTAACTCTGGTCCCCAGATAAGGACACAAAACTCTGAACATGTCTTGGCTGATTGCATACATATGGAGAAAATAGAAAACTGTATAAATTTCCATGAAAATCTTTGATTTCAGCTTCGTCCAGGGTAAGTCCCTGCCTCGCGCTCGTAGACCCTGGGATAGGCTCCAGGTATCCGCAACCCTAGTAATAGTTTTTCTAATCTTGTAAATCACATTGGATGACTGTTGTTTATAATGATGTGCTATATAAATAAACTTCACTTGACTAGATATTTATTCTTATATAAACACCCCTACACACACACGTACACACACACACACACAACAGGCTGGTCTATTGCAACCTAAGCCCTGCTGTCCTATTTTTGATACTTCCAAAAGGAAATGTGATGTAAATGTGTCTCTGTGTGTTTGTGTATGTGTGATAGGGAGAGGTGCAGACCAGCAGCTGTGTGTGTGTGTGTGTGTGTGTGTGTGTGTGTGTGTGTGTGTGTATATGTATGTTTGTGTGTGTAATATCTTGCAGTGAGAGGAGTAGCAGGAGAGGAAGCTTCCATGCAGTGTGGAGTTTGTTAGTTTGTGTGCGAATGTGTGTGAGTATGTGTTTGTGTATGTGTGCTTAAATGCGGATGCACACATGCAGGGCAGGCCTTTGAAGTGTAAATGACTTTCATAGGAATTGTGTGAGCACGTGTATGTGTGTGTGTGTGTGTGTGTGGAGCTGGAGCTCACAGTCAGTTTCATTACTGCTCACTGGTGACTCACAGCTTCTGTAGTTCAGATGAAAGCCTTGGGAGTGCAGTTATATTCCTGACCACAGGGAGGCACCCTGACCCTTTCCTTAAATCCTCCAAAACGAAGTGGACTGCACAGCAGCAGAGGGGTGGATGTTAAATACTTTGACTGCATTGAATTTGACTTCTTCTGTTAGTGCTTTCAAACAGGCATCAGGCCTCAGAAGGTGACTTTTCCAGGGCCGGACGATCCCACAGCCAGCCGGGCCCAAGAATTTGTGGTGTGTGCTCAAACTGGACTGGGGAAGTGTGCTGTGTTTGTGGGGCACTGCCTGAGGAACGTGCTGCAGTGTCGTGTCTGTTTCTCAATTAACTTCAAACTGCTCTCTATTACACGCTACACTGGTACACAAATACCACCATGTGCGCACTCACACACACACACACACACACACACACACACACACACACTTTGGAGGGTTCTTATTTTCCATATTTCTTTCTTTTGCACTTCTTCCCATGGTTTTGTAAGTATGCACACAAAAGTTACATTCATATTCCCAGGCTGAAGTGGTGCAAATTGGATTTTTTTTGCCTAAATGTGACACAGATCTGATTTCATAAGTGCTGTTTGACTTGACTATTCCTTATCAGTTTTGCACTCCTATTTTGTCCAGCGAGATAGCATTCCCTTTAAACTGCCCATTTCAGAAGTACATAGATTTACACCTGAGGATGCTGTTTGCACCTCCAGGATGTTGTTGCTTGATATGAGCTTATTAGATATGCTACCACACTCAGTTTGGTTCATTTTCTGTTTATGTATTGAAAGCTTTTCATATCAACTCTATCTGTAAGATATGCAGCATTCCAACAGGAATATGCACTTCCAAGAACTGTAGTAAAGTGTTAATAGGGCTACATCTACATTGCTCATGCATGATAACATCTACATAACCCGTGCATGACAATTGCCATACCTATGAAGACATTTAAAGAGGCTTATTTTAACACGTGTCATTTTTGGGGGTGATATTGATTATGAAACGGTCATTTTTTAAAAATGTCATTTCATTTCAGCCCAGAAGGTGTCATGGTAAGTACCTTCATGAATGTTTATATAGGTATGCACTTAACGGACAAAAGTATTGGGACGCCTGACCATTCCACCAGCAGGGACTTTAATGATATTGCATTTAAATACATAGACTTTAATATGTGTTACTGTGGGAATTTGTGTCCATTCATTCTGTAGAGCATTTATGAGCTCAGGCACTGATGTTGGATGAGAAGGCCTGGCTTGCAATCTCTGTTCCAGTTCACCCTAAAGGTGCTGGATGGGGTTGAGATCAGGGCTCTGTGCGGGTCAGTCAAGTTCTTCCATCCAATCATGTCTTTATGGACCTTACTTTGAGCACTGGTACACAGTTTTGCTGGAATAAAAAAGGTTCTTCCCCAAACTGTGTCCACAAAGTTGGAAGCATGGCATTGTCCAAAATGTCTTGGTATGCTGAATCATTTAGATTCCCCTTCACTGGCCACCTGAATTCAATAATTAAGAGGTGTCCTCCAATATGTTTTTTCCATATAGTGTATGTCTGTTGCCATTAAAGGCTTATGTAAGTTTTTTTCTCAATGTCAGTTTATTGCATACAACAGCATTTCACTGCTGTGCTATAATATATGATAGTCTATCTAATCTAATTAAGCACTAGATTTAGTTATCATGTTGTCTATTTACCTTTTACAGCAAGCATGTGTTTAATGATATAGGCTAGATTCATATGAGAACTGTCAAGTGCTAGTTTGCTGTAATGCTTAGCAGGTTAGCCTGTTGCCTATATAGCACCTAGTTCAAAAGCGGTTCCAAGTGTGAAGAATGAGCTCCCTCAGTCATTTCCTTGTTTAATTTATCCTGCCCCAGGCCTGCCATGTGAAAAATCTGGTCCTGTCAAATCAGATCTGAGCCGCTTTCATATGTATATACATCAGCTAACTTGAAGGTAGCGTCAGTAATGGCTTCAAAAGCGTTAATGCATCAGGCCATTTTATCCCTAATCATGAACAGCTGAGAGCTAATCAAAGCATTTTTTTCAGTTGAGACTTAAGTTCATTCATTTATAGCTGGTACATGTGATGCACGTGGATCATGCATGTGACATTTTTTATGAGGATATACCCAGATGGATTGGAGCAACAAGGATTTTAATATAAATAGAGACATGTAGATGATGTAGATAGAGACACAGGGACACTTCTAGAGTGAAAGCTTATGTGGGGCTTTGCCAGTGGTATATTCGTTTTACAGTAAACAATTAATTATATGCTTAAATGTGACCAAAAGTTTTCAGTGCTACGTGATCTTTATTATAAATAAAAATTGAGTGAGTTTCATATGTGATTTTTTTTACATCACATTTCACTGTGCAGTTCCAATGTTTCCAGTGTGTCAGGAGTAGCAGGTAATGAAAACAAAGTGTGTGCATACAGATTTTTTAAAAAGGATGTTAAAAAACAAGTTGAAAGTTTTGGTTGTTTCAGGCAGGTTCTGCATCATTGCACTGTCCTTGCGTAACCCAGCCAGGCCGGCTCAGTTTTGTGAGAAAGAGAGGTGAGTCAGAGAGAGGGGCGGGATGAGGCTGAAAAGGCCACAGCTTCAGCGCAAGCCAGCAAGCTTGTAACCTGAGAAAGGTCAAAACCCTTTGAGCTTCCGTTCTCCTCTGGCTACAGAGGCACACTGGTATTTAACACCCCAAATGCCCACTATGTGAGAATAATGACTCCCTGTGCTTGGATAGAGATAGATCTTGGATAGTGTGATAACCTGTGGACAAAAAACAAACAGAGGCATTGGCTTTAGTAATCAGTACATTGGCTTTAGTAATCAGTAGTCTCAGTGATCAATGGAGCAGGCTGCTACTTACTGTTAATTTGATAGGGATAGATCAAATAAAAGCACATGTAGTAATTTAGAATTAGAGACTCATTTGGAATCAATGAAATGTCAAGTCAAAAAAAGTCAAGTCAAGCAGGCATTACCATTATTTTCAACCATCTGCACAACACACAGTGAAATGTAACAACATTTTGGGTGAACCTGGTATAGTTTTCCACACAGTCATGGGTTAGCAGCATGAACTTCACTGGACTTAGCACAGAGCCTTGTGGGACCCCAATGTTCAGTTTGATGGTGCTGGAGATGTTGCTCTCAATAGTGACTGGAGGTCTCCCAGTTGGAAAGTCAAGGATCCAGTGGCACAGGGAAGTGGTTGCGATGGTGTAATTTGTCAAAAAAATTTGAGATAATGTGCAAATTGTTTTGCCAATTGTGACTTTATATCCCTCATGGCAAGCCTTTCGAACACATCATGAGAGATTGTGTGCCAGGACGGTTGACAATAAAGCAGGTCCAGCAGTATTCCAAGGGTTAACACTGGGTTCTCCTCACATCAGCAAAGGTCAGGCAGAGTGCTTGGTCAGTGGGGGGGAAGGGTGGTCTTCCTTTCTGCCTTGTTGTTCCATGACTCTAATTGTGTGTAGAAGTGATTTAGCACATCTGGAAAGGACTCCTCACTGTCAAAAGCCATTGGAGATGTTGATGGTAGCCTGGATGCCCTGCCACATGTGCTGTGTGTCCCCAGTGTCCTGGAAGTGGATTTTCAGAGCATGTGTGCACTTTGGAGGGACCATGGAGAGCCCATCCAGCTGAATGGCAGTGTTTTCACACAGTACCACGAATGCTGGGAGCATGTGCTTTTTCTGAGTCACATGAAGCACCACCACATCTTTCTGCACTGCTGTGAATGAAACAGCAGCTTATGTGCTTGGAATAGAATACTAACTGCCAATTCCGATACATCAGTTGACAGACACCCGCAATGGATAGCACTGTGCTGAGTGTTAGGGAAAGGGTAATTTGAATATGCTGTCTTGCGATCCCAACAACATATATCTTAAAAAAAATATAATCCATGCATTCTGGAACCAAAACTTTCATAGGAATGGGCTAATTTTAATACAGTTAGTTATAGTTATTTTAATGATGCATTTTTGTGTGCCATAATTAGCCCTCAAAGAAATGGTAACAGTTTTCTGTATTCCTAAAAAAAAGCATTTTTAGAGAAGCAAGGTTTTCATCCAAGAAGGACAGTATTAAACTGTTATCACACTGCACTGAATGATAAGTAGTGAAAAGTACAGATATCAGTGTCTCGGTCTGATGTTGCTTGAAGTGTATTGCCAAAATCTAGCTCAGAACAGTCTGTGATGACTCCAGCAGGCCCATGTGACATATACCCACCAATACATGAAGCTGTACAGACACATAGTTCGTCCGCAAAATGGCCACAATCTTAAAAATGGTTTCTTTTTGGTTCATTTCTTCCTCCTTTTTTTGCAAAGAGAGGAAAACCGTATATGCACTGCCTCAGAGCTTGAAGGTGCTTGTGCACTTGCAGGATGGGCAGGAAAAAATACACATATTTATGTAACAGAAAATTACACAGAAGTCCCAACAGCTAAATACTAAGTCCTTCCTTTGTCTTTATAACTGCTTCTGTTCTGTTCAGGAGACTTCAACAGAATTCTGCAAGGATGTACCTCTAAAGTTATTCTTAGAAGTTGCTTGCATTTTCCCACTATTTTATCTAATCTCCTTATAAATCTTTACTTAATTCATTTTATATGCTCATGAAAAAGAAATGTGCAAGGCAGCTGAGGTGTATGTGGGTAGCTGTTTCTGTATTGGGAGGACACACCTGTAACTGTTTGGTGTAAGACAGGATGGAGGATGTAGGGGCAGAAGGGTGCACACAAAAGTAAAGCTAGATTTGAAATTATGCTAAGCATTAGAGATGTCATTTTCTCTTACGTGTTTGTCTCTTGCAATTTATTCATTTAAAAAATGAAGAAATTGTACTTAAACACTATTTTTTACAGGAAATAAATGAAAGTGTATTCTTTTTTGCTGCACAATAGATACACATAAAACAACAGAATGTGTATGTTGAGGCACATAAGCACATCTCTTATGATCTCTTCCTTTTCTCTCTCGGCTTGCTGAGGTCTTGCTGTCTCACACATGTAGGCGTTTAGACATAAGAGTAGTGGAATCAATAGCTCCGTTCCATCTTCGTCTCTTTCCCCAACACGAAGAAAACGCCATCAAACCAGACAGTGCTGCTCTGAGTTAGCATCAACAGAGAAAACTCTGCTTGCAGATGAGAACCTACACATGCACACACACTCAGAGTGAGACTAGAGCTTAGCTTAAGGCAATTTATCAGCGGTTTGCCAGCTACAGAGGACTCTCTGTGCTTTCATAGGTGCTAATGCAAAGAAACTCTCCCTTTCTTCTTCTTCTTCTTCTTCTTCTTCTTCTTCTTCTACTACTCTCTCTCTCTCTCCTCCTTCCTCACTCCCTGCAGTCTCTCATTAGGTTGTGCGAAGACCTCTGCTCTCAGTGCTGCCACTGCAAACTTTTGCCGCAGTCTGCCGCAGACACAGAGAACATTTTGCGCTCAGGTAAAAAGAACACCTGTGAATGTCAAGCGTCAAATATCAGACGCCTAACTGCAAATGGCATGCCGACACAGGCCAACCGCAAAGGAAGCTTTTTCCTTATCTCTGCCTTTCCCTCTCTCTCCCTGCATTTCTCCATTTCTCTCTCTTTCTATTTTCCATCTCATCCTCTCTCTCTCCCTCTCTCTCTTTCTCTCACTCTCTCTCTCTCTCACCCTGTCTTTCTCTGGACTAAGATAAGGATTTCAATTAAGATATTGCGAGTGAGATTTTCCTGTCTGAGGGAGGGGGTGTTTGATGTATTTTTAACTTGGCCCAGTCTGAATGTTAAATTGAAAGCTATTCACCTCTGATGAATAAGGAACAGGCCCAAAATGAAACAGGCAACATTGTTTTTTAATCAGTTCTTATTTACAGCATGTGTTATTGCATATACATCTAAGGAAGACCAAGAATATGATGTTTTTGTGTGTGTTTGTGTAAATGTGTAAAGAGCAGGGAGAGGTTTGTGTGATATCCTTTTGTGGTCTGTTAAAAGCTGATTAGGAGGAACTGCTGGACAATTCATATGATATTGGCCACACAATTATTGATTCTACCTACATATTTATCATTTTTGTATATCAGAATTTTCTGATATGTTTTATCTTTGGCATCCTTAGTAAAGGAAAATAACACCATTAGAGCTAAGCCTGCTCTGGTTGTACCCTTTCTGCTTCTTATAATCATCAGGGCCTGTTCATTATTACTCAGTCCTTTGTCACTACAGGGGATCCTCGAGTTAAAACGGTCTCGACATACAATATTTCGAGTTTACAATGCTCGCTCCCACTCAGCTTACACTGTTAGCCTCGTACAAACGGGTGAACTAGTTTGGTTTTGCGTGGTGGAAGAATATGCAGTAATGTGACATATGAGTGAGGGAGTTTTCTTTTTTCTGTGGCTTAGTTGTGTTTTTATGATTTTACAGCTGTGTTAGGATTGGTAAGTGACTTAGGATAGGGTGTGTTTCGACTTACACCAAAATTCTGGTTTCGTCACTGTCAAAGGAATGGATCTGTGTCGTAATTCGAGGACCCACTGTATGTCGGGGCATCAGGACAAGACTGCTCCATTTCTGCTCCGTCAGCAACAAAGCCACCAGATAGTCATCGAGCAGATAAGGGAGGTGATAAAATGAAACTCAAGAGCCTCACACCTATTCTTGGACACACGTATATTTATGTACAGATGAGAGGTGTTTACCACTTATCTTTTCATTTCATAAACTGTAGATTTTTATTCTTGCTTAGCCCTGGATGTTGTTGAATGAACAACTAAATGAAAATGAACAAGCTTCCTTTATAACATGGAAAGTAACAGTAACAGTACATATCTGACATCCTATTAGCTGGTTGTGTGGTGCTGCAGAGTGGTAGTAGCTTAGTGGGTAAAACACTTGTCTTTTAAACTTGATAACCACAAAGTTGCAGGTTCAAACCCCCACTTTCTACCATTGTGTCCTAGAGCAAGACAGTTAACCCTCAGTTGCTCCAGGGGGACTGTCCCTGTAACTAATGATTGTAAGTCACTCTGGCTAATGATGGAAATGGAGTTAAATTCTAGAGTTTCCTTTAAGTGTAATCCGCTAGTTAACTGTTTCATTTCATCCCATTGACTGTCACTTAATAGGTTGTTAAATATCTAATATTTTCTGGTGATACACACTATAATTAAATAGTTACTTAATGGTGAAAATGCTGTAAATGTATTTGTCAGTACTGAGTGTATTTTTAGTAAATATTAAGTTAGTATCTCATCTTATATTAAGTAAAATCTCATCTTAAAACTGGTAGAACACATTATATATAAATGCCCCACTGCAATGCACCTTGTACTTTGATGGCCTAAAGGTAGGTAACAAAAAGTCAAAATGATAGAAATTGTTTTTCAAAGGGTGCTAGTCCTCTGCAACTTCATTTGTTTGCCTTTGGGTTTTTTTGGAGGGTTGAATGACATTCAAAGTAAAGCTGAATGTGTCTTCAGTGACTCATTTTGCCTCAGCTGCGCTGAGACAAACCTGAACACTGAGATAACTGATTTGTATGGGATATGAAATGTCATCTCTATAAATCTATACAAATAAACTCCATATCAAACACTGAAATACCGCACCGAGCCATCAGTGTCTATAAATGTTCACTCATGATTGATCTTCAGCCAGTGATAGAACATGGCCTTAGCTTTGAATTCAGTAAACGCAAAATAAACAATGAAAACACATTACAAACACATTATGAACCTACTAACATAACATTGTTGAAATGTCATCTGAAATCTCCAGATCTGAGATTTCAGAACAGGGTACTATAGCTCCTAGAGCTGAATAGATCTGAGGTGGTAATAGAAAGGGGTGTATAAAGGTATAGTTGGTGTAAAATAGTGGGTAACACCATTACTCTCCATGCAACCATGTTCAGTTCCATTTCAGTTCTCTGTGGGAGGCTGTAGTCACATTCTCCTGACTTTGGCAGTATTTTAGTACTCTTGAAATTCAAGACAAGCGCAATGGATCGATTGTCGTAGGACGTTTTGCTTCAGGTCCAGAAGCTGCAGCAACAATAGCCGTATAATAGAAGCTCCTGGTTTTGTCAGTTTGCACCAGAAGATGAAGTCCTTGTGTTAACCTACTCCTTCAAATTACTCACCAAGTTGCAAGGGCACATTAAGGTCACATATCAAGGGAGAATTGTGGGCTGTAAAGTGTTGTGATCAGACAGCGGTAATCCCACAAATATACCAACTTAACCACCAGATATTATGGACAGGAGAGGTTTCTATGGCTCTGCCAATGGCGGTACTTCAGAGCACATTGAGAAACCTCATGGTTCTGCAGAGCTTCCCCCACTGCTTGCCAGAGTTGTCAGGGAGTCTCAAAGCAGCAGCCCCACTACATTTATACACGATTCTGTGTGAAACGCTAGATGGGATGGCTGGTGGCCTGGTAGTTGGGGAGATTCCCCAGCAGTGAGAAGGTTGGGGTTTGATTCACAGGACTGCCAATGACAGTACTGGGGTACCCCTGAGCAAGGTACCATCGCCACACACTGCTCCCTGGGTGCTACATTTCTGGCTGCCCACTCCTTCATTAGGGTGAAAGGGTTAAACGCAGACAAGAATTTTACACTGTTCACACTGTGTGCGGTACTGTGGTGTGTTCATGTCTAACAAAAATGGACACTTTATACTTATGTGCAACTGGATGAATAAAGGTGCGCTATCTGGTCTTCTACTTGTAAAATAAAGGGCATCCCCAGATAAACAAGACCTCAGTTTTAGAATGTTTGCATAACAAGGCCAAAAAGATAGTTGTAGAGGACAATTCTAGGGACTTATTAGATATCATCCAATTTGAATGACACCAGTCTACTGACTGTTCAGTGAACCAGAGGATGTAGCAAAGTCAAGACAAGTCAAGTAGGTTTATTGTCATTTCCATATACACAGTACACAGTGAAATGAAACAATCTGCCTCCAGGACCAAACCTGGTGAAATTTTATACCAAATCGTGGAAGGGGAGGCTATAAGCTCTCTGTGAGAAAAAAAGGACTGAAGCACACAGAAGTAGTATCTGGCTAATGTGTGGCCATTCTCGCTCTAAGTTACTATTTCTTTATTCACTCAGTTATACTCCTGTCTAGTGGCTGTGCCATATGAAGGATGCCAAGAGATCACATTATCTGACACAGGAGGCGGTCCGATGCAGGCCAGACAGCTGACTAACCTGCACTGGACAGCGGTAATGAACATCACACTGAGATCAACTTAGAATACGACTTAGTTGGTCAGTCAAACTTAGTAGAAAGGCAGTCTCTGGGTCCTGTGCAACTATTCCTTGTTGGCTGTGTAGACATGGCAGGAAGTAGCAAGCTCTGATCACAGAGAGAAAAGTACTGTGCTGTTAAAGGTTACACAGCAATATCTGGAAAGGATCTGGTTTACACCACACCTACTAATACATGTCGTACAAGAACTCTACTGATTTATTGTATATTTTTAACCATTTTTTTATTTTTTAATTTTGCTAATTTGTTACTTTTTGCATTGCCCATATCTATCAAAGTGCTACTTGCTTAAAAGTGGCTAGTGGTAAACATGAGTAAAGTTCAATATCCAAGCCGACCAATTACAACTCAAACTGGGGGGTTGCGAGGTAGGGGTTCACAGAAACTTTTCAGAAATTGTAGCAATTTTTATACATTTGCCAGTTTCTTTAAAAATTGCTTTGCCCATATCTAGAAAAGTGGTACTTGCTTAAAAGTGGTTGAGAAGTGACATGACCAAAAATGTAATATCCAAGCCAATGAATCACAGCTCCTATTCAACCTGTGCCTACTTCGTGAGTTATCTGCAGTGTCAAGTCTAAATGGACAAGGTTCAGTGTTTGGGGTGGGGGGGTAAGTTGGGGGGATTGTGTAGAGGCACTTAATATCCAAAAAGGAGGCCTCAGACAAAAAAAGCTGCAATTTTAAATTAATCCCTCTCAAATTTCATTTCAGTGTCTCCTTCTGTTGAGGTGAAAGACTTAGAAATCAGGGGAAGAAACGTACCTAACCCTTCAAAATCTGTAGCGCAGCAAGAGAGACTATATCAGCTGCATGGCCAAGCAGGGGATTGCATCATGGACATGATAGAGAAACCAACACGGCATGAAATAAATCTTTTTTTTGAAGTCCAAATGTCAGCTCCCACCTGGAGTGGACACTGTATATGTGAGTGAATGTGTGTGTGTGTGTGTGTGTGTGTGTGTGCAGTTGCTCAGTCAACTGAGAATTTGAGGTGTGAAGCACATGAACTCGACAAACACTTTCTCTCTCTCCTTCTCTCTCACACACGAACACACCACCATGAAATATAGTCACTAAGGTCAACACAATCTCTCCATCTCTAAAAAAATAATATAAAAATAAATGCACGCTTTCGTTCCACCGTCTGTGGTGTCCTCTCTTAAATGCCAGTGGATTATGGGCTCCGCTTTGTGTTTGTTTGGGACTGAGGTAGATTATTACATTACACGTTTGTCGTCTCAATTTGTCATATCAATTTATGTTCCAGGAAAAAATAAACAAAAAACAATATAAAAGTCATGGGATCCTAGTGAAAAGGGAGGATAAAGGTAAGAAAGATAGACAGAAAGACGGCTGGATGCTTTTGATGACTGGTCCGGAGTCGGCAGGTTATTTATCAGTAACTACACACCTCCAGACACCACGGAGAAGAAAGGAGGATGAGAGGGGCGATGAAGAACGAAAAAAGAGAGGGAAAAGGTAGGAGGGATAGGGAAGCTGAAATGGAGAAGAGAGACAGTGGTGCGTGTGTGTGTGTGTGTGTGTGTGTGTGTGTCTGAATATGTGGATGTGTGTGTTAGAGACCTGTATGCCTTTGAAGACAGTGTGATTCAGAATTCAATCATCTTTAAGCTGCCCCGTCTCCAGCAGCAGGCTCAGAGATGTGCTCCTGTACCCACCCATCTCAGTTCAGGGTCACCTCACCCTGCCCCCCTCCTCTTTTCCTCTGCTCCTTTCCTCCTCTCCTCCTACCCTTTTGTGCTCCTCCCTCTGCTAATCCCCAAGCCTCCTCTGGCTTCTTCACTCCGTTCACACACCTTTCTTCACCTTACTCCTTACCTACCCGTCGCACCTTCATCTCCTCATCTCATTCCGCTCTCTCTTTATCTCTCTCTCTCTCTCTCTCTCTCTCTATGTGGCTCTCTCTCTCTCTCTGTCTTTCTCTCTCTCTCTCACTCCCACTCTCTGTCTCTCTCTCTATAACTCTCTCTCTCTCTTTGTCTTTCTCTCTCTCCCCACTCTGTATCTCGTCTCTTTTCCCATATACATACTGACCTATTAATATGTATATTAGTCCAAGCCTAAATGCAACTGATGTTTCCTCCTATAGAATAAAATGAATTAAATCAGTAATATTATAAACACAATTAAATATTCCAACATTTTTCAGGCTCATCTCTGCATTTTACCTCAGTATGGTAAAATTGCCACACATTCTAATAAAAAGGGACCCCAAATGTGTTTGGGTTCTACCATGTTTGACTAGAATATCTGTGCATGTAATAAATGTTCACATAATCAATTTATTGGTCTTTCTAGAATCTATACACTGGGTAGAGGTTCTTCAAAATTAGCGGGTAATGTTGCTAAATTGCTGTCATCAAAAAAACAACTTTATATTGAAATCTAGCAAGCATGTCACGAAGGTCAAGGCTTCAGGCATTACACTGAGCTTTCTATGGTGTTCATATTGATTTTTTTTAACCTATAATTTTCTTTCCTTTTATTTTCTTTTTTTAGTATTTCTCCATAGGCAAAGAAGGAAACCCTGTCAAATGGTGGTGAATTTTGGGTTTATAAAGGAACTAAGAAGTGTATTTATGGTCTTTGAATGAGTATTTCAATGTTGGCATCACAGTGCAGACTGTTAGACGGAACATCAAGTTATATTTACATTTACGGCATTTAGCAGATGCTTTTATCCAAAGCGACTTTCCTTCCCTAACTACAGGGGGGCAGTCTCCATGGAGCAACTTGGGGTTTAGGGTCTTGCTCAGGAACCCAGTGGTGGTATGCTGAAGGTAGGATTCGAACCCATGACCTCTTGGTCCAGAGGCTACCCACTGAGCTACCACCACCTACCCACTGAGCTACTTAAAACACAGTAATGCAGAAATGGGCAAAATACCCTGGGTCCTCTATGGGTTAAAAGTGGTTCTTCATTTTCAGACCATCTCCCATTTGCATAAAGGATTCCTCAAAAGTACATTCATCAAAGGGTTGTATTAGGGAACCAAAAGATGTTTAATTTATGGCAAAAAGTCATTTTTGCCACCTTCCTGTTTAAGGAGCACACACAATGTTTTATCTGGACTCAAAACTGTGGACTCAAAACCCACAAACTCCTTATGCTGAAGAAGAAAGAGCCCGAACTTCAACAAAACAGCCTAGATTTTAGTTTGGATTTTAATTTGAGGAATCT
>JBBIGA010000040.1:33663527-33675267 GCA_037576975.1 Alestes dentex | reverse complement strand
CTCTCTCTCTCTCTTTCTCTTTCTCTCTCTCTCTCTCTCGCTCACTCGCGTCCTGTCTCTCTCTCTCTCTCTCTCTCTCTCTCTCTCTCTCTCTCTCTCTCTTTTTGTCTCGCTCTCACGTTCTCACTCTGTGTCTCTTTCTCCCTTAACTCTCAGGCTATTTTTTTGTTACAGTGTCTTTTAGACTGATCTATTAAAATTACTTCTCATCAGCATCCTTTCATTGTGCTTCATTCAAACTAAACAACTGCAGGCTCATTCCGCAGGTATACTGATAATTGTACTGGTTTTTATGATGTCACAAAAACACTGCATTTATGAGGTTTACACTTTCATTTATGGGTTGCATGGAAGTACATTTCACCACTTACTTCACCAATTCTTATTTATCGTTTCATAAACAGTTATACATTTCAAAACAATAATATATGTATTTTTAAAGGGAAGGATACAATCAGATCAGTACCCCTTGCAAGACGAACATTAAATATTCACACTTGCACCGCTATCTGACTGATGGTGAAGGAAGACTTCAGTGGTCAAAAGTTTAGTTTGTGGGTTGTGCTGTTCACATTGCTGCGGGTTTAACAGTGAAGACCTTTCAAACCCATTTTATTTGGTGATTGAGTTTCAGTGCAGTTTTCACCTCTGTAGTCGGCTGAACCTCACAAATATAAATTGATAGATTTGTATCGAGAGAAAGCTCATATTTATTTTACAATGTCATGCTCAAAAACAACCTTAAATGCTCGAAAGCAGAATCAATGCGTACTGCGGTGCATACCTGCCATACTTTCACCCCTCTTTCTTCCTTTCTTCTGTTTCTATCCCTTTGTCTTGATATTTATTTAAGCTGGCACAGAATGAATTGAAATAAATGAGTGTGTGATAAAAGACGAGGGAATTAAAGAGAGATGAAAGGTGTCCTGTCATCTCTGGGATGAGGCGCTTTTTTCCTGTCTGCCTTTGATGTTGTTCCCGAGAAATTTCAGGAAATTGTTAGTGAAAACAACGAAAACGGGACAGGCAGGTGAGCTTGAGGAGAGGCATGTTTGCATATCTGTCACACCGTGACTTTAGCATCACCCTGTGACCTTCCCCTGGGAAGTAGGGGGGGCTGTAAAATGTAGCGCTGAGGGGATGATCAACGGCACATGAAGGCAGACAACAGTGTGGGGTTTTATGGTTGCTCACGTCTCTGGTGACATGCGGTCCTGGAAGCGCTGGAAGGATAGGAAAATCTAATCCTGTATATTGTCTTTTTTCTTGCTGGGGTTCGTTATCCTTTTTCTAAAGCCTGGTTTTGCTGAAACAGTGCCTCAGCCTCCCCAAGTCACAGCCTCCCCAGACTCTGTGTTATTAATGAAGAGCAGAGCTGCTAGTAACACAGAGCCGGGTTACTTTAGTGTGATGTTATTGGATTCTGTTTCTGACTGGCTCTTATTTTGTCTGGCTCCAGCTAATGCGAAGAAATTATGTTGCCTGAGACATAAATAAATAAATAAATCTTGGACATTGGGGTAAACTGGGGAAAGGACAAAAATGTATATGCATGCAAATTCTGCAAAATCCATCAAAGTGATAAATCCTTTATGCAATGACACTGTCCTGCAAAAGAAACTGTTGTTACACAAGTTTTGCATTACTGACTGAAAATGTTGCATTTATACACATTTATAGGAAGAATGTCCTTTAAATTTCACTTTAAGAATTTTAAGAGCACTTTTTTCATATCTTATTCATTAATATGAAAAAATGCACAGAATATATCGATATCACTTTTAAAAAGAAGCGCACTCTTAAAAAAAAGAACAGAGGTACCGAAAGGATTATATATGTCATATATGAACCACTTTTGTTTCTAAGAAGAACATTTTAAGGGATCTGAAAAGAATTAAGCGGTTCCATGATTGGGATACCATTTGTAACTTAACATGTATGAATCTAAAAAAAAAAAAAACACATTCTCAGCAACACAATCTTTTTCATAGCTGTTTTGGTGGCGGTAGTATAAATGAGTAACAGCATGAGGAAGCATAAGAAAGTGAGGAAGCATAGTAAGTTGTACAGCAGAAGAACTCCTTACATGGAAGTTCCCCCAGTTTGTGTTGTTGCTTGGACAACTTTCAGGATACTCTTGGCCCACAAGTGGGGGGGGAACCTGCAGAGGGAGGGTGTCCGGAGAGCAGCCTAGATTGTACTAATACAGTTCTAAGGGTTAAGCATAGAATTGGTAAATTCATAAAATGTGAGAAACCTTTAAAAATACCAATGGCACTGGCACATTAAGGGCATACTAATTTACTTAAATTTGTATTTTCAAACAAAAATATGACATTCAGTCTATAATGTGACTCTTTAGAGTGACCTCTACAGTCAGTTATCATTCTCATGATATTAATAAATTCAGATGAAGCAAATTCCTGCTGAATATGTGACTCATGGAGTATTCCAGATACTTTATAGGGTGAAGATGTTGAGGTTGTTTGTAAAACAGTAAAGATAACTATTAATTCCAGCACTGACATCATCTAACATTTCACATTTTTGTCCTCATAAAATGTCAAGGATGGAAACCTACCTAGCATCCTTTGCTTTTCCATTTTGCTTTCTCTGTTTGCTCATTCATGATATTCTTTTTCTAAGTCTGTCTGTCTGTCTGTCTGTCTGTCTCTCTCTCTCTCTCTCTCTCTCTCTCTCTCTCTCTCTCTATTTCTTTCTCACTCTCATTGCGCATATGGCCTTGGTGACACAGAGCCAGAGCCTCTCTCAAATGAACTGGACCTTGACTGTGCCTCAGTGGTGCTCTGATGAGATTAATAATGTTTTCAGCTCCGGAATAGCCATAATCAATAGATAAACAATGCTTGCCAGAATGGCCCGGAGAGCAAGAAAGCCTCGGGAAAGCTAGTGTAGACAGGCAATTAGCCAAGGTTAAAGATCAAGTACACACAAGCTTGCTGTAGTGTAGCACTGCCTGTGCATGCTAAACCAAGTTCAAGATCGGGTAGGAGCTGAACATGAGCCAGAATGCTGCTTCTAACTTTTATTTTTAGCTCCAGCTACTGTGGGGAATTTTTATCATCCTTCATCTACATCAGTATCTTAACATGCATTTGGGGGCTTTGGGAACAAATTCGTTTTTGAATGAAGTTTTATTATGGTCATTATTCATGCACGAACTGGGTTTTTTCTCAAATTTTTTGTTCAATCCATAATGCACAAATGAAAGCACATCTTAATAACCATATTAAATGGGATATATCATGAAAAATAGAGTTTTTTTTCTTTAGCTAAATGTTAAAAGTAAAAGTCTGATGCAGTCTGTAAACACTGTTTTAAGTTGTTTTTGTACAAATATATGTACACATATCCACCTATTCAGCCTATAGAAGTTTAGTCCCTCCCATTCTTGCTGAAATGATAAATTACATAGACATTTTGACCACACTACCCTCAGAATACAGGACACATAATCAGAGCTCATTTACGGTCTTGAGTAACAAAAAACAGTTTAATTCTAAGAGATGATGACAGGTTGGCAGCAGGCCATATAAAATTATATGGTTTTGTAAACATCTTTGGGGGGGTGGTGGCAGATGTGGAGCCTTTACAGACAATGACAATAACACAATTTGGGCCAGTTGCGCATAGTCTCTTGTTCAAAGTACCAAAACCAAGCACACATTATTTACAACAAGGCTACGCGGATTATAACTCTGCATGGTGAGTCTTTTGTCATCTGCAAGCAACAGCACAATTGCTGTTTAAGTCCAAATCTGTAACTGTATTCTCTCCTTACCCTGACAGCCGTAAATGATCATGTAATGTAATTCATGCTAGCTCTAATACACCCATTTCACTGATTATGTATTGATCACAATGACACACAAAACTCCCTCAGTGGCTTTCAAGCCCTCGCTCCTGGAACACAGAATGTAAAAGAGGATAAACATGAGCACGTTGTTTGGTAAGAGACACTCGCCGCATTCATTTTGTTAGTTGAAACACTTTTAAAACTGAAGATCTCTATTTTTAACATTGCACTTTCATAAAAGAACTGTGAGTGGAGTGTTATGTTGTTTCATTTTTGGAAATTTCAGTATATGCTTCAGCCTCGTGTTTGTATTTGTAAAAAATTCCTCCTACTTCAGTATGGATTCAGCCTGGTTTTGCAGTGCCAGTAGTGCTCACTAATACAAATAACTAATTACATTACAACAAGGACTTTGAATTTAGTGGGTTTTAAGTGTCTATATTCTACATATTCTTATCCCTCTCCAGGGCCTGTTTTTGGAATACAGTCATAGTTCCATTCAATTGTACTTTATACCTGGGTTTCTCAACAAATGGGCTGCGGACCACTGATGGGCCGCGAAGGCTTTTGATTGGACCGCGAATCTAAAATCGAGACAGGCCATTGGTCTGCAATTGGTTATTTAATATCAACTAATGTGGCCAAGTGGGCCTTGGCAACATGCTGTAATAGATTGGTGGGCCTTAATGTTGATAAGGTTGAGAACCATTGCCAGAGGCGGACAAAGTACCTAACTTCAGTACAGATACCACTAGTCAAATGTTACTCCAATACAAGTGAAAGTCATACAGTCAAATTTCACTTAAGTTAAAGTACTGAAGTACTTGCTTCCAAAAATACTTAAGTATTAAAAGTACATATTTCACTGCATTGTTGATTTATTGCCACCACTCTTACAATACCTAAGGAATAAAGTTTTTGTATGCTATAATATAGTTTGTTTTAGGCAAACATGGCACACACTTAAAACGAATTTTTTATCTTTTCCGTAAACTTAAACATAAAATCTCAAGTCTTTAGTCCCAAGTCCAAGACTATGGGGTGCCGTTTGTACAAACAGCTTAACAAATTTAGAGGTGTTATTTTTTCATCATTTAGCGAAATTTTCACACAATTTTCACACATTTAGAGCTAAATGTGTTTTAAAAAAACTAAATGTTGCGCTCTAAATCTAAATGTTGCACTTCTACAAACGGTGACTCTAAATGTGGGATTTTTAAGCTCTAAACGTCGACCTCTAAATGTTTAGAAAATATGCTAATTGGTCACGCCCCGTCATTACAATTGGCTGTTACCCAGAAGGGGGCTCGACTGCGTTCTGTGATATCCCCTCACCAACATGGAGGATTTGCCTTAAATTATCTTAAATCTAAATATGAAAAATATATCTTGCACTCTAAATGTGAAACATCACAGTTAGATAGGGCTCAGTGATATCTTTCCAACGACCCCTCGTTTAACATAATAGGCTGTCATCTGCTAAAAAAAACAATCACGTTTTAGAAAAGTGAGACAATTACACCCACTTTCAGAACTGAAGGTAATGAGTAACGAGAACCTTGATAGAAATGTAGTGAAGTGAAAAGTACGGTTTTGTCTTTCAAATGTAGTGAAGTGAAAGTTATAAGTTAAAAAAAAAGACAGATACTCAAGTAAAGTACAGATACTTAAAAACTATACTTCATTACTATCCACATTTGACCATTGCTTTATACCTTGTAATTGATCAGACTGTTTCTGTAGGACTGATAAATGTCAATAATCTCTGCTCTTATAACCACCATGGATGGACAGGGCTACATGATAGGATATCCCAAAATGCTACTCCAAATAACATCAAATCCATAAAAACATGGTTGTATATATAATTTATATACATTTCATTTTGTTTACAAAAGTGAGGAACATTCAGTTTTCCATTGTATGGGCCCTTTAAATTTTACAGGTACTTTAACACGCTTCATCTCAAGCTTTCTGTAAGTTCATTTTCAACACTTTCAAGTGGCTTCTGCTGAGACGTGCTCCTCTGCTCCTCCTCCAGGAACATGCTGCGTGATGCATACTTGCAATTAAAACGGGCAGCCTGTGTGCTCACTGAACCCGGTGATGTGCTTTAGCCATTTGGCCTTTGAGAAGTCATCAGTGCAGCTCCGTATTATAATCATAATCACAACTCGAACGTGCTCGTGGTTATTACCCATCACAGCATGATTCATCACGTGCACAGCTGTACAGATGTGGTAAAGGCCAGGGACACTGTGTAATGGGATCCATCTTTTCCTCTGGCATGTGCTTATTATGACCGAAAGGGTATGGCTTCATTTGTGTGAAGTACATCGCATGACGCACTTCCTGTTCTTTCCACAAATCACTGTTGGTGAAGGGACCCTGACTGTGAGGAAGCTTGCTGGAGCGTCTTAGAAGGGCTTGGCTCTGTGTCGCCAGACGTCTTGACTCTTTTCAGAATCATTTGTCTGTTTCAGAGGCCAAACACATGACACAGCTAGTTAAGAGCTCTACAGGTTAGGCCTAATGCACTGTCAAAAAAAAACAATTCTTGGCTTGGACTTACAGTCATGTGCTAAAGTTTTGGCACCCCTGGTCAATTATATGTATTATTGACTTCCTGGAATTAAATGCATTCTCTATGGATTTAATGCACATTTACTACTTATTTTGCTGGATTTAATCTCATTAATTGAGCATAAATATTCATTTTTCAGCGCCACATGTCCCAGCTATCCCAGGTTGTGGGGGTTGCTGGAGCCTATATCAACACTCATAGGGTGAAAGCTGGAGCAACACCATCGCTATATAGACACATAGACAAACACAATCACACCTAAGGGCAAATTAGCATCTCAAATTTGTCTGACATGCATGACCTTGGATTGTGGGAGGAAACCAGAGTATCCAGTGGAAACCCATGGTGAGAAGGGTTGGTTTAGGGTGGCAGATGGGCTTTAGTCAATAAATGTAAACCTAAAAAGTGCCCTGATATTGTTGGTGTTTCTCAGAAAATGGCAAGGTGGGTGCTTCAAATAAACTGGCAACCCAGTGGTGCCTTTTTAACACGAGCACAAATGAACTTCCTGGATTACTCCTATTTAGGGGGGTATCAATAATGGCTAGCTTATTGCAGGCTGCTGTAAGAGACAGCTTCCTTTTGCTCTTAGCCAGAGAGAAAAATATGGGGATGGGGGGTGTTGGGTGGCTGAAAGTGTCTTTTGAGAGAGAAAAACAGTCCCCAGGGGGCGCCAGTGCACTCCAGCCTATCAGCATCAGACAGATGCCACCCCACACGAGTCCAGTACCCAAAGGGAGAGAAAGAAAGAGAGAGAGAGTGACTGAGAGAGAGAAAGAAATGAAAGCTGGGGTAGACAAGCTTTCCAACTCAGTGACAGCCAAGCAGCTTGCTTGCCTCTAACTCATCTAGAGAGAGCTGAAACCTCTCTCAGAGCCCCCAGCAGGGGGCCCGGGTAGAGCCCTGCCTTGTATCTTACTCCCCTGACCGGAGGGGGTGCGATCATTTCCCGTCACAGCTCTTCCTTATCAGCGTGCGATAGCTTATTAGTGTGTTAAGGTGCTGACATGCTTGCTGATTAGCAAGTTGGCATCTGATGAGCAGGGCATGTCAGCTCTGCTGCAGGCCTTCATGATTCAATTTAGACACGTTTATCAGTTTGATGGAAATGAAATGGGAATGTGAAAGTGGAACAATGGCTTTAAGAGAGAAAATGGGCAGAAAAATCAGCTGAATGTAAGGGGTGGGAAATATGGCATTGTTATTATTATTGTGATAAATGGCTTCACAGTCATACTTTTCTGATTATCATCAGTGCTTCTGGAACACCATGTATTATTTTAAGGACAGATTTAAACCAATTCATCAGAGTGTGTAGACAACTAGCATAAAGCATCTGTATAAACTGCATCGTAATAAATAGCTGATTGATGTTAGCCTGTTATGCTTTAATTTTATTTTATTCATATATTTTTATTAGGGAGGCATTGAAATCAGTTTAAACAGCATCACATAAACACTAAATTACATAAACGGTGCAGCTCAGAACTGCTTTCAAGGCTGTCCCTATTCAAAATTTTTGCATAATGTCATTAAAATCTTTAATTAAATTGCTTAACATCTTTTGGCAATTAATTATTTAACCCTCCTATTGTGTTCATTTAGGCTTAACATTCTGTCTTACCAGTCACTGTTGACGGGGAACATATTAGTTGATTATAAAATCCATGATAACACATATATTACTACCTAATGTTAGGTTGGAACATTACAAGTTTTCAACTTCCATTTGCTATTTATGGCTTGTAGGTCTCATTCACCTAAGGTTATATAACTCGTTTTTTTAAGAAAAAAATATAGAGGTATTATTTTGACTGTAACACATACTAAGATGTACTGTTTATCACAGAGTACCTAATTTCAAAATTTACCAACCAACAACGGTTTTAAACCATTTAGGGCTGCAGCTATCAAATTGAGTGTTCTGTCGATTTTTTCATTGATTAATCGAGTAATCGGATACATCATACTTTTGTGTTTTTAAACAAATATATCAACAGTGTGTTATGCAACATGAAAGGCCTCTTAAAATGAGGAAGCAATTGGCTGTTATTCCTCAGAAAAAAAGGTTTTATTCAAGCTTCTATTAGATCAAACCTTAAATCCTTTGGCGTATTGACTCCAGACCTAAGCCCATTTAATGAACCTTTCTGTCAGACAATTATGATGTACATGAAAAAACTGTGAAATACAATTTCACAAACATGGGTTAGCCTATTTGTCCTTAGTTTTATCTTAACAAAAAAACGAAAAAGGGGTGTACCACTGCAATAGCCCATCTGAAAATAAAGAATGAATAACAAAAAGTATAAAGGTACAAAACAGCAAAAATAAAATATATAAATAATTCAAGTATTATAGTAATAATCCAACATAAACAGTACAGTTCAGTTTCCAACTGTATCCAGATGAGGTAGATTAGAATGCAATGCTGTAGCACTTGAACCAAACGAATCCTCACGTGAACTGTAGTTCTCCAAGTAGGCTCAGAGCCTCTACAAGGTAACGTTTTTACGATTGCTAACTAATATGAACACTAGCTTGTTAGAACGTGCAGTATTTGTAATAATTTGTTATATCTCTCCCTCCCTCCTGTGCACGCGCGCGCACGGTGCACACAAACACACACACACACACACACACACACACACAGATGAGTTACATCTGAACACGGCTTCCCTATCCATAAGGTTGTGGTAGGCCAGATCCGTTTTACAGTGTATACACCGCACTACGCAGTGTAAAATGGCCGCACACTTTAGACATTTTCTGCCTTTTACGCACACCGGGATCTTCATTTTCGGCCATTTCCATAGAGAGCAAAATAAACGTGCCGTCTTAAATTTTTGAAACGTGCGTCAGTTAAAGCAGTCCGTGTGAAACAGTGATACCGGAGCTGCGCAGTCGTCTACAAAGCGGGAGTGATATGATAGCAGAGACATTTTAAAAAGATGGACTTTGGTGACATTAAACAAAGCCTCGAACATTTTTTGTAATCAAATTATTCGAGTTGTAATCAAATTATTCACATACAATGTGATTGCTATGGTGGATGTGGTGGTTGCTAGGGAGTTTTTAGGTGGTTACAGTGGAATACAAAGTGGTTGCTAGAATGTTGCTAGGTGCTTGCAGTGGTGTAGGATTTGGCTGCTACAAAGTAGTTTGTAGACAGCTTCTATTTGTAGGACAGTAGGTATATTTGTATATGTGTAGGGTAGTAGGTATATTTGTATATTTGTAGGATTGTAGGTATTTCTGGATTTTTGCTATGGTATACAAAGTGGTTGCTAGAGTGTTGCTAGGTGCTTGCTGTGGTGTAGGAGGTGGTTGCTAAGCAGTTTCTCGGCAGTTGCTGTATTGTTGGAGGTGGTTGCATTTTTATGCATTCCAGTGCCTTGTGTAAACAAAGTCATGGAACCTTACGACAAATGTGTGAAATTAACTGACCAATTTGAAAAATTTGACCGGACCACAATAGGTTAACTGTTTGCTACTTTTCCCTACACTGTGATTATCACCACATTATTACATTAATTCAACAGCATAAATAAGATGACAAGTATTTATAAACCCTTTTTGTTTGGTTTTTTTTGTCAGAGTGTATCCTAAATGTTGGTTTCTTTCAAGAATTTTCATTTTGTCACATCATTAACCTTTATCAGCTGGTTCATTTTTGTATATGTGTTGGTGACAGTGTAATGTGGAAATGTGGTGGTTTTTGTGACACTAACACAAACTATGGCTTCAAAATTGACTGTTGTTGCTGCTCGCCTTCCATGGAGTTAGATGACTATGGAACAGATGGTTTTGAAACTTTAATTTAACCTTAACTTTAACTTTTGGTATTGTTTACTTACGATTCTAAACTGCTGTTAAAACAAAAACAAGGTGGTGGTGGTGGCCTAGTGGGTAGGATACTTGCCTCTGGACCCAAGTTGCTCCAGGGAGACGATCCCCTGTAGTTAGGGAATGGAAGTTGCTTTGGATAAAAGCATCTGCTAAATGCCAGAAATGAATACATGTAACATGATACAGGAACTTTACATTACATTCATTTGATAGCTGTTTTATCCAAAATAACATTTACAGTTTTAGGAAACACTCAAATTTCAGGACAGTGTGAGATCAAGAGGCTAGTTCTGAGTGCTGAAATCTTTATGTAGGAATAATGCAAGAAGATGCAAATGCATTAGGAGAGGAGATGCTCTCTGAATAGATGAGTCTTCAGGAGGTTTTTAAAGACAGAGGGATTCTACTGCTACGGTTGCCATTGGTAGCTCATTCCACCAGCGGGGAACCACGAACGAGACCAGTCTGGACTAGGTTTACCTTGTGTGTAGGGATGGCAGAGCCAGACAATGTTCTTGGAGTAGCGAAGGGAGCAAGTAATAATAATAATAATAATAATAATAATAATACATTTTATTTAGAGGCGCCTTTCTAGCACACAAGGACACCGTACAATAAAACAAGGGCAACAGACAGTAAAACCACAATAACAGACAAGATTAAAAGCATATTCAGTTTAAACAATTTATACAGTGCAAATGAATCAAAGAGAGAAAGCAAGCTTGAACAGATGGGATTTAAAGAGTGAAAATGAATTGATTTTTCTGAGTAGGAATGTAAGCCTGTCACACACACAAGAGCACGTGACGTTAATAGGCATCGGAAATGACTCACGTATATAAGCAGGAAGTCGGGGTTTCCTCCTCGCACAGACATTGGTTCCCAAACCTCTCAATGTGTCGACCAGGTTCTTCGGTATCGTGAGTACTCGCGACTCACCCGAGTCGAACCTATCTCTCTCTCTCTTTCTCTGTGTGTGTGAGAACGCAGGTTCCTTTGGTGGGAATCTGTACTCCTGAGCATGAAGACCGAGTTGGCCGGGCGCGAGCTGCCAGTAGCCTACGAGGCTATGGTCCAACTCTGCCTCCGAATCGACCTCAGACTAGCCTCTCTCCCCAAACCAGCACCGAGAACCCGACTCCTCGAGGCGGCTCACAGCTCCACCTACCCACGAGCCGCTCCACCGCCGCCTTCCACCGCCTCAGAGGCCCACTCCGGAGCCGGGGTTGAACCCATGCAGTTAGGACGCACCTCCCTGAACATGGCGGAGAGAGAGCGTCGCTACCGTGAGGGCCTCTGTGCCTATTGCGCCTCCCCTGACCACCACCGCGCCATCTGCCCTCTCCGTCCGGGAAACGGCCTGACCAGGTAAGGAGGGGGAAGTCTTTGCCTGGTCCGCTGGTTGCTGCATCTATCCTTCCAGCCGTTTCCCGCTTTAACATCCAGGTACGTCTCCACCTGGGCCACAAACAGATCGTGGCCACCGCCTT
>JBBIGA010000040.1:33573264-33584310 GCA_037576975.1 Alestes dentex | reverse complement strand
TTGATCCAAGGCATCAAAAGGTCACAGTCACTATATATATATATATATATATATCACTATATATATGGGGACAGGGATGGGGTCGAGCACTATATATATATATATAGTGATGTATATGTACACACACATACCTTATAAATGGATCTATTTTAAGATCCCTTAAAGCAATATACGTTTTCTGTCTTATTTCATCCTGTGACCACTGGCATAAGCGGTTCAGTTATGAAGTGTTCAGCCATAGGTCAAGCACAGAGGACAAAATGTTGTGGGACTGGGACAGGGAAGCACTACAATATAATGTCAAACCAGAAAAAAGTAACCTGACCATCATACATAATAATTAATATGTTCAGGATGTTTTTTTTTTGTTTGTTTGGACTGTGACCTTTTGATGCCTTGGATCAATGCAGGTCAAAAGGGAAAGCATTCTAATGTTGACTGTGCCATCTTTTTCATAAGGAATACGGAAGTGAACACCAACTAACCCCACTCTCCACTAATAATAGCTGTATTGTTATGATTTTTTTTCAACACAACATTTGGTTTCTTTTATTCTACAGTGTTCCAAACCACATGGCTTGATTGAGAACATTCTTCTTCCCAGTAATGACTTCTAGCATATTCTAGCATATTCTATCAGAATCAGAATCAGAAAACTTTATTGATCCCTGAGGAACTTGCAAATGTTACAGCTGCACAGAGACACAGAGATAAGAATAATATAAAATATAAAGTCTGAATAAATCCAATAAAAAAAAAAAAATTGTAGAAAAGAAACTCAATATGAAAATTCACTACGCAGGGGTATAATACTATAGAGAAATAACTTACAGTTAAGTGAAATACTGGTAACACAAATGGTGATTAGGAGTCTGTTATTGCTCCTAATAGTAGTAGTATTAAGTAGTAGTAGTAAGTAATATTGACATAGGTAGTGTTATTTCACATGATTAGACAATTGCACATGATTAAAATAAGAGATTTTACATACTGAAATTAAGTTCACATGATCTTGCACATGGTAAGACTATTGCACTTAATAAGATATTGCACATAATAATAATGTCTTGGCACCCGATAAGAACATCGCATGATATTCCATATGGTAGACTATTGCAAATAATATTAAGATAATCATGCACATAGTGATACACATAGTGTGATACACATAGTGATGTTAGTGATCTAAACCCAGTAAGAAACTGCACAACAGAGTAGCATCACGTTATTGCACAGATTATTGTGTGGATGTGTGACAGAGGGAGGAGTCAGATGGCGGTGGTAAGGAAGGATTTTCATACATTTTTAAGGATTTTTGCATTTAAAAGGGAAAAAAAAGCAAATGAAGCCAAAAAAAAAAAGCAAAAACACCAGTGTTTTGGAAAGTTTTAAAAACTGTTTACTCAAATTATTCATACATTTGAGCTGGGAAAGCTCGACTGCAACATCAAATAAACCTGATGAGATTATTTGTGTGTTCACAGTGGTGTTTATTCCTCTCAAACAAGGGAGCAGCTTGGCCAACTCTGTGAAAAAGTGCAGAATCCGAACAGTGCAAGAGCAAAAAAAAAAAATAATAATAATTTGAGATGCATAAACAAATTACACCCCCACTTTTGTATGAATTTACAAAATAGGTCATTTCAGTACAAAGGAAATGTCAGTAATAAGGAAAATCAGGGACCCCTCGAATTCCGCATAATATTACTTTGCCTGCTCTAACGACACGCAGTCACGTCTGTTCCAGCTGTCTGCGCCAGCGATGCATGGCCTGCTTTGGCCCTAATGAAAAAGCTCAATCTTCATAGTAATCTCCCACCTGCGTGATTGGAACAGGTCAGACGTGACGATCCGCATTCGAACAGCGTGGAACCGAAAAGAAGTTGTAAATGAGCTCCAGCCGAAACTGTACGGAGAGCTCTCGGCACGGACCGATAGAGCAGCCTAGAAAACAACAACAAATCAATTCATTATAATAATGGCTGGCAGTGACTTTTCACTCACCTCCGTTCAGAGCGGTCAGTTTTATAGGGCACTCTCCATCCGCTATTAGCCAAGCACTGAATCTCGAAAATAATTTTGACATTGTGGTGTTAAGGATGACTCGTTTCAATATTGTGGCTCCAGCGCTGGCAGTTAAACTCACTTTACGACGAATAAACAAGACTGATGGCTCAGTCAAGGCCGCTAATAAACATTATGGATTTCATGCTGTTAAATAAGCTGCAACCCTGACGCCTACCCCAGATATACAGTGTCAGTATGTGGCATATTGCTACATGTGGAGCAGGGCAGCTAAACAGGGTCACATTTCTTTGTTTAAGTGTCATTTCCTCAGGCTTTAGTGAATGGGAGAGTATTTATAATGATGGGCCTCGACAATAGGCCTGAACAGCCTTGGCGAAGATTAATTAGTGTATATAATAATCCAACTTAGCTATTCCATGCACTCTGTAAAAAAAAAAAAATTATAGGATTTTGTGGGTCATGTGTTTGTTAGTGCTCTTAGCTTTAATATAACTAAATTCTATAATACTATGGTAACAGTAAAGCAATGTAATTCAATGTAGAGTGTGAGTGTGTGTGTGTGTGTGTGTGTGTGTGTGTGCGCTCATATGAATTTACTGTAATTATACCATACATTTATATTCAGTTAAATAAGGTACAGTCAGCATATACAGACTTTGTTAACTCAGCATAAAGTGCAATTATGCAATTAATGGCCTGTATTCAGATGGACAGAAATTGGCTTTGGTCAATTTTCTGGTATCAAGAGGTTTGTTTCCAAAATAGCTCACAGATGAAGAATAAAAATTGCACATTAATGAACTATACATCAGTATTCAAAAGTTTGGGATCACTTGTTATATGGATATTTTTTCTTATTTCATTTCGAAGATAATGCATACAGTGGAAGTTGATATTGAAAACGGGAGGTATTTTAACATTTTAGCACATCAACTGAGCATGTTTGTGTGTGTGTGTGCGCGCATGTGTGTGTGCACTGCACGAAGTATCTCACAGAGAGTTTTTAACTGCCTCAATGTCACTGGTGGACTGAAAACAGTCTATCAACCAAAAATATCCAGCCATCAGTGTCCTGTGGTGAGAAACTGGCCATTGATGAAAGACTAGAGGATGACTAGAACAAACTGCCGCATCAGATGAACCATCAATAACTTAGCTTGGCACCTATCGCTTGGCACCTACATGGTGAACCCATGAGTTAGATGTGGTTAATAAAGCAGACAATTAAGTGAATCCACTCTGTGCGGCACACACTAACATGTTACTTCTATATGTGTTTCATGGTCATGTTGAGAATGATCAACCGCCCAAATTAGACCTGCTCACTGGTGGTCTTGTGGGGGTCCGGACCAAAGATGAACAGGGTAAAGGGAGCAAAAAAATTATGAAAGGAAACAGCTGGACTGCAATCTGAGCCTGTAAAGTCAGTAGAGCTGATAAAATGGACAATACGTCTGGAAACGAGGTGTGTGGATCAAATGAACTTGTTAGTTGGCACCATGACTGTGTGTGTGTGTGTGTGATCCTATCTCACTACAGTCTGGCTGTAATATGCAGGTCAGTTTCAAAGCAAGTGCCCCCTCACACCATGCCTCTGATGCCTGATCGATAAATAATCTGAGCATGACTCCGTTCCATCTCTGCTTCATCCATCACACCATACGCATGCTATATCGCTCGCTTGCCCAAATGAGCCCGGACCCACATGAGGAATAGAGAGCCCTTTGCCAGTTCATCATAACAAGCATCGTTGCTACTTTGATGAAGGAATATGAAAAAGAGAAATATACTCCCTGATATTTTAGCTGGTTTGATATACTGATAAGGTGTGTGCGAGGCTTTTTGCTTGAAGAAAAGTGACTATAAATGCAATGAATGATCATGTGCATAGCAACCAATCAGAAATCAGGATGCTGGGCTGTTCTTAATATTCAAAGCAATGGTTTGCTCAGGAATCCTCTTGGTCCCCCCCCCAGTGCATATATACGTAGCAGCCTAGACATGTCTGTTTTCCTTTTTCTTCTTTAGATTTGCACCTCTGCTAAGGTGATTATGACAAATGATTAGCTTTTCAATTTACACCTGAAAAGGTGATGTCTAACAGTTAGCATCATTCAAACACATGCCTTAAACCATGTTGAGTATCATCTCATATAGACTTGCTTTTTTTAAACTGGGATCTTACAGAACAAAGTGCCATTCCAACATGAACCTACAATGGGCAACCTTTTAAAAGTCAGCCTGATAGTCACCCTGGGGCAGCTGGTGGTCTAGCAGTTACAGTGTTGCCCCTGCAATCAGAAGAGTTTCAGGACCACCAGTGGCACCACTTAGGACCCCCCCCCCCCCCCCAATACACACACACTGCTCCCTGAGTGCTGACTACCCACTCTTCACTCAGTGAATGGGTTAAATGCAGAGAAAGAATTTCACATTGTTCACATCGTGTGCTGTGGTGTGGTGTGTTCATGCGTGACTATGGCCCCTCATAGTCACTTTACTTTAAACATGCATTACTCTATGTGGCCACCAATTTCAAGTCATGGGCATCTAGTGACCTCTTACCTGTATCTGCAGTGTTATAGAACAGTACCATGACTATTGTAGGAGAAGGTCAGTGATAGCTTCTGAGAAACTTGGCAAAACGGAGAAGGTAATGATAGGTTGGTGGTGGGTTAAGGAAGAATAAGGAGGGTTCAGTGCCCCTTATTTTCCATAAAATGGGGTCTTAGAGAGACTACAGACATTGAAAAATGCTGAAAGGATACGATATGTGCAAAGCTGCTGCTTTTGAACCATATTTCTTCTAGTTTCAGTCTTACAGACTTCGCAATAATATACCTATACCTAGAAGAAACCTGTTGATTCGCCTTTATAGTAAAAGCCAAGGGCGAAGTGTCAAAGCGACTGCACATTGACTTCTATTTTCAATGTGTTTTTGTTAACAATTTTTCTGTTCTGTTCTAAGCACTGGGTGTCAAACCTATTGTTCATGCTGTATCATAGATACAGCAGATATATATTATAGCTAGAGTATACCTCCGAGCTCTCACCCACTATTGCTCTCTCGCTCTCGTTCTGTCCTTCTCTCACCACTTCTGTTCTTCGATTGGTACACTATACCTGTTTTCACCCTCTCATCCTCTTCCCTCTTTCTCCATCCTCTCCTTCTCATTCATCCACATCCCTCATTCCTTTTCTTTTTCCCCTTTGCCCTCTTTTTTTTTCACCTCCCAGCAGAAGTGAAAGCTCTTGAGTTCCTTTATTGCCATGCACAGAGACGTCTCTCAGCTCTAAATTAGCTCATTTCGGAGGCAAACGCCTCTCGGACAATTCCGCCCAATTTTCCCTGACCAAAGTTGACATTTAATTCCTGAGCTGCGGTGGGAGCCTTTCTCCCGGCTTCCAGATTCATTATTCTAAATGGCCTTTACGAAGCGCCCGCTTTGGCATGGAACTTCACACTTGCAATGAGCTTGTTTTATTGCGGGCCTGAATTGGTGTAATGGCCTGACTGTGCTCACATCCAAAACAGCTTAGAGTGGTGAGAAGTGCCGACAGCTCGCTCGGCGCACCTCACCTGACTGCGAAAGCCAGGAGCCTTCACAAAGGCTCAATTATATGCTAGGATGACCAGTCTAGCAGCAGCCGCCCCAGCGTGTTCCCACATTTGTACGTCTGCATTCATTTGTAGGTTAGTGTACGGGACAGTTTTGGCGATTTGCCCGACCTTAGCAACTGGAAAAAATATGCCAGTTAACCCTGTCTTACCTTACATATTGTCTGCGATTCATACAGAGGCTTTCCCTTGTTTTCATTAAAGTCTGTCTCCAGAGTAGTTGGTGTGTGGCCATGTCTACATTGATTCTGTGTTTTCAATCACTGTATAGAATAAGCTTCATGCTGCCTTTATGGTTGAATGTACTGTGAGTTTCTAAGCAGGTGCACATGAACAACAGAATTGAGTAAGAACTTTTTTTTTTTTTTTTCCCAGTAAGTAGTTATTATACATCTGTGCGTGTTTGCTTAACAAAGTTGGTACATTCTGATGCCAAAGAGCACCTTTATTAAATCATGATTTTCGCATACTCAAATTTCATTAAAATAATGAATGAAACAACAATAATATACATATATTAGTGGTATATATGAGAAGAGTACCTTATGTTTTAATTTTTAAAGAGTGGTGATACATTTTACTAGGTTGTCTAAATGGAGTTTTAAATTTGACTGTATAAATGATATTTACTGTTCATACTGTATTGTCACA
This sequence comes from Alestes dentex, assembly GCA_037576975.1. NCBI lineage: Eukaryota > Metazoa > Chordata > Actinopteri > Characiformes > Alestidae > Alestes > Alestes dentex. Next base: position 33,578,012 of record JBBIGA010000040.1, on the reverse strand, counting down.
GTAGAAACAGAAACACAACTGTAATTTTACAAAAGAAGAGAAAATATTTTTTGTGACAAGATGTTTTTTTTTTTTTTTTAAGGTTATTTTGAACCATTGGAACTATGGTATCACCTGAGTAAAAATGTTAAAGTTAATCAGTGACCACAAAAACTACTTATTTAAAAAAAATAATAATAATAGAAAAAGGCTGTAAAGTAGTAGTAAACATTAAAACATGTATCTGATTTTGGGGATAGATACATATGAGCCTTCTTTCTACAGTATTAACAGAAGTCAGAGAAGAAATAAAAAAGAGATTCTCCATTGTTTTAAATTGGTAGTTCATGTGTTAATTAGATATAATTAAAAACATTATTTATTTAAACCACCATTATTGCTTTTTCCTCGTTTGACACTTTAAAGCTTTGGAATTAGAGCAGTGAAACTCATCTGCTCCAGCACTTGTTCAAACACATTTTTTAAAAGGCTGTTAAAGCGATACCTTCAGCATCTTCGGCAGAATACACTGGACAGTGCTCATGGGAGACCCGTGGATAAATCAATGAACAAACTAACAAAAGCAACAGCAAATTGGAAAGCTCCACTTCCCCTTGAGATCCCACACTGTTACAGGAATTCAAGAGCTGTATGAACGGAAAGGAGAGGCGAGGCTACAGTCATGGAATTATTAGCTGTAAGTAAGATGTTGCTGAAGTTGAAACAAAACCAAAACAGGAAGAGAAAATGCATTGCTAGTCATTTTGACCCCTTTTCTAATGGTCTTTTCAACCATCTGAAGTAGGTAGGAAAGGAGCTAGAACTTGGATTATTTACAGTGTTCTAATGGGATCCATTTGGTTGGATCAGTCTTATACTACCATGAACACTTCAGTGGAAGTGTTCATGATAGTACAGTGTCCACCAAGAACACATCTGGGAGAAAGAAAAAACCTGCCATAGTTTTTGAAAAAAAGGTCAGTAAAAATTTCAGTGTATATATTTCCCTGAAATATATACACTGTCCAAGACCTAGTCAATCAGACAAGATACAGCCAACAATAATAGAAAACAATAAGAGACCTATTGAGTGTGATCTGTGTAAAAGATAAGAAATGCCTCCATATGTGTTGTGAGTGCAGTAATGTGTGTAGAGCAGCTTTTCTATGTGCTGTATTCCAGCAGCTTCACTCCTGATTCAATTTCTGATGGGATGAATCAGAGCTCACACATGCACACACTCTGCTCTAAACATTACTATTTTATTTGTTACAATTGTAAAATAATGTGTTGTGTTGTGTAGTTTAACATTTCCAAGGTATAATAAATTATCATGTGTTAATTTGAACACATATTAAAATTTATTATGTATTATTTTTGAATTTTCACCAAACATTTTTTGTTTGGGATTTTGAGTCATGTGTGGTCAATAGTGTATACAACAATAGTCACATGCACATTTTAGACTGACACACTCCCACAAATTACAAAAGCAATAACTAGAAAATAAAATGATGTGGTCTCTTATTTTTTTCCATGGCTGTCTGTTTGTTGTCCGAGGTTTACGTCTTTAGTTTTGTGCAGGAGCTGTGAAGCTTATACAACTAACAAGTAATGGAGGTTTTTACCTCAGCAACTAACATCATGCAAACCATGCCAAAATGCATGAACCAAGATACACTTTACTGTCCCACATTTTGAGAAGTTTGGTTAGAGCTTTCCTAACCCATACATCCATACAGAAAACATCAACATATTAAAACATAAAAGGCTGGTTAGGACAAGACAGTGACATGGACAAACACACGCACACACACACGCACGCACACACATTTTAACCCATTGGATGGATCAGTCATGATCTTGTAGACTGCAGTTTGGACTTCAGAAGCACAGAAGGTTTACCAACCCACACTATGATGCTAAATCTAGTTATCTTAATAAACTCACTCTCACCTTAAATCATGTTGTGTTGTGGAGTAATCTCAAACAGACTTACTAATGCGGTCTCTGACACCGTGATATCCTGTAATGTACTGTAATGGACAGAAGTGTCAAATTTCAGGCATCAAGCTGGCTGCTTCTGCTGTGTGGCAAAGTTTTTGTCAATTTTTTTCATTGATGTTTCACCAGGCTAGTCTTTTGGGACTAATGTAAACCTCCTCAGCTCCCAGCCGGGGTAAATAAAGCTGTCAGAAACGTCAGAAGCGTCACTGTTATGAAGGAAAAGCAGACATTGGCAAGTAAAAATGGCACCACCGCCAACGAGAAAGTCATTACATCGCTAGGCCTCTATAGCACTGTGATAAGTGACAGGTTGATTGACGGGTGGAACATTGTCAGTATTGACAGGCTGGTGTATCATTGTCTCCAAATCGTATTAATAAGCGCCCAGGGGTGACTGCATATTGAAAGCTGGACCCATGCCGGACCGTGCCCAATCTCACAGGCCCAACACCGCCATGTAGCTGTACGATACGGACTTGGCCAGGTCCAGAAAGGCAATGACATGCCTGCCAGCCCGCATCACACTCATCCGCCGCAATCCTGACTGAAACGCTATCAAGCCGAGCTGAGCATGGAGGGCCGGCGATCTGCAATAAAGCATTGTTCAGCTGGTTTACTCTGGCTATTGGAAAAGAGAGGGAGGGGGCAGATGGATAGATAGGTAGACACGGTGGGGAAGGAAGCAAAAGACTGACTGAACGCGTGAGCAAAGCCTGGACTTTGACTCTGAACTTCTGATTTAAAGGAACAAGCAATGTTACTAATACAGTGGCCAAGGTAGTAAAGGAGCTGACAATTAATCTTCCTCCAATTGGACTAATCCTTTAGAAAAGAAACTGCATTTTCCTCAGGGGAGAGCGAGGCATGAGGAGAAAAAAACAAAGGATAAACAGAAAGGTAGGAGCAGGAGAAAAGCCCATTGTCTTGATGGAGCATGAGAAGGGTAAGAGGTTATTCCCTGTACACGCTTTAGACAGAAGAGCCTGACTGCTGTTTCCCCTGCGGACACTCGCTCTTCCGGCACAGAGAGAAAGCAGATCATCGGTGAAAAATAACAGGAGCCCTATTGTTATTCCAGTCAAACTGTCCTTTATTTTTCTCTCTCTCCTTCTTTCTCCTTTTCTGTCTGTTTGTCTACTTATCTGTCTATCCATCTGTCTATCTATCTATCTATCTATCTATCTATCTATCTATCTATCTATCTATTTGTCTGTCTGTCTGTCTGTCTGTCTGTCTGTTTGTCTATCTGTCTACCTATCTGTGATTGTATATCTTTCTTCTTCTCTATCCATCTACCCATATCTGTTTGTCTTTCTGTCTGTCTGTCTGTCTGTCTATCTATCTATCTATCTATCTATCTATCTACCTATCTATCTATCTATCTATCTATCTATCTATCTATCTATCTATCTATCTATCTATCTATCCATCTATCCCTCTATCTATCTATCTATCCCTCTGTCTGTTTGTCTGTCTGTAGTGTTGTATTGATCAGTCCCATGGCTCTCTTTTGTTTAAACATTCTTCAGTAGACTGACATATCTATTTAAGGTCATTATTTACAGTGCCCACCTTCTACTGAACTTCAGTTCAGGGAATGGATTCCCTGTCATTCTCCAGAAGATCTTCCTAATACAATCCAGATTTCTTAGTACTGTCAAATGATGGTACACTATCAAACTGATGTCTAGGTTCAGTGGTAGTAAAACAACCCCAAACCATGACACTGCCACAGCCATGTTTCACAGCTGAGCCAAGGTTCTTATGCTGAAATGAAATTTATGTTTTTTGCCAAACAAGTTTTTCTGATGAGCACACATTACCCTAGAGTTCCCCTTGACCTTGGATTGATTTTTGTTGGACGACCACTCCTAAGTAGAGTAACTATGGTTTCAAATGTTCTCTGTTCATATCTGCCTAATTGGATTGGTGAATTCAAAATCCAGAAATTGCATTGTGACTTCCTCCAGCCTGAATGAATTATTGTTTTTTCCAAGATTCACAGCGTGTAACATACGCTAAAGATCAGGCTTTGATAGTGAAGACTCAGGTTTTAGGGCCTTCTGCGCTCACACTTATCATCCAATGGATTACATCTCAAGGCCCTAATTATCCCAGAATGTTTATTCTAGAGGTTTACATATTATTGCCAACAAAAACAATAACATTGGGTCATTTTGATCAACAAATTGATGAAATTCAATACAATTTTTTTGGTTTCAACTTTTTCGATTGATCTCTCTCCCTCCCTCCTCTCTCTCTCTCTCTCTCTCTCTCTCTCATCACTGGACACATCACTGAGGAAGTTCAAGAGAAATTACGGAAGCTAAGCTGCTGCTGTGACCTGCCTGGTGATGTCCTATTGTTTGCTGGGAATGCAGTCGCTGCAGGCTGTACTAATGATGCTTTGAGAGAGTGCGAGTGAGTCAGGCCCTACATCACTGCTACCAGCCACATATTGATTTAACCCACCCTTCATATGAATCCCTCAGGCTATGCAAAAATGCTCTCATTTCTCTTCCAGTGAAGTAAAGTAAATGTAATTACTGTGGGCAAATTTCAAACGTATCATTGCTGAAACATCAATGTGTCTCTTCAAAGAATCAGCAATGCTAAGTTGTTGATGTTCATGATGACGATTACTGTGAATTTAAACTTTGCTAACTGGTCTCTCACACAGTTAGAAACAGAGTGTGAGAGGCACATCCATCCAGTGCTATATATATATATATATATATATATATATATATATACCCAATTAC
>JBBIGA010000040.1:33540126-33563254 GCA_037576975.1 Alestes dentex | reverse complement strand
CCATCCAACACCTTTGGGATGAACTGGAACGGAGATTGTGAGCCAGGCCTTCTCATCCAACATCAGTGCCTGACCTCCTAAATGCCCTACAGAATGAACTGGCACAAACTCCAACAGAAGCACTCCAAAATCTTCCAAGAAGCCTTCCCTATTCTGACATCACGATATGGGAGCCGTCCAAACGGCTCATAGAAGCATATGATTCCTGACCCCAAAATCTTTCAATTGATTCACAGAAAATGGATAGGTGTTTTTTCATGCTTGGAGTGTTTATAGGAGCAGTAGAGACCCAAATACAAAAGGATGCAAAAAGTGAGTTTTGCATAATATGTCCCTGTTGGTGTAATAGTCAGGCGTCCCAATACTAATGTTCATATAGTGTATGTAAATCCAATAAGTCTATCACACATTGTGTGCAGAAACACCATTCTTTATCACTTCAATGTGTCATCAAATACCGTAAAGAGTCAAAAATGGTCAGATTTTTCAGCTTAGTTCCTTAACTGTATACATGGTGGTTTGAATAGTACATTGGGAAATTTTAACAGTTTTTTCATAGAAAAAATGTTTTCCATTTTATGAGCCACATTACTTTTTGTAATTTTTTTATTCTTGTGTTCACATGACATTAAGGGCGGTTTAAGATTTTAAATTGAAAAGATTCACTAAAATGAAAAAAACAAACAAAACAATTGAGGTCATACAGCAGCAATGAAGGAAAAGGAAAATACTCGTTTGTATACTTCACCAGTATACTTAAGGATTATTTTGGAAGATTTGTACTTTACTCAAGTATTACTGAAATTGAGTACTTAAACTTTTACTCACCTGCGTTTCCAAGACAAAAATAAATAATATTGACCTTCAAAGTACTTTGTTACAAATCCCAACTTCCCCTCCTTTTTTTTTTAAACTAAAATGTTCAAATTAATTAATTTTATTTCAGATTCAACTATGTTAGCTCCACTTTGCTGCTTCACACAACAGTCCAATTATTTTGTTAAACAATTAGGTTTTACCTTTATGTACTTGAATACATTTAAACATAGACACTTTTTGGCCCTTTGAAGAATATGTCTGACTTCATATTTCCATTTTTTATTGAACAAAAGTCACAGTAACCGTTCTTTCACTGTTGTCCATCTCTTTGTGCTTTGACCACCCTTGAGCGATGATGTATGTGTGAACTTCCCTTATCCGTCCCCTAGCAGCAGACCATTCAGCTTAGAGATCCAGGCCTCATCCCTCAAATCTAATCACAGATGAGTCTGTGCACCACAGGCCAGCCTGGGGCGATAAATTAGCGCACCCAAAGTTTGACCAGGTTACTAAAAGACTTTTCCGAGTGTCCGTGTGAATGTCCCTTTCAGCATTACAATACCTGTTTACAATAGTAATTTCATTTCATGACTCTCAAATGTTATTAAGCTGCATACGGTGTGGCAGCTGGGTCTAGCTGCCTCCTCAGCTTTATTTTAAGTGCTTTCCTATAAAACAGAAGTACTTGCTGGGGCAGTATAAACCACAAAGTGAGTCTCTTCCTAAGACTATGCATGTTGAGGGTCTTAAAACAAGAATGCTGGGTGTGTATGATCTATCCTGATCAGAGATCAGGTTTTGGGGCAGAATTCACCATAAAGAGAAAGGTCATCTGACCCAAGACCACCGGTTCTACTGGGAGATGCTTCATGAATATGGATCCTGGGATAGGATCAGCTAATATCATGCATAGGATTGAATTCATAAGGATATGCAATGTTATGTATATTGCACTCTTACAGAAAAGCTCAGCTGTAATACACTGTCTGTTAGATTAAGACTTGCTAGCACTGGATTTTGTGCCACCTGCTGCGATAAACCTGTCAAAACAAATCATTCAGAGTGAATTTTGTGTGATACTTAAACACGCTTTCACCTAGAAATGCTAGCAGTGTTAGAATGTGGCTAGCAGTGAACAAAATCTAATATTGCCAGTCTTTATGCTATGTGATTTTTAAGTCAAGCAGTGCTAAGGAATGCCTTGCAGGGATAATTCTGCCAAGCAGTTCTAAAGTGGCTAACTCCAAGTGAAAGGTAATTCACACTAACTGATTCCACTAGCTTTGATTCATTGCCAGGTTTACACTGTTTGACTTGAAAAGCTCTTTAACCTCACACTCTGGGAGTCAGTGGGAAGAGGTATCTGAAAAATAAAAGCACATTTCCAAATTACAGCAACAAGGTAGTGTGACAAGTCAGTGACGTTCAGAGCATTATCTACAGTAGATAAAGAGGAAAGACCAGGCCTGGGAGTACTGAGAATGTAACAAACATCAAACTAACTATAATTGCATGAAGCCATTAACAGAATCTAAAAGGAAGGGGAAAATGCTTTATACCTTTTATCAAAACATCAAGTGACTTACGATCTCACAGTCACACACACAAAGTCCTTAGTTGTCTGGCTTTTTTCTTTGTTAATTGTAGTGAAGAGTCCAACTCAGTCCATAGTCCAAGGAAAAAAAAAAAACCCAAAAGTAAACCCAAAACAACTTGCTCGCGCACCAGAGCACTGAGACTCTGCATCAACCTGACCAAAGCCTTCCAAAGTCTTTTAGCCTCCTCACCCCCGCTTTGGCATCCTCTTTTATTAAAGACTGGTCAGTAACTCCCCATAGTGCTCACTTTAGGCTGTGAAGAAGGAACACTAAGGGCCATTACAAGAATATGCATTCAGAATTCAGAAAATATCTGAATTCATGCTACACTTTGGAAAGGCAGTAATCAGAATCTAATTATTCTTTACATTTTTAAGAGAATATCTGAAATATTTTTACATTTTTAGAGAATTTTATTTAAAACATTTAAAACACCAACCGTGTGGTTAATTAGCTAAATTGAAATCATAATTTACACTCTTTTTTATCTCTAAACAAAAACTACATGGAGAAAAGTAGGCATATATATAAGAACCTACAAAAGAATGCTGGAATAATTTTCATTGACACGTCATTGTGAAACCCTTTTTGTGGAGAAGCCGAGCAGGCGTTTAGTCATTTAAATCAGTGCTGCAGTCTGACATTTCGTGTAACTTTTAATGGCCCCCTGCTGTGTTTTACAGGTCAGGTAGGAGAAAGTGGAGATACCACTGTCAGAATCAGCAGCAGATTGTCATGTCAGTGTAAAATGTGGTTTCTGCATGAACAGCCACACACACACGCTGGAGGGGGAAGGTGGCTCCATTGATTTTTAAAGAGCGGCATCTGGTCCCTTAGAGGGAAAAGTACTGAAACACAGAAGAAAAGCACACACGCACGCACACACAATACAGTCTCCCCACTTTCAACCAGGCAGGTTGAACCGCGGGCAGCCAGAATTAATTTTCTTTGGTGTTTGGCTGTGTTTATTAAAATCTTAACTGATGCAAGCTCATCGCTACATCACGCAGGGCAGCCATGGAGGATCACAGTGGGCTGTGCAAATGTGTGTGTGTGTGTGTATGTGTGTGTGTGTGTGTGTGTGTGTGTGTGTGTGTGTGTATGTGTGTTTAACAAAAATCATTTTGTTGAAGAGGCAAATAATAACAGCTTCATTTGCCATTTCCATTAGAAAAAGTGTAACAGTAACTGCAAGAAAGAAAGAAAGATGGAAAGAGGGAAGGAAGGAAGGAAGAAAGGAAGGGAAGAAAGATATATAGAAAAAGAAAGAAAGAAAGAAAGAAAGAAAGAAGGTATTTGCCAATTCAATCATCTACACAGTACACAGTGGAAGGAAGGAAGGGAAAGAAAAAGAAGAAAGAAAGAATGAAGATAATTAAACTACAAACTACATCTACATGGTACAAAGTGGGAAGAAAGAAAGAAAGAAGGAACTAACTAATGTAGGTAAAGTAAAGTGGCCCCTTATAGTCACGTGTGAACACACTACAGCACACAGTGTGCACAATGTGAAATTCTCTCCGCATTTTACCCGTTCACCAATGGGGGCGCCCAGAGAGCAGTGCGTGGGGACGGTGCCTTGCTCACGGGAACCTCAGTGATGACACTGAGCAGTCCAAGGATTCAAACACACAACATTCTGATCACAGGGCAAGCTCCCTAACCACCAGGCCACCAACTGCCCCAGATGTATGTAAGAGCAAGCATCTACACAGTATACAGTGAAACGATTGAAAGGAAGGAAGGAAGAAAGAAAGAAAAGCAGGAGAGAACCTTGCTGATGAATGTTCGGTTATGCCATGTGTCGGTTACTGACCTTGTCGGGCAGGTTTTAAATGTAATTATTTATTTATCTGTGATATCCGGAACCGTACCTGTGTTAGCGTGGCCCATCCCTTTTGTGCCCCTGTTGCCTTGAAATGTTCCTTTTTTATAGTTTTCTTTGAAGTGAGAGGCAGCTTTAAGATTTGAAGCGCTGAGCACAACGCATTTGAAGTCTCAATGGTAGTAGCATTTCAGCTTTTTTCTTTTACATTTATTTTCTACAAAAAAACCCACAAAACCACCCTTCTTGTAAATCTGCCATATCGGAATTCCACCAATATTGCCCCAATGTTTGAGACACCAAACAGCACAAATTCACAGTAGGTTTGGGCAGCTGATAACCCTAAACACATTCTATTACCATGCTATTAAATCTGATGATTGCTAATCACTGATGATCTAATCACTGCATAAGATGAGAGGCAACTGAGACATACTAAACCCCTTAAAAAGAAAAAAATAATTTAAAAAAACAGGTGAAACTGCATGTTGAGGCTTCCCAGCAGAACATGCCAGGGCATCACACTGCCTCCACTGGCTTGTTTTCCTCCTATAGCATACAGTGGTGCCATCTGTTCCCAAGATAAATGTAGCCAGCTGTTAGCATGATATAAAAGAAAATTTGATTAACCTCTCAGAGCCTATCGTCGCATGATTGTGCCGCTGATTACTTTCCATGAAAGCGTGCCATCACACTGGTGTCTTTTGGAAAGTTCAGCAACGAACATTCTAAAATGTTCTTACTCCTGATGTATCAATCCAGGTTACAGCTGATATAGTACCATCTTAACACTTAGAGCTTTATATTTATACTTTTTGAGTATTACCCAGTTGATCAAAAGCTAAATCACACTAAATTCAGTCTGAACAGTTGACAAACCAACTGAGTGCCATGCAGGACACTCAAGAGCACAACATATGCAACAAAAAAAAGCTGACTCACTGTTTAATTAACAGCAAATCTTGACTTTTTGTGCAAGTATTGAGCATACTTGACACGTGTCAAAGTCATTTTCATTACACACTATTATAAATCATCTTTTACCGTCTTTATGGAGTCATTTGTAACCATAGCAACCACAGCTTATGCTGTTGTACAGCAAACAAAATCCTGTAGATTGAGTCAAAGCGAACATCGTCTCACTGATGAGGAGATGTTTAGCTGCTCTGCAGTCAGATGGAGCAACTGGAGCGAATACAAAAACAATTCACAATACAAAGTAGAAGATTTTCAAATGTTAGTGTGGAACGCTGGCACACGAGCAAAAAAAACTCATGAATCAACAGGTAGAACTGATAAAAAAACCCTCCCCCCGTAGAATTAATCAGACCAGGCCACCTCCTTCCATTGCTTCAGTCTCCAGTTATGATCTTTAGATGCTCATTGTAGAGAGTTTTGGTGGTAGACCTAGGTCAACAGAGGTGTGAATCTGTATAAACCTATATCTAAATATGCATATAATTCAAAATCCCATTATAGGTTCTGTTGAAAGTTTTTCAATGACCATAACCTTTACTTTTAAGAATGTAACTGTTTGTTCATATTAATAACTGAGGTTTAAGTCACTGTGTTCCATACAGTGTGAGGCATTTAGCCATAATTACTTCAGGAAGAATTATCTGATGCATAAAGTCTTTAAAGGGGCACCATATAGGATTTACATTAATGATGTGCACCATGGCTTTCTCCCTGCACTCATCCTCTTAAGCACAACTTTAAATGCATGCAGTGTCTGTGCCACAAGTAGCGACGTGCGATCCTTAAAACTGTCATTATAATTGAATTGCTGGAGAGAAAAAAAACTGCTTCTGGTTACAAAATGCATTTACAGCCAGTGGAAATTAGAAGTAAGGCATTTCTGCATTCCAGACATCTAAATTTGCATCTGAATTCTACATTTTCAGACACCTCATCCACAATTATGTAATTATATTATAAATGTCCACCCAGTACCAACAGTCAGGGGTCACTTTATGAAGTCTACCCACCATCTGGAACATGGTTTTGGCACAGACAGCTCCTCTAAAGAGCATCTTCATGTGTCAGTTGTTGACCACTCTAAAAAACACTACATTGAGCATCTTTAAAGAGTGGATGGATGAAACTCCGAGACGGATTCACAAGGCCTCAAAGACTATAACTGTGTCATAATAAAGAGTGATGCTCCATCCCAGTTCCAGCATAAAACTTGTCTTAAAAGCACAGATTTGTAGCTTTCTATTTCATGGACTGGAGAAAAGTGTGTGTGTGTGTGTGTGTGTGTGTGTGGGTGTGTGTGTTGGTGAGATGCAAGGCACTAGCTTGTTATTGTATATAATCTACAAGGGACATTCCAAAAGTTTCCACATTTTTATATTTTTTGTTGGAAATGCTGAAGGTGAAGGAGGAGTAATTGTGTGTGTCTGAGTGTTTAGCATCATTTAGCTTCATCTGATTTCCACCTTTTTGGACCACTCAAAGAAACTTTAAGGAGAAGATTTGAAATGATGATGTGAAAGCAGCAGTGCATCAGTGGCTTTGCGTTCAACCAAAAACCTTGGCTTAGCAGTAAAAAGTTGGTATGATGCTGGTAAAATTGCATCGCAAAGGAAGGTGACTAGAAATGTCATGTATTTTGTTTTTTAAATTCTAAATAAATAAAGTTTAAAAAAAGAAAAAACACCTTGGAGTGTCCTTTGGAGTGTTCATTTATCTATTGCTCAGATATGTTCTAGGCATTAATTGAACCAACAGGATACTTTGGTTAGGAGTTTCACCTGAGGGTCGCCTGCCAGCAGCTTACTTATAATTTTGTTAAGAAAGACTGAGTGACTGATAAGATCCTGACAAAGCACAAGAACCTGGAAGAACCTGATCTTTGCATGAGTGATGGCTGGGAAACAGCTATTTTTTGCTCTTCGTTAAATGTAAAGCTCCATGTTTGCCACTCCCATCTCTTGTGTCCTGTCTCCCGTGAGAGGCATGAATTCACAATCATCTCCTGGTTTTAGTTTCAGTGCACAATGTGGCAAAAGTTAGAAGTTGCTGTAGCACATTTCCAGCATTATTTTCTAATGGAAACAGCTGTACTGGACATTGTCCATATACCATTCTGGGTGGTCTGTGAATGCTGCTTTGTCTTGATATAGCAACCTAGGCTACACTGAGCGACTGTAACAAAAGAACGATGTGCAATAAAACCATAACTGTTGCTTTTGGTGGGTGTTGTGTGTGGGTGCCAATGACTGGCCTTACCTATCAAACCTACATCCTGTGTCCATGCTCTATTTTGAGAAACCATATAAATGTATGGGACTGACCCTAAATCAACTTAGAGACATTTCTAAGCTGCGCTGAATTCCATCATCAGGCTCCTGCCTTGAGAAAACAGCAGAACCAATCAGAGTGGGCTCCATAATGATTCAGTCAGATGGCTTCATGTCCAGATGTCACAGCACAGCTGACAGCTGGAATCCAGACTAATGGTGTGCTAAATCAAACCTGGCTTGGAAGAGGATACGCCATATCTCTAGAACAAGCTAAGAGTATGTCTTACTCAGCTACTTCAAGCTTGTGCAGCTACTTTACCCTCTACCACACACACAGACACACAGACATACACACACATAAGTGTATAAACAGTGAATAGGATATAAACTGAAAGACATGGTAGTCGTAAATCTAAACTATATATGTGTCAGCGTTTATGTGTGTCCTGCAGGGAAATCAGTTTTGCTTATAACACACGTGCATATGTGCATGCACACACACACACACACACACACACACACACACACACACACACACACAGGGATAGATAGATAGTTAGACAGATAGACAGAGAGATAGACAGACAGACAGACAGACAGACAGACATATATCATTACTAATTTAATGATTTAATTTTCAATACTTGAAACTTGAACTGTTGAAGTCTGAAACATACATCTCTGAAAAATGCTTGTAGGCTGGTCTTTTGTAGAAAGCAAAACCCCCACATTGACACTAAGGACTTGTAGGTGGTAGTAGCCTGGTAAAATACTTGCCCGTGAACCTGATGACCACAAAAAGCTCCAGGTTCAAACCTCCCACTTTCTACCACTGTGTCCTTGAGCAAGACACTTAACCCTCTGTTGCTCCAGGGGGACTGTCCCTGTAACTAGTGATTGTAAGTCACTCTGGATAAAAGTGTCTGCCAAATACCCCCTTACCTACAGGAGGTTTTGACTGGCACTGGAATACTGATACACTGGCCTGCTGTGTAACACCAACATCATCTACATGGGAAAGGGAATCAGAAGATTACCTTAATTGTGATCTCTTCACGAAAGTCAACATGTGAAGTATGCAAAATTTAGAATAACCAGATGCTCTGGAGCAGCCAATGGCACAGGAAATAGTGCAGAGGTGGAGGGAAGAAAATATTCTACTTAATATTAACAAATAGTGGAATCTGATGATCCACATTCAGTCAAGAAACTGAAGTAGGTGAGATATTACAACAAGTAGGTGAGATATTACAACAACACACTGATCCAAAACATCAAACCTGACTTAGTACCCATTGATATAGATGCTTATTGAAATGCCACATTATTCGATATACAATATGTTAAAATCAGCAAATAAATAACATATCTTCATTAAAATGTGCAGATATGTGTAATTTCCTCCATACTGAGGCTGTGTTTACTTCTGTTTACTTTCGAAATCAACCAATATGTAATTTCACCAAAATGTGTGTGTATGTGTATCATTAAAACTGTTGGTCTTTGTTCACATTAACATTGTTACCTACACAAAGTGCTTGGACCACTAAATATTGTTACTACATACTTTCTCAATAGCAATAAATCAACTTCTTTTGAAGGGCTTTAGTGTTTTGTGCTGTTCTGCCACTAGAGGGGGTGTTTTTGAGACTATGAGGGAGTGACTTAAAGAGGCTATGGGTATTTGGGGGGTGGGGGTCAAGTGGGCATGCATGTGTCAGATGTCCTAAAGAGAGGTGTGAGGTTGCTAAAACAAACCTAATGTCACACACATCAACAGGTAAACTGTTTTCCACAATGTCAGCACAGTGATTTAACCTCCCTTACCAACACTGACGAACTAAAAGTCATACAGATCACACACACACACACACACACACACACACACACACACAGTAAGACCCTCAGGCCAGGTTGACAGACCCAGCAGAGAGAGTATGTGTGGATGTGTGTGTGTTTGTCATCTGCGAATTTTCAAGCCTCTTGGTTTGTGGAATACATTTTCAGGTCAAACCAAGTCCTTGCTAGTGGCTCTCACTGCTACAGTCCTACATATATAGAACAGGTCTTGCTTTACATTAAGGGCCTCTAATATATGTGTAATTAGTGTGATTGCAATCAGCAATCACACCACATTTCTCCTTAAGTTGTATTATTATTCTTGTTAAACGTGAATTTTGAGGTTGCTTCTCCTCCTACAGATTTTGAAATATGGGCATCATTCCAACGTCAAAAGTCCTGTTAATATCCCCTGCTGTGCACATGTATATATGTTTTTGATTGGTTGATCACGGGCCGGGTATTGGTAAGAGGCATGTTCATGCATATGCACAGCAAATGTAATTACACAGTTTAGTAAATATGTATATTTACATGAGCGGCCCTACTGTAATCCAGCTACTACAACAGTAGTTACATTGTTATTACATGTACTATTACAGTGTTATTACACAGTTATTAGAAGCAATTCATAGGGAATATATGTTATTATGAAATAGAATAGGTTCCACTTAAACAAATAATGTGTTTGTTATACAAATATATCTGGAACTGCTTAAACATCACTGCACTTATTATGTAACTATCATTTAAATATAATCTCTGAGTGTAAACCAGTTATTAGTGAGGTGTGTGTGATTTAAAGCTCCAACTTGGGCTTAGAATGGGTTCATCTGCTGATAAATTTCACATCAAGTGGCAATGAAATACACTCCCACACACACACGCACACACACAGACAATAATTAATTATTATATTCACACAGCCCTTAAGTGCTAGCTTTCAGCAAAAAAACCCTGTGTTAAACTGCACTGATAAAAAAAAAATTGGTCTGCTGTTTACATAACAACCGGGAAGGAATGAAATAATAATAAAATAAAATAAAATACATTATACATTATACGTATGGTAGGAAATCGACATTTTGTCTATGCCAAGTTGGGCCAAAAAATGAATTTAGTTGAACTGTGACTCGTTTGTCATTACGTCACTGCATCCTGTTATAATAACTCTATGTTAACAGGCCTGATATGTGAGGTTTGAAGGGGTTATTATAGCTTTCCTCCCTTATATCAGCTCACATCATTTTGCTGATTTACCGTAAGACTCAACATTGCATGCAAACTCAGCAGCTGCTTTGAAGTCTGAAAGTCTTGTAAGCTCAGACAAATCGATAAAGTCTTAAAGAACCTTTCCTTGTATTCTTTTCCCCCTGAAGCCCAGTTATGACATATGTGGTTTAATCTACCAGAAACATCATTTATTTTTACGTGAACACTTTCCAAGCTCTGTTCATACCTTAGAATCAGCTTATATATATATATATATATATATATATATATGTATATACATACACATGTATACATTTTTCTAACAAGTGTTTGAAACAGCACGTAATAAGTTTCCCAACATACCATTAATGTCACAAACACACACACACACACATACACACACACACACACACACACGGATGTGTGTGTGTGTGTATATATATATGGTATGTAAACCTGCAAGAGGACGAGTGGGCGTGTTGAACGAGGCCCGGATGTCACAGCTTTTTTCGGCAATATAAAAAATAACTACATTTTTTGGTACTTTCCAGAGAGCAAAGAGAAAGCACATCTTGGTATGGTGAAATACCCCTGTACTCAGAGGCAGGAAGTTTGAAAGTAGCCAGTCTAAGAGCATTATTCATTTCTCCTTGCTGCTGATTGGCTGCTGCCCTGTGACACATCTATGGTAGATCCAGTCCAACATTCAGAACAGTTTCCCTCTCGAGTTTACCTTCACATTTCTTTAAAGGTAATGTAATAATCCAAGAACATTATTTAGTTCTCCTTGCTGCTGATTGGCTCCTGCCCTTTGATCCAGCTGCAGTCCAGAATTTCCCCCGTGGAGCATCTCGAGTGTTCTCACGTTTTTCTTATTTTGCTCTTCTTAAAGCCCTGTATTTTTATCACTGTAAATTAAATGAATGTATTACTGTATTTACTATGCTTACACCAAAGAAAACATACATGCATGAATTACAGTGCAGTCTATATAGGGGTAATATCAGTATTTTACATTCTAGCTCTGTGGGAGACAGCAGTTCAGTGTAAACTGTACAGTATGAATTGTTTACCTTTACCTTTTTTAAGGGTAATGTATTAAGCTGAGTTTAAAATTAAATTAAAGTGTTTTGGGAGCATATTTGGGGGCATATTTAAGATTTACACTGTAAAAACAGGCATTTTCAGGCATTTTTTTACCACAACACAACATTGTGGTTTTTCACTATACACGGGTGCTCTTGGAACAAAACCTATATCTATCTATCTATTGTTATGTCCCAGCCAGCGGCCAGTAGAGGCCACTATTGTGTTAGTTTTCTAGTAGGAACTTATTTCGAAAGAATATGTGTTTGTGTCTAGAGTCACGTTCTGTCAGCTGTCCTGTGTTTAAGTTAAGTAACTGTGTTTAAGTTAAGTGATTTCTGTCATTGTCAGTTATGTATTTTAGTTTTGTATTCTGGATACCCTCACCATACCCGTTCCTCGTGTGTCCTATGTGTTAAGTATAACCCTCGTGCTTCTTCGTGTTTTGTATGTTTTAGTTGTGTTTTGTAATAAAAACCCATCAACCACCCCAAACACGCCAGACATGACAGATTGACTGACCATTCCCAGAGGCGCAGCAGGCTCCCCCCAGGCTCAGACTCCACAGAGAGACAGCAGCCCCCACACCGGCTTCCAGGAGAGAGCAGGAGCCAGCCCCCAGTCAGCGCAGAGACAGTGGGCTGGGACTGCCCACTCTGAGCACTTCGACTCTCAGGCTGTTTCTGAGAAATGTGTTCCCTAGGGCTCTTCCAGTTTTGACGCTGGCTCCATGGCCCACCGATGGCGGTTCGATGGCTCCAGCTCTCACTAGATGTGAGCCGGGACCCCAAACCTGCACTGTGGGTGCAAGCTTCCCAGCTCGTACGGAACACTCCGGCTTTCAGGTCGGCGTCAAGGGACCTTCCCCCTGGTACTCTTTTGGCCCCAGCACTGGTCCCAAGGCAGGTTCCCTCACCTGCACACAAGAAGCAGGCGTTAAAATAGGTCCAGGATGCACCGACGATGGCGCTGCCGCCAAAAGCGATGTGGGCTCCTGTGCCCGCTGCCGGCATCGAGGGATGTCTTCCTCGCAGATCCAGGCAGGCTCCCCCGCCTGCAACCAGGAAGCAGATCCAGGAAATCAAGCGGCCCTGGAGGGGACCTGGACACCCCCCCCTTTTTTTTAATCAAAAAAATTAAGCAAATAGTTTTCTATGATATAGGCCCTTTGAAACTGAGTCCAAAATGTAAGAATCAAATTAATTTGCATTCTAATGTGTTTATATACTTTAATGCACATGTAACAATGTGTGCGACATGGAACAAACACACACACACACACATGGCCAAGTCGTTTAGATGGATTGTTTGGAGGTTGTTATAATTCGTCTGTAATTTCAGTATTTTTCCAGCGTTCGGGGAGATTTATAAGTCCCGTGGGAGAGCGCATCAATCTTCCTCCAGCTTTTGGCTGTGTGCTGTCACATGATAGATGCTCTGGGCGGCCTCTTGACACCACAGAGCGGTCAAATAGGCCTCTGTCAGGCATGGCCGACCACCACTCCCAATCCAATCCAATCCCTACTACTTACACACCATCACTCCCTGCACTCTGAGCTTTGTGCAGGAGCATGTAGGCCATTTTTTGGTAGTACTTTAAGGTTGCTTACTTCAGGACTTCATAAAACATTCATAAGATGTACATAGATGTACATAATACAGACATATTTGAATGCTGATATCATCAACCGTCAGCAGTTTTACAATATAACATATGGTGGTGTACATAATAATTCATGAATGTTTACATATAACTTTGGAGCGCTATGTGTGCATTATATATGTTTTATGCAGTTCTTAAGAAGGAAATTTATTTTTTATACAGTATGTGTAGTGGTCCCAAGACTCCTTCACATGATGAAATTCTGACTTTGTTTCCTAATAAAATGAACTCTCTACACCTCATCTAATTCCACAATCTGTACTCATATAATTGAACAAGTGTATTCTAATGTAATTACATGAATACAAACTAAAGCTGATTCATGTAAAGCTACATAGATTGTAATCCAGTTGTAACAAGTAATACATCATCAGTAGTTACATTGTCATTACATGTATTATTACAGTGTTATTGCATACTTATTACAGGCATATATAACTGAAACCCAAAAGCTAAATATTAAAGACAAAATTATGCAGCCAGATGTTTTTGTCCACATTTTAACTGAATATTAATGTATGCATATTAACTCTTTACTGTGTATATTTACAGATTTATAGACCTTTTTCACACATTTAGTTTTGGGTTTATGCTGTTATTACTGATATGAATTGTAACAGCTGTAAGTCATACATCATACTTCACGTATCTTCGGCCTTATTATTGGCACGCATCTTGAGAAAAATCTATCCATCCCTCCTTCTAACATCTAAGCTGCTTATCCTCAATCAGGGCTGAGGGGGGGTCCTGGAGCCTATCCCAGCAGTCATAAAGGCAAAAGGTAGAGAAACACACTGAACAGGTCCCTGAACAAAGGTTTAATTGTAAATGCCAGTTTAATGTTCGTTTATAACCCTTAAGAGGGTTTAAACAATATGTTTCTATAGAAACGATCTATAGAAACCACACCATATAAACACCATTGTTACTCAGACATTTATCATTTTAAAAGTTGTCTCAGCACTTAGATTCTACAGGGAGACATGGAGACTGGCAGCTTCAATTCAGAATACAGTTCATGGGGGAATGTATAGTACCTTTCCTGGAGCAAGTTATGCTTTTGTTATCAATGTTTTATGAAGCCCTAAAACAGCTCATATACTACAATTTTCTTGTTTTTTTTCCAGCAAGTACCACTTATGGTGTATGGCCATGTTCAGCAGAAACCACCACAACATCTCTTCATTCCTTAGAATTAACTGTGCCTAAAGACATATGTAAATGACCTGATTGGTTGCTCTGTACTGAACCTCTTTCGAAGCAGTCAGGAACAAAACATTTTTTGGCTAAATTGCTGTAGCGGGAATTCATGGATGATTTTTTGTGACATTACAAATGAATATGACTTGAACATTCAAGGCCTTCCTCAAACTCTCTTATTACACAGACTTTTGAAGCCTAACTACATATAACCAGAATTTGTTGTTTTGTAGGAAAGTGTTCGTTAGTGTTTTAAAAGCTAATCAGGGCCTCTCTTTGATTTTATTCAAGTGCTTAGAGTGAAAAACAATGATTTTGTTTTGACTGCCCAGCAATTGCGGGTTCTGAAAGCACTCTAATCTTTGTATTAGCTGTATTTATATGTGTACTGCCTCTAGACGGTGTGGGTGTCTGAATGGTCGTCCATGTATCTCCTCCGAAGCGTGGAGGCGTGGAGGGAAAATTCTCCACCCCGATCCTTTGTGTGCGTGTCTCCTCAGCCACTTCATGCACTCGAAATGGCGCTCCAGTTTGAAGTTGCATTCCCTCCCCTGCCATTCAAGGCCTGTGCGGC
Source organism: Alestes dentex (assembly GCA_037576975.1). Taxonomy (NCBI): domain Eukaryota; kingdom Metazoa; phylum Chordata; class Actinopteri; order Characiformes; family Alestidae; genus Alestes; species Alestes dentex. The sequence goes on along the minus strand of JBBIGA010000040.1, from coordinate 33,548,190 downwards.
AGTGTGGTGGTACAAAAGAGGGGAGCTCACAGCTGCTGCAGACTTTTTCGTCCGCTTCCCAAGAAGCAAAGAAAGGGAAGGGGGTGGGGGGATAGAAGAGAGTGGTAGATAGTGAGATAAATGGAAAGATAGGGAGCTTGTGAAGACGAATCATTAGATTAGTTATTTTAATTGTTATATTATCTGTTTATGAACACTAGCAAAGGTTTTGTTTGCTCCATGTGCAATGTCATGTGCAGTTTTATTATTGGGTTCCAAATCATTTCATTATGTGCAATATGTGATCTTACCATGTGTAATATCACTACTTATGTCAGAATTACTTATATACTACTTATCTCTGTTACATGCAATTACAGACTCCCCAGCGCCATTTGTGTTACTAGTAATGCACTTAACTGTAATTATTTATCTATCGTATTTATACCCAGCATTTGTGTATATAGCACAGTGCATTTCATATTGAGTATATTCTGCTGAGTTTTTATTGGACTTATTTACTCTCAAAATTTTATATTCTTCTTATCTCTGTGTGTCTGTGCAGTCATAATGTTTGCAATTTCCCTTGGGATCAATAAAGTTTTCTGATTCTGTTTCGGATTCTGATAGGAAGACATAGCTGATGTAAAGTTCAGAGTGGTCAGATAGGGAGAGTGAGATAGCAAGAGACAGAGAAGGTAAGAGACAGAGAAACTGATGTTAGAGACACAACAGAGAGACAGAGGTTATATTAGAAATGCTGAATGCGAGCTCTATAATGAAGGCATAAAAGCCACAGGCTGTGCATTATGGCTGCGCTGAATCCCCTGTGCTGCGGAGCAGGAGTGATAGTAGGTTCCCCATATGCCACTGCTTCAGCCGAGCAGAGCAGGGACAAGTAATCCAAATGCTGAAGTTGTATTTGTGAGCTGCTCTAGCCAAAGGGCTGCACACAAACTTGGCACACCAAATGGAATAGGTTAATAAACGAAAAGAGAGCGAGAACAGATTTCATCCACTGGACCGTGCTGTTATGGAGACTTCGAGCACAACAGATGTTGCATTTATTGTTTAGGAAATGGGCTGCAGTCATATGCAACACATGTCCACACCACATCACCAGACTGTTGATGGTTAGCTGTGTGTACACTGCAATCCATTTATCAGTCTGACTGATCAGTGTCCCTTCAGACTCCTTTGTCTTATAATAGGAAAGTTATTCCATTGGTCATCTTGCAACCTGTGAAGGTATTCTTATACATTTGATGTGTTTGAGCTGAGGCTGAACAAACATCTGTCCATCCATCCACCCATTCTTACATCCATCCATCCATCCATCCAATTACCCACCCACACATCATTCCATCTTGTAAGCCAAGACGTTATCCTTATACACCTATACACTTTTGTGATATCAGAGCCAAGCTGAGAAACATCAGTCTATCCATCCATCTATCAATCTATTTGTCCATCCCTCCAGCCAAAGATCATTTTGGATGGTCAAAAAATCTATCACCAAAACTCATTTTTGGTCAACAGTTACAAGGCAGTGTTGGTATTGTGTTGCTAGTGTGCATTTATTATATTTGTCTTGCTTATTGTGATCATCTGAATAATTCCATACTTCAGTGTTCTAATCAGTTTCAGTCTGTTTTAGCCTATTCACAGTTAACATTATTGTTGACCTGATATTTTGGTATGCCGTTACATGAAATTAGATGAAAACATTCTTTCCTGGGAAAAGTATCTGGGTGGATACTTCTGTTTAGTATGCAGTGCTTTGACCTTGACCTTACATGACTTGATTACTTACTGATTTACTGGTTTTGTTAGTGTGGAACCATCTAAACTGATGACCTATGTCACTTATGATGGTGGTTCTGACTTATATATTTATTATGTATAGGTTTATATTTAATCTGTAATAAACAATTGGCTTTTTGCCCTGTTGGGATTTTTTTTATTTTGTTCTATTGCTTTCCCAAATTTGTGCATTTACCTTTACTCAGAAGTTCAGCTGTGCCAAAGCACCCTCTCTAAAATGTAAAACATAACAACTAGTATATGTGCCTGTTTAAATATACATTCTACTTGTACATAGTACTTGTAGTCAAAACTGAAAACATTTATGACTAAACTGCTAAGATACAACAACATTTTACAGGTTGTTCAAGTCTGACAGCATCTCTTCAAGTATGTGTTTTTTTGGTGTTTTTTTTTTTTTTTTTTTTTTGAGCAAGGCACATTGGGCCAACGTCAACATCAGCTAGTGAAACAAGAAGGTAGCTTAGTCCTGTATTCTGAAGATGAATGCACTTTAGCCTGAATCCCATTTGTGTAGCTCGTGAGCTTGACCAAGCACCCACTCATCCTCTTCCATATCCAGTTTCACATATATAAAAACTCCTCAGCCATTTGCAGAAAGGTCAAACATAAACAAAAAAAAAAAGTTTAAAGCCAACGAAACGGCTTTGGGATATGGGTATGTAATTCCAGATAGTGGATGTGCTTTATATACCCTTCATGTATTATTAAAATGTGAAGCCGCTGAGTAGGCCCGCTAACTGTGCTACGAATGACAGTGCTGTCAGGAGTCCTTGACAGTTCTAGCACTTCCCTCATCACTCGGTCCGTATGAGAGCCTGCATTTCCATAACACACACATAGGCGCACACATGCACACACACAAACGCATGCATGCTTCAGATAGCTACAGCTATTCCCCCCCTCCCTGTATAAACGCTAACCACACTGTGACCTTGCCTCTCTCTTTGTCTGAGATAATTTATACAAATGTAAGCGATTTCTCTCTCTCTCTGCCCTCTCTCTTCGTCTCTGTGGAGCCTCAAATTGGTTGGAGCTGCACCGGAGGCTGGAATGGGTTAGCTTAGCGAAGAGCAGGTGACGCGGGGCCTCTTTTGTCCCTGTGGATTCTGCCATGTGTGTGTGTGTGTGTGTGTGTGTGTCTGTGTGTTGGCAGTTCACCGTAACACTAGGGGCGTCGTCAAAACTGAAATTAAAGATTTGGCTTGGTTCAGTGCTTCCTTAAATTAAAGATGTCCATGTGTTATGGTTAGCGGTTGGGAGCTGCTTTAATGAAAAGCTAGGCTATGAGAAGCTAGGCTACATTCGCTAGTGCACAGCTGTCACTTGTGAGAGAAGATTTAAACAGGTTTCAGGGAAAGTAAAATGCTTATGGGGCATATTTGTAGCAAAAAAAGACCACTGGTATATTTGTCCTTTTTGCACTGTACACATTTGCCATCCTCTTTACCACGTAGCTGTTAGTAGTGTTGTCTGCAAACAAGGTGGTTCGGGACACTTTACTTATCAGGTTTTTACCCTTTTCGTGTCTCAGCATCATTTAGAAGCATTAGCTATGTACCAGTGTGTGTGTGTGTGTGTGTAGGAAAGGAAGGCAGCAAGACGACTGCAGAGTGCTAGCTTAAAAGCTGAACAATAATGGTGTTTTTGCAATGTTTTGACGGATATTGTCACTGAAAGGCGTCACTCTCCACTGCTGAAATATTCATGTACATTCCTTCACACAGGGTGACTGGAGCATAGTGCTGCGTTAGCATTAGGCTAACGTGAGAGGAGGTAATGAGCTAGCATGAGTTTGCTGGCTAATGGTCCTGCTAAAAGTGACAAACTGATTATTATTTCATCTCTTTCTGCTTCAAATTCTCTGCCATAGCTTTCACAAAGCCTTCCCAGACTTTCCAAGGTTTCCAGAGTGTGCAGAGTCCCTCCATAGGCAGCTAAGAGTTAGGACACTGCTAGCTCTTTTAACTAGCTTCTTTTATTGTCTGTCTTTATTACACTGCTGTAAAAGAGTACTGAAGTTTGGAGAGCGTTACTAAAAGTCTATATATGTGTGTGAGTGTGTGTGGGAGGGAGGTGTTTTTATCCTTTCGAATAAGATTTGTGGAATGGAGAGACAAGGGTGGGAAGAAGAGTGTCTTTGCTGCTTTTAATTCTTTTCTAGTAGCTGCAAGAGGCTCACAATGATTAAAAAAGGGAAAAAAAACATACACACACTTAACACATCAGTGCCTCCATGCCTCTCTCTTGCTTTCACACACATATATACACACGGAATCAGGGAAGCCAATGCTCTGAAAGCGGCCTGAGGCAGTGGGGAGTGAAGTGGGTGGTGGAGGGTGGAAAATCCTGCCATTCTTTAATTTGGTTTGGCATTAATGCAGCTGCAGCCAGTATGGACACCTTTGGCCACTTCTTACAGTGGGCGTGTTGGGCTAAGAGTGGGCTGTAAGCTCCAGGCGAGGAGACAGAAGAAATGTCAGGCACACATTAGGGTGATGACGGTACGATCTTGATATGGGCATTTTGATTTTTTTTAGAAAGAACATTTAAAAGACAGCATTTGAATAGCAAAGGCATTGCATCCTTCAAAAGATCCGTCAAATAAATCAGGCATGCTTCTAAATTGACAACTTGTTCTTATTAGTAACCATTTAAATCAAGCAAAATGTGTGTCTTAGCTAGAGCTAACACCATTTGCTGCAAGGGCTGATTTGAGGGTGGTCTCTCTGGCTGGTCACATAGATGGAACTTTCTACTGATGCTCTTTGCTCTCTGATCAGAAAAGAGGGGAACTATTGATCATTAGCAGATTCCTTTCCAAAGTTAAACCTTCTCTCAAATCTACATAGCTTATGTGTGTATCTTTCTTTTGAAATGAATATTTCTATGCACATTTGCCCCTTTATCCATGTAAGCATTGATAAACCAAAGAAAGTTCTTCAACTTGACAAAAAAAGCTATAAAATGTTTAACTAAATGATATTTGCTTTCAGCTATGGCACAAATGTCTCGATACTCTTCAGGGTCACTGCACAACTCTGCTTAGGTCATCATTTCACTAATCATGGGACACTATATCTGTGACATTGCTGCTAATGCAATGATAAACATACAATTAAAAGTTAAAATATAGTAATTGATTTATTTATCTCCACTTTGATAGAATATCTGATTAAGGAATTAAAAACTGACATCAGCTGAGATATTCAGTTCTAATGGGCACACCTATACCTCTGCACTCTTTCACTCTCTCTCTCTACCTCCCTCCTTCATCTCCCCTTTTTCTCTAACATGCACACTCAGCAAACAGCCTCTTAGTAGACCTGGCTTTGTGTGCCACAATGTGTGCAGTCTTCAAAAGGGATATTTTTCAGCAAATTCTGTCATATTGATTGTAGTTTTATGCTTGACTCTAAAATATGTCCTCTGTTGCGAAAGCTAGATGGGTGAAACCATGTTTAAGCATGTCTGTTTCTTTCTGCAGGCCTCTGCTGGAGGAACGGAAATTGAGTTGAATTAATCTAATCAAATAAAATTATTTTATCCCCAGTACCTCTTAACAACTGATCTAGGACACCACTGCCTCATTGTCTGAAATGTTGTGAAATGGCGAGTGAGGAAGAGTGGGAGCCCCCTGCTGTTGAAACAATTGTAGCTTTCTTGATAAAAAAAAAAATTAAAATACAAATTAGCACTTAAACACAATTAACACACTTTTATGAATGTTAAATGCCTGATCTATAAAGAAAAAAAATCCAAAAATCCTGTACATTTCCACCAAACAAATATATTCCATCAAAAATATGCTAAACTGAGAGACCTTTAAAGCAAGCAGGAGTTACATTTTGGTAAAGCAAAACATTAAGACTGATTTAAGGACTGCATTCAGCGAAGATGACAGTGGCTTTTATCAGCTCTGGACTCTTGAATTAGACACGGCGTGCACAGGCTGCAGGGTGTTGGGTATATTTTCTTTGTTTAAACTGCCATATTCAATGCTATGTTCTATATGGCACATCCATTAAGGTAAATGGTAGTTTATGGTCCATCCATTATCACAAATGGAAGATGGAAACAGTGGTAAATATGTAAATATGAAGTGCTCATTTATGTATGCTCGGTTTATGCACGGTTGCCATGGTAATGACCAGTGTCACGTGTTGGGATTAGTAATTATTGCATTTTCATGGTGAATTTGTATTGCATTTGTGAAATGGAATTTTTTGTGTTGGGGATTCTAAACGTTTCTGTGTTTCAGTGGCATGAATAAGCTTTTGATATGCCAGGAATGCAATTGGCAATTTTCTTTAGCCTGCCTCTGAGAGTCATTTTAATATACAGAAAAATTGAGCTTCTCTATTGCTTGCCAAACACACACACACACACACGCACACCAATTTTCATACATGTTTGTACTTAAGGGCGGCTGGTATAAATGGGCGAGTGGGGCTAAGCTCTCCCTCTGTCTCAAAGATAAAAAGACATCAAAATAATGTTCAACCTTTGGCATCCACATCACTTGACTTGCTGTTAGCAAATAGCTAGAAGCTGATTATTTTTGGACTCCTGGGGACCTACAAATGTTATCTGCTTCATAAGGAGCCAACATTAATGTTAGCTGTATTAGTTAAGGCCAGGTTGACACTGCTAATATAGCTTCTTTACATATACATTTGGAGTTTATATCTCATACTGGTGGCCTGGTGGTTAGGGAGTTGCCAGGACTGCTAGTGACACCACTGCCCTTGAGCAAGAATCCCTACACACTGTGCCATTGTCAACTGCCCACCAGTTAACTCAGGTGAATGGGTTTAAATGCAGAGGGTTTAAAAGCAATTTCTTCTGGGATCAATATAGTTTTAAAATAAAATAAAAATAAATACATCTAAAGCTTGTAGCTGCTTGAGATACGCACTGACAATAAAACTACCCACCTAATTTTGGTACCTCTTGTGCCACCAAGACATCTCTGACCCATTGAGGCATGAACTTTATAAGACATCCTATGGTGTGCTATGGTATCTGGCAAGGACAAAAAAGGCAAAGTAATATTGATTGGCTCATTCATCATAAAATTCTGACACAGTGTATGAGAAGTCAGTGGGGAAAATGAATGTTAATGAATGGAAGCTTTGTTATTCTTTTTGGTCTTCCAGTCGTCATGATATTTTAAAACCATGTAATAAAGATCTAGAAAATGATCCAAAATAAAAACAAAAAAGGAGAGCCAATATGCTTATAATATCTATCCTCACTTATACGAATAATGGTAATAACAGTACTTGTTTGTTGTCTGGTATGTGAAATAATATTACATCAAGTTAAAACGCTTCAAATACAACCAGGAATCATAAATAAATAAAATTAAGAAAACTTTCTATTGGGCCTCATGGTAATACTAAGATAGAAATAGATACACTCACACTCTCTCTCTCTCTCTCTCTCTCTCTCACTCTCTCACACACACACACACACACACACACACACACACGCACACACACTCACACACAGGAGTGAACACTTGCATAAAACTGCACTATGGTGTGGCAGCCTCACCTTTCAGTGAGATAATACTCGCCACCTCAGCTCAGGACAGGAAATGGAATTTGTGTTTATGAGTGTGTCTGTGTGTTTGTGTGTGTGTGTGTGTGTGTGTGTGTGCGATGTGTGTGAGAGAGAGAGAACGATGGTTGTGATAACATACACATGTAGAAATATTGCCAGGAAAACAGAGGTTATATGAGAAAGCCTCTGTTGAGAAGCGATATGGCTGCCTTTTGTATAGAATCTGTGTGTGTGTGTGTGTGTGTGTGTGTGTGTGTGTGTGTGTGAGAGAGAGAGAGAGAGAGAGAGAGATAGCATGCTTGCTGAACCAGTGTCATTTCCAATACATGAATACAGTTGATAGCTTGGTACCAGTCACTGTATGATCTGGGCATGCACATGCGCACACACACACACACACACACACACACACACACACACACACACAGATCCTATACAAAACTAGGGCATGAAGTCATACATGTACTAAAATGTCCTGTTTTTAGTATTTACACTATATGACCTCAAGAATCACATATTTCACAGTGAAATTTGGGAAACTCATTAAATTAGTTAATACTACTGTAAGGTTCAAGAAGTTAACATTCAACAAGTCCATTTACTCATTTATACTTATTCACAATTGTTGTAAAACTGTGCTATATGTATTGATATAAATGTATGTGCGCATGTGTGTATGTATGTGTATATATA
>JBBIGA010000040.1:33521483-33535556 GCA_037576975.1 Alestes dentex | reverse complement strand
CTCTCTCTCTCTCTCTCTCTCTCTCTCTCTCTCTCTCACTCTCTCTCTCTCTCTCTCTCTCTCCAGCATATCCTCAGTCAACCTCAGCAGTTCTTAACTCCGATGAATAATGAAGAACTCTTTGCACTGGAGGGGAGGAGGCAAATAAAACAAATCCCCGGCCAATCAGAGTGAAGCTTACAAGCGCGCGGGAGCCAATGAGGGAGGAGCAGGGGGGCTCAAATGAGATCAGAAGAAGCTGCCCGCTCTGATCTCACTCAAAAGCAGGATGAATTATTTACGTGACATGCTTTGATTGCAATAAAAAAAGGGGGAAAAAAACGGCAAAAACTTGTGTGGTCCGCACCACCCGTTTGTGCTACAGCCTGAAGAGCAGAGACGCAACACGGCCTGTTAATGAATGGGAATAAAAACAAAATAGAGTGTCAAGAGGCATGCTCTGACATACACTCTGCTCCTTAATGAAATATCTTTAGCGCGCGTAAACAAATGCAAATCTGACTCATTAAACGAATGAGGTTATTGGCAAATTATTTATGGGCCGCGTTTATGTACGAATTAAGGCCGTGGCCATTTGTTTAATGCTGATATCTATCATCTATCTGCTTTAGCTCTGCCTGATGTATTACTCGCCAATGGTAAACCGATTTGCTCTAAGCTGGATTGCGGTTTGAAGGATCCACGGCTGCGGAGAATTGCGTCGCGCCGCATGCAGAAAGGGATTTCTACTGACGGTAAAAGCTGCAACTAATGCGATATTTGCTCTTCTGTTCAGTGCTGTTCGACTCCTCAAACGCTGCACTGAAAGCCTGCAAACGCCAAAGAGGGTTTAACCCAGAATATTTCTGTGCTCTCTCTCTCTCTCTCTCTTTCTCTCTATCTCCCATTCAACCTTCCTCACTCTCCCTCCTTTTCCATTACTTTCACTTTTCTGGTATCTCTCTCTCTTTCCCTCATTTCTCTCTCTTCTCTCCTCTGCTTTCTGTCTCACTCTCTCCCTTTTACCTTCATCTCCCTCTCTCCCTTCATTTCCATTTTCTCTTCTCTGTCTTCATCTTTCCACCTCTGTTGCCTGTCTCTCTTTACCCATCTCTCTCTCTCTCTCCCACTTTCTCTCTTTCTCGCTTCCTCTTTCTCTCCTCTCTCTCTCTTTCTCCCTTTTACTGTCCTCTCTCTCATTAAGTCCTTTCCTACTTCTTCTCACTCCTCATCTTTATTGTGTTTGTCTCTCTTTCTTTCAGTCATTTCTCTCTCATTTTCTCATGCCTGCTTTCTCTCACTCCCTCTTTCTGACGGACATTTTCTGTCTATCTCCCTCTTTCTGCCCTCTCTCCTTCTTATCCCGTTCTCTCTCTCTCTCTCTCTCTCTCTCTCTCTCTCTCTCTCTCTCTCTCTCTCTCTCTCTCTCTCTCTCCCTCTTCGTCCAAGCACAAGGACACGGGCATGTCAAGTCCTCACTGCTAATTGGTCTGCCCTTCCTTTAACACAACCAAACAAGCTCATGAAATAAATAACTAATGTGCCCCTTGGTAGGCTCATTAGCTTCCAGCAAATCCTCCTTCATAACCTTCTCTCATTCCCCTCTTCCAGCCTCATCTCCATTCTAACGTGGACGATGGCATGAGCACACGTAGCTGCCACTGAATGATGAAGTAAGAGGGTGGGAGAGAGAGAGACAGAGAATTACGGGTGGGGCTTTGCCTCTGTTTGAAGTGAGCGTCGGAATGGGTGAAGTGTTCTCAGCTAAACTCGGCTAAACAATAGCTACTTTTGCTTCATTAGCTTCTGGGTGCTCATTGGCCATATGGCTGCCAGGCCCTTTCCCATTTAGAGACAGCAGACGCATTTATCTCCATTTCAGACATGCTGGTCTGTAGTGTGCTCTTACCAAGCACAGCCTGACAATCTGAATGCCCCTCTCATGCCCCCTCTCACTCTGTCCTTGTCCTTCTTTCTCTTTCTCTCTCAATTTCTCGCTCTCTCACTCTCTTCTCTTTGTGTTACTCACCGACCTGCTGACCTTCGTCAGTTCATCCATACACAAGCCTACAGTTCTGTGGGAGATTTATGCACCATTTCAGCACCTGTGGGTTTTAGCCCACTCCATTCTGAAACTGTTAATCATGATGTGACTTTCAAGTAAGTGTAACTTTTTTCGCCTCTCCTGTCAGTCAGCAGCACACAGTGATATCTGTAGTAGCGGTTGCATAGTCGGGGACTCTCTAATGTTTTTCCAAAGCTATACATATATGCACATTATTAGGCATTAGAGGCCAGACTTATCCATGCTCTGCCCAATAATGCATTTTTTTGGGCCAGCTGTTACTGTTACTGTTATATTTAAGCTTTAAAGATTGCTTGCAAAAATTCTATTCAACCTAATGAGAAATTGGACATACTAAGTCATAGATTAGAGTTGCTATACAAAGTTGAAAGTGCGACCTCTCACATGCTCTCCACACAATTATCATTTAAAATAATAATCAAGCCTAAATTTGGACAAAATTGACATTTTTTTTAATTATACATTTTTGTTCTTTTAATGTTTGGCCAACCTTGCGGCTGCTACTTAAGAACATATTTGTGGGTGGAGTATGAATAGGCCACTTAACAGTATACGTTCATGAATACATTTAAACAGTAAAATAAAATATCAGAGCTAATATGAACTGATGGCAATGGGTGGCAATTTTAAAACTCATATTTCCAGATGTCAACCCAGCCACTAGGGAACGCACAAGCCAATGCATTCTTAGTCCCAATCGCACCCTAAGATAAGGTGGAGGAGTTGCATCAGGAAGGGCATCCAGTGTAAAGCGTCTGCCAAATCAAATATGCACATCATAATCAGATTTCCATATTGGATCAGTTGAGGCCCAAGTTACCAACATCTGCCACTGGTACTGTTGGCTGGTGGGGTGCTGGTGGAGGCTCCAAACGGCAGCAGCTGAACGAAGAAGAAGACGAATTTCCAGGCCACAGTCACACCCATTCAGCATTTTCATGCCACTGCAGCAACATTTTAAATCTGTTTTAATGGAGTAGCGAGCAAGCGCAAGGAGATAGAAAAAAAATAGTGCTACGCATCTGTATTACCTCTGTATTATTTCTTTAATAACCCTGTCTCACTGCAGTGCTTGGGGAAAGAACAGTCATTCACGTCAATTATTCTTAAGCTTCACATTCACTGCCTGCATCTGAAGCACTTACTACAGTTTGTTTGGCAGTAATCCCCCCCTCTTTTACAGCTGCTAAACATTCCGGGCCCTGGCAGAATTGATTGCGTGTCTATGCGAGATTAATTACAGATGTGGCATGGTAAGATATCACATTAATCACTGGATGTGGATCGGTCATTAAAGTGTGGAAATGGGTGATGTATCACATTGTCAACTATTAGGCCATCGCGAAGAATGGAGTGCTGGTGGAGAAGAAGATGTATGGGCCATGTCTCTGAAATACTCAGCAAACACACCAACAGCATTTGACGCATTCTGATGTTGATTACTCGAAATCAAGGGCTCGGGTGACTGACTGGGAAGGAAGGGATAATACAATTTCCATCCTCTCTTGTGACAAGTGTATATCATCTACAGACACTTGAGAACCAGAATAAGAATCATTTTTAATAGCTATTATCCTACAAGCACAAGGGATTGATGTGATGTGGCCCTCTGCGGGTCACAACATCTGCATTATGCACAGGGCAGGGATCATTTATTAATGAAAGCAACAGATAATATGGATAACAGGAGCATATAATCAACAGATAACAGTATGTGGCGTACACAACTCACAGAATGTGTACAGACACATAATGAGCCGTCTGGGCAAGTGTATAATTATATAGATCAAATCATTCCTGGTCTGTAGTTAGGAAACACAGTGAGGGTAAGCATCACAGTGATAGTGTAAGGTGTAGATTACATGTGGAGGAGTAAGGGTTCAGTTGATTATGTATGGTTGAGTGGGCTTTCAGTAAATTATGGGAGGTGAGAGTTCAGCCAATTACAAGATCAGCATATTAGATCCGGTGGGCTGGCAGTTCTGCAAGTGTTACAGTGGTTTTGAGCTCATCAAATTATGACTCTGTGAGATCAGCAGATAAGGTGGAGTCAAAGACATGAGGTTGGACAGAAGGTCAGTAGACTACATGAAGTTGGGTAGAAGGTCTAAGGATTACATTAGGTTAAGCAGGGGATCAATAGACCATATAGGGTCAGGCAGACAGTCAGTAAATCAGGTACCATTTTACAATACGACTGCGCTTATAAAGGGTTTATAAATGATTAATAATCAGGTTGTTAATTAGGTTGTAGGCAGTTTATAAATGATTAAGGAAGAAACTTACACTGAGCTTAAACTGAGCAAAAATAAAACTGGTCATATGTGCAAAGGGTACCATTTTACAGTAAGACTGTAAAATGACAAGAGTGGTGTTTTATATGATTTTATTTAGGTTGTTAATTAGGTTGTATGCAGTTTTATGATTATTTATAACCAGACAGTGAGCCTGAATCAAAGTATTATAACTTGTTTATAACAGATTACTAATTATTTATAAACTACAACCTAATTAACAACCTTATTATTATAATTTAAAAACCCTTTAAATGTATAGTCTTATTGTAAAGTGGTACTGTAATTCAGATTAAGTTTTTAGGTGGTCTGTAAATCACATTACGTTTGGTAGGAGGTTTGTAAAACCATGGGGCCGACTGTGAGGTGAATAAATCATATGAGATGGGGTGAATCTCATAAGGGTGGTAGGGGGTCAGTAGATTACATGAGGTTGGTTAGGAGGCCTGTAGATCACGCGCGGTTGAGTAGGTGTATCAGTAGACCATATGGGGTTGGGCAGAAGGTCAGTAATTCACATTAAATTGGGTAGGAAGCCTGTAGATCACATGAGGTTGGGTAGGAGGTTGGTAGACATATGGGGCTGGGTGTGAGGTGAGGTCAGTAGATTATGAGGTCGCGTGAGAGATGAAGACATTTTATTAGGTTGGGTATAAGGTCATCAGATCAGTTGAAGTTGGATAGAAGGTTTGTAGACCACATGAGGGAGAGTAGGAGATCAGTAGATAATATGGACTTAGATAAGATCTCAGTAGATTTCAAGAATAGTTCCACCACAACGGAACCTGCAGCCATCCAATTCCAGTTGTTAGACAGACATTTTCCATAAGATTTCCTACAAATGATGTAACAGAAGCTCCTTTTCACTTCTCTTGTGTCACTTATATTCTCATTATTCATGTTAACTCCTTATTCATTCCTTCTTATTTATTCGTCCGTGACTGCTGCTCCATCTCATCTTTCAAATGTGACCTCAAGACCTTTCTTTTCAATTAATATTTCCCTTCCACCATGACTATGTAATATGGATTTGTGTGTTTTTTTTCCTTGCTATGTAAAGCGACTTTGGGTTTGTGAAAGTCGCTATATAAATGTAACTTATTATTATTATTATTATTATTATTATTATTATTATTATTGTTATTATTATTATTATTATTATTATTATTATTATTATTATTATTATTATTATTATTCTCATTCTTAACTTCAAGTGGCCCTGTTTCAATCAGATTTATCTCTAACAAAGTAACATATGTTCCTTATATTCCCTATACATTCCCTACATTCCCTAAATATGTGCCATATCTATGATGTATTTGGGCTAGACACATAATCAACTGTGAGTCTGTTTCACAGAACTGTTTGAAACATTAATGACCTGCTTGCCTCTGTGTTCTAATCAAAGCTTTTGAATATCCACAATTGGATTCTGGGGAGTGCTGTTTTCTCCTGTGCTGAATCTGCATTAGCTTGATACTGATGCCAATTACATCTCACAATGCTCCTACTAAATCTACTGTAATTAGGTTACTTCTAATCAGCTGCCTTTCCCTCCTAGCTTTTGCATATACAGTAATTTCACACAGCTCATTTTTAGTGCCCACTTTGCCAGTAACTCACTTGTCAGAGTGGCAGGAGTGTCTGCTGGCTAGAATTTGCCCTTAAATTGAACCAGGAACAACTTTCTTATACCTACTATTAGATTTACAGTTACAAAAAAGGGAAAAGTAATTCTAATGCATGCTAAAGCACTACAACTTCATTAATGCTTTTACTGATGCAGATGGTACAAAAATACTTCCATGTACATTATTTCAGTTTGTTGTTGTTAGTGTTATCCCTGGTGGGCCTGGACCACCTGTTGTAAAAAGTGCTATAGAAATAAGTAAACTGAATTTAAATGTATGTAAAAGAAAACTAATGGAAAGAGTAAGAGTAGCGTTATGTTTATTGATGAAACTGAAATATATGGCAATGATCCAACACCTTTGGGATGAACTGGAACAGAGATTGCGAGCCAGACCTTCTTGTCCAACATGAGTGTCTGACCTCATAAATGCTCACCAAATGAATGGGCACAAATTCCAACAGAAACTCTAGAATCTTGTGGAAAGCCTTCCAAGAAGAGTGGAAGCTGTTATAACTGCAAAGAGGGGACCAACTCCATATTAAAGTCTCTATATTTGAATGCATTGTCATTAAAGTCTCTGTTGGTGTAATGGCCAGGCATCCCAATACATTTGTCCATATAGTGTACTTATACTTCAATATATAAAGGCATACAATGAAGGTTAATGTATTTTGATATAAAATATAATTAAATATCTATTAAATTACATTAGCTTATTCCCAAATATTAACTCTTACATTAAATCTTGTTGTTGTTGTTGTTGCTGTTATTATTGCCCTTTAAAATTCTGAAAACTAATACTGAATCAGCTGAAACTAGTTGTTGCCAACAACACCTTACTGCTGCTGAACCTACTTCTGCTGCTGCTGCATCACTATTACTGCTAACAGTGTGAGACTCAGCCATGATCTTCAAGAGCTATCACTCACGCTAAGTGGAAGCTCACATTCTAGTAATCATTTCTCATGGCACGTTATGCTGCTGAGACTGTAAACAACAGATACATGGACACTTATCTAGTAGAGAGGTGGGAGATTGAGAAATATAGAGGAAGACAGAGAGAGAAAGAGAGAAAAAGGTAGCTCAAGCAATGTGAATCTGTTATTTTGCTAGCAAAACCTTTCTGCTACTAAAGGTTAGCTGCTCCCCTGTTAATTTCAGTATAACCACTATAACGCACCAAATCTGTGACACAGAATAACTGGAAGGACAAAAAGTCCACAGAGGCGTCCAGGCCAAGGTCTGTCACCTCTGATTACTTTTTTTTTTGCTCTCTGAACAGCACAGAAGGCCAGACGTCCATAAGTCAGAAGCCACAGTATTACTATTAAATGTGCCTACAGTTTGCATTTGCAGTGTGTCTGTTTATTAAGGCTGTAGCTAATACATAGGGCTGCCACCTAAGGGCTCTGTATGCCTATGAGGTCCAAGAATTTTAAAAAGTGCAGTGAAAAAGAGTTTCCAGCTACAAACTCAAGACAAAAATGGTAAAACACAAGTGATAAAGAATGAAATGCTAATCAGTTACATAAAAAAGGTATTTCCAAAATGTTTTTAATCTGATTGAATTTTCCATTTTCATTTTCTTTCATTCTGTCTTTGTGGAACTCAGTGCTACTCTTTTTGCTTTTTGTGTTGCAGCTTTATAGTAGATGCTTCACATTGTTCATGCTATGCTATGGTGTGTTCACGCATAACTATAAGGGGCCATTTTACCTTACTTAAACTTTGAACCTGTTTCCTCTCTTTCAGTGATGCCCACGTAATCTGCCTGAATGCTAGTAGGCCCCAGCCTTGAGGAGAGCTTAGGGCCTTGTTTTGTAAGCCCCAATAATGCAAATACAGAATTTGTTAATTGCCTTGGTATTCCATTCTATATTTAGTATTCAAAGCTTTATTGTTTTCTAGCTACAAAATTCATAACTGAAACTAGAACTTCAGTGTCAAATAGTCAGTGATTGCTGTAATATGTTTATGAAATAAAGTTAAAACTGTTAAAATATGTGATTAAAGTTTTGATAAACTAGGTTTGATTTAGACATCCACATCAGTTTTCAAATAAATAAATAAATAAAAGCAAAGATGCCTGAAATTATATGTGTGGGGACACCTCAACTTATTTGAAGCCACTTTAAAGAATTTGACGAAGAACATGCTTAGTGCAACATTTACAATAAGAGGTTGGTATGAAGGCACGGCTTATTGATCACAATTAATCATTTCAAATGTGTAATTGTAGTACTGCTTATCTGAGTGTCACAGTCGGGTGAGGACATTGATAAAAACAGGAACCTGTTTGTTGTGGTGAGTTTTATAAACTGAGGAGGCACCTTGTTTAAAAGGTGAAAGAAAATCAATAGAAAATCTTTCACCACAAGGTGCTCTAGCTTTAGTAAATCAAGCAGAAAAATGTAATCATCCACACATGTAATGTCCATCCACTTTTTGCTGAATCCTCCCATGTTTTGCACAGCTCACATTCAAATGAATATGCATGAGGGAGAGAAATGCATGCACATGGACTCTAAAATGCACATTTAGGCTTATGACAGGTGGGCAGAATGCATCTAGTTTCTGCCTGAAACTGATACAGAAGGCTTAACTCATCAGACCCAGTGTGCTTAGACGATATTTAAGCTAGCATGCTAGTAACATACATATATTGCAAAATGCAGTTTGATTACATCTTAAAGTAGTGGAAAATGCTTGGCAAAATGTCTGGCCCTGAGTGACTCTAACCATTTGAGCCATCAAGTCTATGTCTATGGAGTCTGAGGCAGATCGATAATGACACCAGTAACTGTTTCTCTTCCAAAACATTCTGCATTTCTCCCCATTTGAACACATGACAAGCAAAACATATCTATTTTTTAGATATTCAAGAGCAGCCTCAGGTAATTAGGGAGAAGGGGCTTCATATTCAGAGTTTCTCTGCAGCCAAACTCAAACTTAATCAAGCTTCCAGCCCAGAATGCTTTTATATGGATTTCCAATGAGTGGAGCAAAGTGTGCTGGGAAAGATGAAGACATAATCCAGCCCTCATACATTGGACTGGAGTCTGTCTTGCTCTCTCTTTTCTTTCTCTCCCTCCCCTTGTACTGTTTCTCTCTGCTGTGTCAGACCGATCTGAAAGGAAGGCCGAGGCATTGTTCCACTCTTTGCAGTGCGTTGGTGGAGGAAGACCCAGACTGTGCTGATATTCACATTAAACTGGAAATGTGTGAGAGAGCTAACAGCATGCTGGTAGCATGCTGGTAAAGTGTAGGGTGTAACATTTAGGTGTACGTTTAGTACAAGATTTAGACTATTGTTCTATTTTACAAATTTAACAAAAAATGGAAAATGAGATATTGAACAAGAAACAAACAGAACCATAAAACCAGCACAAGGTCTCTGAATAAGCACAAGTAAACTAAGAATAAAGTAAAACCAAACAAGATCAAGCAGAAACGAAAGCAGAATGGAGATTAACCAAGAAGGATCAGCGCAGAACACAGACACACAGAGAACAAAAAACAGAACAGCAAAACTGGGATTAAAACACAGAATCCAGAGCTAATATGAATGAAATCTGAACATTTAAGCAAAACACAGGGCAAAAAGAAGTCATGAAACACTGGGACAAAACAGACCAGACAATGGGAAATACTTGGACTGGGGAGGACACAATGCAGGTGGCTAAGGAGGAGATGAGGCTGGAATGGAGACTGACATCATAATAACAATAAACTCACATGGCAGAAAAAAACATGGTAGGAGTAAACAACAAAATGTACAACATGGCTCCGGGAAGCATTTCTAATGCGTGTGTGTGGGGGGGGGGGGGGGGAGGCAAAGCACTCTGCATCTCGCCCGTTATCCAGGAGGTGAGGGGTTGGGTGGGGTGCGCACAACACTCTACGTCTTAGCTAAAGGTCATGACGCTGCTCTCTATGCGTTGAGTCTGAAAAAGTGTGTGTGTGGGTGGGTGGTGGTGGTGGGTGGGGGAGCGTGAAATTAATGATTTTGAAAGGTGGGGCCTGCTATAATGGTTGCCTTGCCCATGACAGACAAGAAAACAGGAAAGACAAGAAAACATTAGAATAAAATACATTTCTTGCTGTTCTAAGTCTAACTCAAATCTTTTGGATTATATGTATGTGTGTGTGTGTGTGTGTGTGTGTGTGTGTGTGTGTGTGTGTGTGTGTGTGTGTGTGTGTTTTCTCTGAATTTGTCCCTCTTCTGCTACACTCACAGCTTATTGTATTTCTAGCCTCCAAAAGCTCAGTAAAATCAAACATTAAAGCGGAGCCATCATATGCCGCTTCCAGCAAGGCCTCTACTACCTCGGCTGCAGCCTTGACTTTGAAACATGTCAGATGTTTTACATATGCTTGTGTTAAAGTATGTCATTCTCAGAACAAAATGCCTCATTTGGGTCAAACATTTACATTTTATGCTGTACAGTCAAATATTAATAATGTACATGAGGCTGCATTTCACAGTGAAATAAAGGTGAAAGAGACACCAGAGCTTGATCATTTGCTTCATAATGTCCACCCCTTTACCCCTCTGACTGCGGGATCTCTCACAGTTTTGAGCATTTTTCAAACAGGTGGAGTTATCTGGAACTGGGGTTTTGTTTCTCTCGAAAATTAAATGTGTAAAATACATGTGTGGGATAGTGGATTTCTTGTATTTTTTATTACGACTGGCTGCCTGCACGGAACCAAGTCTCTCTCTCTCTCTCTCTCTCTCTCTCTCTCTCTCTCTCTCTCTCTCTCTCTCTCAACACGGTGTCCACTGAAAGTTCAGAAATCATGTGGGGGTTTTTTCTTTCTACATAAGTTAAGGCCAAAGCAGCATGTTGAGAAATATTTCATTTGGAGAAATGCCACCTGGAAGACAATGACCTTAGTGGTCACCATCCCCATCTATGAAAAAAACACAGAATGTTAAAAATGTTGGTATAAGGAGGAACTTATTTAAAAGCAGAGCAGGTCACATTACGGTGTTATTATAAACACATACTTCTGAATATTTATTAGTTTTTTTGGGATTTTTTAAAATATTGAACGAACCTCACAGTGGGAGCATACGAATTCTGCACCTATTTGAACATGTGGACTGCGGGCAGTGACAGCAGGCAGTTCTGCCTCACTGGCCACACGAACAGGACCCATCTGTACACACTCTTCCTAATGTATGGAGCTATGGTCTTCAGGCCCAAGGTTAAACACACTCCAAACAAAGTGTTTTGGGGGAGAGATTATGGGGGGGGTCTAAGCTTCACAGCACCTGACAGCTGCAGGGGAACATTTTAGGTCACTTTTGTTCAATATGGAACACTACAGGGTATGTAAAGGACACCAGAACAAAGAAAGACGGCGCTTTTATACCTTTAGATGTGTGTGTGTGGTGGTGGAGATGTTTTGTTCTCCTGGGTTGAAAGGAAAAGCTTCATTTTTCTATTGTCTTTTTGTCACTCCTTGTCAAAAAAAAAAAGTCAGAAGTCAGGAGTATAAATGTAAATTGAATGTGAATGTAATTAATTATCTATTTAAATATAATAGCAAACTGACAATTATACAAATAACTTGACTTCGAAAGATATAAAAGGATAATTAATAGCAAAGAAATACAATTACATTGCAAAACAATATAGCAAAAATACAAATACATTAAATGTATTCTGTTGTTTTTTATTTGTTTTGTTTTTTCTTTGCTTTCTTGTCCTGTATTACTGTGTTTCATCTGAAATTAAAGGTCTTAACAGAAGAGTTTGTTCCCCTTGGCTTCAGTAACAGCCTCTACTGATATCTGGGAAGGCAACAAGGTTTTGAAACATTGCTGTGAGTAAAAAGAGAGTTAGCAGTGATTGTGATTTGGGGTTGACACAGACATTCAATAACATACAAACGAGTAAATAAGAGCAGATGAGTAATATTGCCCAATCCGAGTGAGAACCAATTGACATTAATATTAATCCTGAGAAGATCACCTACAGAATGAGGAAGAGTTGTATAGTCTTATTGCCAGGGGTAGGAAGGATTTCCTTTGGCGTTCAGTTCTGCATTTAGAGGTGATGAGTCTTTTGCTGCGTGTGCTTAACTGTGGTGTTGCTGGTGTGAATGGGGGAACAGTCGTGTGAAATTGTAGAGTAATAAAATTAAATAGCTTAATGTACTTAATGTACTTAATGTTTTTTCTTTGCTTTCTTGTCCTGTCCAAAAGTTTGTAGACACCGGCCCAGCAATGTTTCCTGTATAAGTAGGTATAACTAGGTGTTGGAACATTGCTGTGAGGATGTGTCTGCATCCAGACACGAAAGCATTAACAAGATCAGGTACAGAGGCTGAATGATTATTTCTGTAATCAAAACACCACTTTATGCCCCTGCAGCTGAGGCTTTTGAACATAAATAGATGGAGTAGAATCATCTATATCTTTTCCTGGGTTTCAGTGGACAAACAGCAGATGCCTCTGAGCAATAACACAATAACAGCTATAATTTCTGGTTAAAGAGCCTTGTTGTGATCGCCAGAGTGAATTTAAAAAGAGCATCATGATTTAAGAGAGCGAGGGAAAGGGAAAGAGAGTATGTATAGATGGGAATGAAAGAGTGATAGATGGATGCTTAGACAGATAGATAGAGAGAGAGAGAGAGAGAGAGAGAGAGAGAGTATTAGTATGTATAGATGGGAATGAATAGATACTTAGACAGATAAACAGATAGATGGAGAGAGAGAGAGAGAGAGAGAGAGAGAGAGAGAGAGAGAGAGAGAGGTGGGTAGAGTGGGTAGGAAGAGTAAGTGTGTGTGTGAGAGAGCACGTGTCAGTGTTCTGTGTGAAAAGAAGAGTTCATATGTGCAGGAGAGGAAAGTGTGAATGTGTGTGTGTGTGTGTGTGTGTGTGTGTGTGTGTGTGTGTGTGAGATATTCTGTATGGTTTGCTCTGTGAAGAGTAAATGAGCAGGTCAGCAGAAAGACAAATGCTGCCCTCCTCACGGCTCAATAGCAGTTCTTAATGTGGATCACAGCTGCTTGCATTAATGATGTTTAATGGCTCGCTCAACCCTTTTTATTCATATCATATCATATCATGTCTTCAGTGCAGCTATACCTGCATCGGCCATCCCACTCAAAACTCACCAGAATGTCAGTTGACTGGATTAAACCGCATCCGGATCCTCATTAAGGTGGTGCAGACTAGTGGAAATAGTTTTCTGATGTACCACTGCTTCGTGAATACCAGCTCTGGTGTTGAAATTACTTTAGTTTTATAGTTTTGTACTTTTTTTTAGCTCATGTTTTAGGTCATACTGTGTCCTAAACCACATCCACAATGCCAGCAGGCCTTCCATGGTCAGTTCAGACGTTTCCCACAGACTAACATAAAAGAGAGCGTGAGGAAGAGAGAGAAAAGCGGTCAGACACTGTTAAACACAGCTAGAAATCATACTGTCCGCATATCTCCAGAGTTATGCTCTGTTTATACAGTCCTTGTTAAACCTGCGTGTGGTGTCCGTGACTAGAGCTCTGGTACTGCCCCCATGCTGGGCCGTCTCAGCGTGCATTGCTGAGGCTAATGGAGACTGTCAAAGAACACTTGATTCTTTCATGCGGTTTCCTTTGAGCTGGGAAACAGATCTTTGCATTAAACACACACTCGCCCACAGATCACTGCGAGGCAACAAACTGAATACAGGTCCAGAGCTGTCAATCAAAGCACTAAGCAGCCAGTAAAAAACATATATAATGGAGTGCATTAGGATGAAAAAGGTGAACGGGAGTGGAACTGTATTTGTGTTAGGGGTAGTTCACAGGATTGACATTATTTGTTACGGATGTGTGTGTGTGTGTGTGTGTGTGTGTGTGTGTGTGTGTGTGCCTGTGTGTGTTGGGGGGGATTGTTATGCTCTCTACATGGGGACCGAATGGATATATATAAAATATTTTTATATGATGTTTTCTGTCTCGCTCTCTCTTTGTGTGTGTGTGTGTGTATATATATATATATTCCTCCATAGATGGATAGATAGATAGATAGATAGATAGATAGATAGATAGATAGATAGATAGATAGATAGATAGATAGATAG
>JBBIGA010000040.1:33497092-33513744 GCA_037576975.1 Alestes dentex | reverse complement strand
TGTACCAACACAGGTGTGTGTGTGTTTGTGTGTGTGTGTCTGTGTGTGTGTTTGTGTGTGTTTCTGTGTGTGTGTGTGTGTGTGTGTGTGTGTGTGTGTGTGTGTGTGTGTGTGTGTGTGTGTATGTGTGTGGGCACACACATAATATCACGTGTGCTCCCTAATTCATATCCACATGTCCAGTGCTTTTTGTCCAGCACAAAGATCTGGTCTGGCCAAAATCTGGTCTGTTTTTGGCCATCTGATTGGCAGGAATGGACGATGCCAAAGCAGAGAAATGTCATGCTACCTCAGGCAGTCAAGCTGTTTACACCCACACACACTTTTCATAAGCACACATGTATTTATTTGGGGTCGAATTGATCGATTTTAACTATTAAATCAATACACTATTATTACATGGTTTCCAGATATGTTCCATTCATCCAAGGCTCCAGGCAATCTTCATTAGATGGAGCAGCTGGTGGTCTAGTAGTTGGGGAGTTGCCCCTGCAATCAGAAGGTTGTGGGTTTGAGTCCCACCGGCTAGTGTCATCACTGAGGTACACTTGAGCAAGGTACCATCCCCACACACTGCTCCCCAGGCACCCCTCGTTGTTGGCAGCCTCCTGCCTCAGTTGGCGAATGGGTTAAATGTCCACACTGTGTTCTGTGGCGTGTTCATACTTGACTGTAAAGGGCCACTTTACTTTACACAGGGGTTTAACTCATAAAAACTCATGGCCATCAAATAGCATCGCAATTATGGGTGTAAGTCTCTCACCTTACTATTCAATGGAATGTTTTTTTGGGCTATTCAATGCATAAATTCATTCGGAGTCCACAATTTTGCTACAATTAACCCTCCTATCTTTCAGGGTTTGGACTAGGCCCTTTACCTCCAGTGAAGGAAAATCTAAATGCTTCAGCATACCAAGACAACACCATACCAACTCCAACTTTGTGGACACACTTTGGGGAAGGCCCTTTTCTATTCCAGCATGACTGTGCCCCACTGCACAAAGTCCATGAAGACATGGAGTTCGGTGTGGAAGAACTTGACTGGTCCACACAGAGCCCTGACCTCAACCCCATCCAACAGCTTTGGGATAAACTGGAATGGAGATTGCGAGCCAGGCCTTCTCGTCCAACATCAGTGTCTGAACTCATAAATGCTGTACAGAATGAATGGGCACAAATTCCTGCAGAAACTCCAACATCTTGTGGAAAGCATACAAGAAGAGTGGAAGCTGTTATACCTGCAAAGGGGAACCAAACCCATATTAAAGTCTTTGTATTTGAATGCAATGTCCCTGTTGGTATAATGGTCAGGCGTCCCAATACTTTTTTCCATATAGTGTATGTTGCACAGTTGTACAATTTATGTTGACCAAAAAATCTATAAATGGGATTTTTAGTCATGCACTTGACAAAAATCTGATGTCTGATTTTTAAAGAAAACCCCTGCAGTTACACATATTTCATAGTTCAACAGAAATTTAAAGCTGTTTTTCTCAGTGTAACCCTTGTGATAGTTACCGCTCTTTGCCTGGGGCAATATTCAGAGGCAGCGCCAGCAGGGGGTGGTGAGGCCAGATGCCCCAGGCCCCGTCCTTGAGAGGAACCCAAAGAAACCAAAAATTATATAAAGAATTAGTAATAAAACATATGAAACATTTCTGGGAAATTTTAATGCAGCTACAGTTATAGAAACGACTAAGGAATACTTCGCCTTGGTTTCACTCACTTTTTTTTTTTCCCTGGAATCAACCAATAGTTTTAAATCCCAGAGACCAGAAAGAAAGTGACCATCAAGACAAGTGGAGAGAACTTTGACAGATGAGAAAATGACAGTGAATAAAGTGCAATATATGAGCAAGAGGATGAGGAAGGAGATTGGAAACTAAAGGAGGAGTAGACGGATGGTAGGCAGGGACAAGAGAGATGAAAGATAATAATGAAACTTTATAATGTGTTATTACAAATGATGTCTGTCCAGCACAAACATATTTTGTTTCATTTTCATTGGAACAGACAGGTTGGCCGACTTACACATGGTGGTTTATGCTGCCTGGGCAGTATTTCTTTGTGTTTTTGGGATCAAGTAGCTTACAAGCCAGTTCACAGTGCTCTTTTCAGCCTCTAGGCAAACTTAAAGTCATCTTCGATTCATCTGTTAAAGTGTAAATAGTGGTATTATTTCATTAGCTGTTGTTCAAGCATCATAATGGAATTCCTGTCTAATTAAATTCCTACTTTTTAAAGTTTGAGTAATATATTTACAATTCATTATAACATTCCAAAATCAATGATGGGTTTTAATTCAAGCTAGTCCTAGCATCAAGGGCTCATTTCAGCACCCCACCAACTCATTCCCCACTACATATATATAGTGGGGAATGAGTTGTCTCAATAGAAATATATGTGTCAAATATCTTAAAATGATATCAAAATTGATTAAAGCCTTTATTTGATTAAAGCCATCTTTGTGATAATGGCCACCTGTTGGAAATGGCTTTTATAGCTGCTCAAGAAAGTTTTATGTAGGTGTCATGAAGCCTTGATAATAAAATAAAATCATGATATCTCAGGTACTTCCCTCTTCTAGGTCCTCCATGGCGGGCATGGATTAAAACATCTTGTCTTTCATTTTGTTATTTTTTTTCTCATTTAACATTCTGTTCTAAGCGTGAATGCTAACCCTCCATGTATCACAAACCATGCTGCATTTCAGTTAATGAGTTGAAGACTTCTGAGGGTTAAAACTACCACCCAACCCTTGTTTTCTGCATGAACTTGCACCAGTTCAGCAGGGCTTTTGAATGAGTGGAGAATTTCATTTGCGACAGAATGCGATTGGGCACCTTGTCAATGTCCTCCTTCTCCGTTCTTCATCTATTGTTCTACCCAAACATCAAAACCTGCTTTGATTCGTCTCCTCCGAGACCCTGTTGATCTGTCTCTCTTCTCCCATGCTCCACCTCCCTCTCTCTCCTTGCCCTTTTGCAATAATGCACAGAGATAAAAAGAAGGTCCGCCTGAAAGAATACCATCAGTCGATCAAAGGCACTCGGCAGAGCCAAGAATGAAGTTAGCCAATTTGTGCATTCACTCCTGTCAGCACAGGACAGGTCAGAAAGGTCATCGATGCAGTGAGTGTCTCAGAACGAGAGAGCTAATCTGTGTTCAGCTCCCAACCTCATCAGGAGAATCATATTCATTAGGAGACGACTGAACATACCAAAGGACGTTTTTGCCTTTAGTTGATAGGTATCACACCAGTCAGAGCAGGGAGGGGAATGGTAGATCAAGATCCATTAAGAAATTTCAAAGAAACAAAGGTGGATGATCCAGTAGTGGACATCCGAAAACATTGTATGAATAAGTGGAGCTCCTTCAAAGGATTCAGAACATTAACAGTGATCAGCCACAACATTAACCCTTAGAACTCAGAACATATCAGTAAAATCTGATTTCAACAAATATAAATGGTGTAAAACAGTCTAAAACCAATGTTTACTCTTCTACACCCTTTCTGTTTGCTGCTCTTTCACTCGGCGCACCACGGCTCAGCCGTTCTCTAAACCCCCCTTCCCCTGCGGGTTTACCCCACCCACACCCAGGATAGGGTGGAGACTATCCTGAAAGTTCTCCCGGGTTCAAAGGTCTTCTGTTTCTAAAACCTAAAATAAAAAACACAATTTTTGAAACCCCAGTAGCAGATACTATTATTACATCTTTTTCAAATTACAATAAATTTGGTTCTATGTGACATAGCAGCACCAAACATGCCCAGCATGACCTCGAGCATCAATACAAACAGGGGGTACTTTCATCTATGGAGCTGTTTGGCTGTATGATGATAATTTACTATTTGTTGCGCTGCCGCAGTGTGAATAACACTGATCTTGTTATAGTGGCACATGTCAAGGGATGGGATATAATAGACAGCATATTCTTGAACTAGATGTGGGATATAATAGGCAAAACAGTCAGTTCTTGAACTAGATGTGTTGTAAACAGGAAACGCAAGGAGCCACTTTGGCAAAGGCCAAACTATCTTGGCTAGACAGCTGGGTCATAGCATTTACAAAATGTCTTGTGGGGTGTTCCCAGTTTGCAGTGGCTGTACTTAGCAAAAGTGGTCCAAGGAAGGACAACTAGTGAGCCAACGACAGGGTCATGAGCACCCAAGGCCATGTGAGAAGGTTTATTTTAGAATTATTTTATGATGTAGCCACAATAAGCACAATATTTTCCCACAGCAGTTGAGTCACAGACATGTAGAACATTTTGGTGGGAAATAAGCTCATTCATTAACACCACTCTCTCTTCATCAGTGAATTTTCATGCATATTGCAGTAGCAATAAGACACCCTGAGGCTTGCGGGTAGAGAGTCATTGATGCTGGGATACAATCTGTCTAAATGTGGAAAGTGCACCTAAATTGTAGGTGTTTTTGATAAAATAGTCAGTGAATGTAGATACAAGGCAAGTGTTTCTAAAAAACCTGGCCAAGTGTTTTTTTAATAAAATAAGGGACAATTTGCTAAAACAGTTTTGTAGAACATGCCTTTACAAATCTGTGTGATGTTCAGCTGCAGCACGTCATCTTTGGCTCAACGCCTCTGTGATTTCTAGCCAATTTAGGACAGTACACTATATTAAACATTCATGCAGAATCATAAAATCCCCTGCTAATAGCATCCTAACAAGTCTTTAATTTTCCAATCTTATATTGGGTTTATTAAAACATATCTGGAGGGACCCAAGAAAAAAAAAACCCAAAACGCTCTAGCATTTAGTTGGAAACAAAGCGAACGCGCTCTGGGTTTTATGCAACAAAATAAACGAGGAACTGCAAAGGAAATATGAATCCATCTTAACAGCCTTCTGCGGGGTCAGAAAGAAAATATTGCTCAATTTAAATTTAATGACTGGTTCCATCTTTGAGCGTGGAGTGGCTGGGCTTGCTGCCGGAGTCATAATAACTGTAATGGACTGTTTTATGGAACGCCCTTCACACCGGAGAGTGTGGCCCAGACAAACAGTACATTAAGACTGGAGTTTAAGCTGCACACGCCAGATCGTGGGGGGAATGGCAATACACCTCCCCGAACACACAAGTGCATACCAGCCCAATACTGGTGAAAGACAGTATCACAGTATATTCAGAATATGTCATGGTATCGTGTCAAGTAACAGGTCATTTTGCATTCA
The DNA here is from genome assembly GCA_037576975.1 of Alestes dentex. Classification (NCBI taxonomy): domain Eukaryota; kingdom Metazoa; phylum Chordata; class Actinopteri; order Characiformes; family Alestidae; genus Alestes; species Alestes dentex. Next base: position 33,508,545 of record JBBIGA010000040.1, on the reverse strand, counting down.
TTGTGCTAATTAACCCAGGCTTCCCATGGTTAACTTTGATTGTTCCGTTTTTCCTTTTTCAATTTTCATCTCCAAAAATTATTCCAAAGGGAACTTTACAAGACATTATCAACACTGACCAGACAGAAAGCACATTTTCAGAAAGGTTATTTGTTTAAAGTTATTTAGTTATTTATTTGATGCACCCAGTAAACAACATATATTGCAGGCAGAGCATGAGGATCTATCAAATACTCATTAATAATCAAATACATTGCTAAAGCAATAGCATGCTGTGCCACTATTATGGTACACCATATATAGCACTCTTTTGCTTGAGGGCAAAAATACTATTTCTTCAAAATAGTATGCAAATAAATAATTTGCTGTTAGGAGTAAGTCTGTGATTATCCATAATTCATGTAATTCAAGATATTATAAATTAATATTTTACAGAAGAAGGAAAGAACATTAAAAATAATGTAACTTTTGTCCCTGCCTCATCCTTGTGCCTTGTCTGTGTCTTTGTTTTTGTTTTCTATTTGCCTGTGCCTTGTGCTGTTGAAAAATAGACGGATGTATAATTTTGGCAAGATTAATCATTTAATAATAGCATTGCATTTTCATTTACATACAAATGAACAAACAGATAGACAGACGGACGGACGGACAGATAGACAGACAGATGGATAGATAGATAAAACACTGTGCAGTGCTATGGCCATCCAGGACTCCAGTCTGATATTTCTGCTTTACAAATCTTCTATACTAATGGCGGTGCTACTGGAGAAGGACTCCCTCAGCTGCTCTGTGAGGAACACGACCAGTTCAGACAACAGGAGGTCAGCACTGCAGATGAGATCATGTTTCAAGTACAACTCATTAAGTCTAATGAATCTCAAAATAAGCGAAGTGATGAGCCAGGAGTTGATGGCTTCTTCCTTGGCATGTGGTGCAACCAATGATCTTCATTCCATTCACTGAGTTTGGGTGAAACTCTTTTTCATCAAGCACTTAAAATATTCTCCAGGAAGAACAAATGAAAAAAAACAACAACAACAACACTGAATTAAAGACACATTTCATCTCCTGAAATGTAGACCCATCCATCCATATCTGTGTGTGTGTGTGTGTCTGTGTGTATGTCTTTGTGTGTGTGTGTGTCTGTGTGTGTGTGTGTGTGTGTGTGTGTGTGTGTGTGTGTGTTTGAGTGACAGATGGCGCAAGGCTCTTTTGAAGGATGAGCATCTGACAGAGCTGATGAAATCTCTCACTTCAAATCACTGGAGAGAGAGAGAGAGCAAAGTAAAGAGAGTGAGAGAACAGGAAAGAGGGAGAAAAAGGAAAAGAGAGTGAAAGAAAGGAGGGAGAGAGTGGTTTTTAGGTTTCTTTTTCTCTCTATTTTTTTTTTTCTTAAAACCTTTATTACCATGTGTTTGAAAACTCTTTAATTGGTGAATATTCCTATTATAATTATACAAATAAATATATAAGACCCTGGATAGAATAACAGAATAGAATAATCAATGAACGGGGGAGAAACAGAGACAGAGAGAGAGAGAGAGACTCTGACCTCACAGCACCTTTAAGGTAACATCAAGCACATAAAATCAACTGATGAAACAAAGTAAGATTATAATAACATTCTACTAGAAGAAGCTTCGACCCCTTAACCATCAGAATAAGATCAGTGCCCACCAGATCACCACTTTTGTTGCACGAGTTCAAGACATTTAAAGTAACTGCTTTGTCCCTCCTCACAAATCAGCACTCCATAGATCAACAAGCTTTGGTCAAAGAAACCAAAAGTCATCAAACTGAAGAAAGAGGGAGAGAGAGAGAAAGAGAGAGACAGAGACATGGTGCTTGATTGCGCCGCTGGTGTGAAGGCGGTGAATCTGAGCAGATGGAGTTTTGCTGAGGCCACTGCACTCCAGCCACAAGTCACATACACTCCAAAAGAGCCAATCTCCCCCACAGTGCTCTTCAGCAGAGAGAGTGGACAAGCCTACTGATGACCCAATCTCTCTCCACCATTCTCTCATATTCTCTTTCTTTCTTCTCCATTTTGTCCCCAGCTTTCTGTCATTCTTTCTCTCTTTTCGTCGCTCCCCTTGTCTCCATCTCTTTCCATCTCTTTCTTTCAGTTTTCCCCTCTCGTTCTGTCCATATATAGGCCCAATCTCATCATCATCTCTCTCTCTCTCTCTCTATGTCTCTGTCTGTCCCCTGCTTTCTCTTTTCTCTTTTTGCTCCCTTGCTGTCTTTTTTTTTTCTTTATGTGTGTGTCACACGCAGACACACACACACACACACACACTCAAACACACACACAGACATACACCGTGTTTCTCTTTCTTTGTTGCATTCTGGGAGTGTGGGGTGAGACTCTGTTGGTGAGGGACGGTTTTCTTTTCACTTTTCTTCTCCTCATAACCACATGCATAGATGCATAAACTACTGTTTGGAGCCGGTGCCCCTCTGCTATGGTTTCAGATGAAGAGTTGTCTGGTAATGGAGTAAGGGAGCAGGTTAAAGCAGCTTCCTGTGGATGCAACTAGACTTCTCAGGATGCTAATTCTCCAGTGGTGGTAATTCTCTAGTGGTGGTCTTTCTCAAAGCCTGAAAATGTCATTGTTTTGAACAGCAGGTTTTCCCATTCTGTGTGAAACTTAGTGCTTTATACCAAATGATGCATTGGAACAGAAGCTTATTCAAAGTACTTGCTCAGAATTCTTTCTCTGGGCTATAAACACCCATCACCTTTAAGTAAGTAAAGTGACCCTTATAGTTATGTGTGAACACACCACAGCACACAGTGTGAACAGTGTGAAATTCCTCTCTGTATTTTACCCCTTCGCCAAGTGAAGCAGTGGGCAGCCAGTGATACAACATCCGGGGAGCAGTGTGTGGGGATGGTACCTTGCTCAAGGGCACGTCAGTCCTGGGATTTGAACCCACAACCTTCTGAACACAGCACTTTTAAGGTGGGTTGGTCTAATAGGACTTGATAAACACCTGGCCCTTATGGCATTGCCGAAGGCTGAATTGACTGATTTCACGCCAATTTACAGATACTGGAAGCAGGAAAGGTGCTTTCTGTCTAATGGCCAGTATGAAGGACCATTGTTCTTTGACCTGCTTCTACAGTCGTTGCCCTTGTGTCTGTTGGCCACAGGGTATTCGAAGCTGGGTCACCTTGTGAGTGCTAGAATGGCAGTTTGAGGGTGGAAAGGACCGGGATCAGGTCTGGGCACTGGCCAGACCAGGTTGCGGCAGAGATAAGGATGGCACTGCAGGCTACTTACTGGATTCTTTTAAACGGCTAGTCTGTCATTGCCTGGTCTACGATTCCCTGTGCTGACTGTGACTGCTGCTGTAGGAGGGTGGATGAGAGGTGCCTCTTGTCCTTTATCAGTCTAGTACTAAGCGCTTTTGACAAAGATGAGAAGGAAGCACTACATTTGGTCTATGTAAAGATATCCCAGGTATGCTTTTCAGCAGGAGTTCCATCAACTAGGTGTTTTTTTTTTTGGTGCCGACTACTCCCTAAAGGCTGCTGGAGGGCCCTACACAAATGTCTGATCCATAACCAGAAGGTTGATACATTTATGGCATTTAGCAGACATTTAGCAGGCGCTTTTATCCAAAGTGATTTCCATTCCCTAACTACAGAGGACTGTGTCCCTGGAGCAACTTGGGGTTAAGGGTCTTGCTCAGGAACCCAGTGGTGGTATGCTGAATGTAGGATTCGAACCAATGAACTCTTGGTCCAAAGGCGTATCGTACCGACTAGGCCACCACCACCTGGCGCAGTAGTTACAACCACAGTATGGAATTTGCATCATTTACCTGGAAAAGCAAAGGTAGCAATTTTGAAAGCAAGCAAGAAGGGGACAATGAATGTTGCAGCAATGTTCATGGCTATTTTGAAACATATTACCAACTGGTTGTAAAATTTTGGGATCAAATGAGGTCTTATGTACATTGGATGAAGCTGATAATTACAGCTGCCATTGTAATTGTTTGCATGTGTTTTTTTTTGTAATTTGACCTCTTTCTCTCTCTCTCTTTCTGTCTCTATCTTCACTCTCTCACTTTCTCTCCTTCTCTCTGTCTTCTCTCTCTCTCCTCTCTCTCTCTTTCTGTCTCTGTTTTTTCTCCATCTCTTTCTCTTTCTCTGTCCTTTCTTCCTCTCTTTGTGTCTCTCTTTTCTTTCTCTTTTAATTTATCTGTCTTCCCTTTTTTTTCTCTTTCTCTCTCTCTTTTCGATCTCTCTCTCTCTCTCTTTCTCTCTCTCTCTCTTTCTTTCTCTCTCTTTCTTTCTCTCTCTCTCTCTCTCTCTCTCTCTTTCTTTCTCTCTCTCTTAAACACATGCTGATTACTTTTACACCCACATTTCTCGAGTGCAGCCTCTTCTGTCCTCAGACAGCAACAGCCAGCAAATTGAGCTCTCCATGAGCTTTTCTGTGTGTGTGTGTGTGTTTTTATATGTGTGTCTTCACTCTAAAAAGGCTGAGTCACCTCTAAACAAACAGGTTACAACTACATTCTCAATCCATGTTCAGTTTTTATGGGTTTTTTTTTTTACTTACTTTGAAAATCAAGTGCACTTCTGCATTTAAAGTCCTGCTTGTCTGACCTAAATAGGGTCCCATTATAACATATCAGTCAAATTATACATTCATTGTGTTCATGGAAAAGTATGAAAAAGATTTCATATCATCACAGATACTAAGGATTTGCTAGCTCAAGGACCGTCAGGTGCATTATTTGTGAACGCTAAAGCCTAGAGGTTCTGTGTTTGGCACAGAAATTTCAAATTTGCAGAATTTTCATCAGATCACGGTCCAGCCCAAACATGACACCCAGATCTATTTTTATGTTTTTGTGATATGAAAAAAAGAAGTGTACAGCTTTTGAAGCCTTAAAGGTAACACACTTAAATACGGGATTTTCTGCAAGTTTTGTGCACAGTTTCCATTTATTTGGAAACTGAGTTTAATACATAACATAAAATACACAATACGGACAAAAATACTGAGACACTACTGAGACTGAGACAATTTACTTCCATTGAAGGTCAATCTCAATGCAGACCAAGACATTTTGGACAACTTTGTGGACACGGTTTGGGGAAGAACCTTTTCTGTTCCAGCATGACTGCGTCCCAGTACACAAAGCGAGCTCCATAAAGACATGGATGGATGAGTTTGGTGTGGAAGAACTTGACTGACCCACATAGAACCCTAAGCTCAACCCCATCCAACACCTTTGGGATGAACTGGAATGGAGATTGCGAGCCAGGGCTTCTCATTCAGCATCAGTGCCTGACCTCATAAATGCTCTACAGAATGAATGGGCACAAATTCCCACAGAAACTCCAAAATCTGATGGACAGCCTTCCTAGAAGAGTGGAGGCTGCTATAGCTGCAAAGGGGGGACCAACTACATATTAAAGTCTATTTATTTGAACGCAATGTCATTGAAGTCCCTGTTGGTGGGATGGTCAGGCGTCCCAATACATTTGTCCATATAATGTGTAAAATGAGGTTTGAAAATGAAAATGTGGCCCAATGTGTGGCTAGAAGTACAAAACAAAAACTGGTCTGGACCACCAGAACAGGTCGAAAGTCCTAGTCCTGTGAGGGTGGTTTGCTGCTCTAACATGCTCCAGTTAACCAAATATCCTTTGGGCAACAGTTCTGTGGTCCATCCAGGACCGGAACTAAGTGTTCTTGTTGTGTTTTGGTGGGATGTCGTCATTGTTCCCAGATTTGTGGAGCTACAAAATCCAGATTTGTGCAGATGTGAATGTGATTTATCTCTGGACACCAACCTTTCCAATAAAGCTACAGAGCCAGATGGAGACACACACACACAGACACACAAACACACACACTCATGCACACAGAAAGGCACGCACACTAAATCATTAACAAATACAAGCAGACCTCATTAACCTCTCTTACACACGTATGTCCTTCATGGATGAATTGGCTGACCAGACATTTCATATTTGGATGGCATGGGTTGTCTGTCCTGTGTGAGCGGATGTGTGTGTGAGTGAGTGTGTGTGTGTGTGTTAGAGAGAGAGAGAGAGAGAGAGAGAGAGAGAGAGACACTAGTGTCATGGCCTTTTCTCACAGGGAGGGCACTAAATGAGTTTGACCCACTGGTCTTAGTCCCCTGCTATTGCCTGCTGGCCATGTCTGTTTGAGCACTCATCTATTCAATTACCCCACACTCCAGTGCTGCTGCCTCTCTCTTCCTCTTTCTCTCTCTGTCTATTCTTTCACCCTCCTCATTTTTTTTCCCGGAACATCGGACCCCTCCTCTACCACTCCTCTCAAAGGAGCATATGCAGTTTATAATGCGCTCGTTTTATAAACTGATGAATAATATAGAATGTTTTTCTGAAGATAGGGGGTGTATGGATTGATGATGATTATGACTTTGATGCTTGAATGGTTTCTAACTTCTAACCCCTCAACACTGATGGATTTCCCGGAAGGTCCACTCCTCACACTCATAACTGAGTGATAGTCAATCATTTCCATCATTTTCCAAGTAGTTACTAAATAATTTAGGAATTAAAGGATACTATTCTTTTAACTGAAGTAAACGCTGATGCTGTGCTGGATTATATGTGTGTAAATGTATTCTGTCTGTTTCGTTACAATAAAGATGTGTTGAAGGGGAATTCCACCAAATGTTCAACAACTGCAGACTCTACATCACAAATATAGCCATTTCATTGACTGTCCAAAACAGCCAATGAACATCATTTATTGCTCATACATAAAAGCCTGTGAGCACCCCTCTAACTTTTAAAAGCATTAAAAATGTGGACATCTGGTAACTATCATAGTCACTGAACAATTCTGGCTTCTGGTAAGTTTCTGACCTAAACAGGGTCCCATTATAACATATCGGTCAAATTACACTTTCTTTGTTTTCTTGGGGAAACAAAAGATGACCGTGCTTTCATAATATCACAGATACTAAGGATTTGCTAGCTCAAGGACTGTCAGGTGCGTTATTTGCGCATGCTAAAGCCTAGATGCTCTGTGTTTGGCCCAGAAATTTAGAATTTGCTAAATTTGCCATCAGATCAAGGTCCAGCCCAGACATGACACCCAGATCAATTTATATTTTTTGTTACATTAAAAAAAAAAAAAACAGCTTTCAAAGCCATTCAGGAAACACACTTAAATACGGCATTTTCTGCAGGTTTTGTGCAGTTTTCATTCATTTGGAAATTGAGTTTAATATATAACATAAAATACATCTATATAGAGTACTGAGACACACCTCTTAATTATTGAATTCAGGTGGCCCCTTACTTCCAGTTATGCTTCAGCATACCAATTTTTCGACAACATCATGCTTCCAACTTTGTGGACTCAGCTTGGAGATGTCCCTTTTCTATTCCAGCAAGACTGTGAAACAGTGCACAAAGTAAGCTCCATAAAGACATGGTTGGATGAGTTTGGTGTGGAAGAGCTCGGCTGTCCCACACAGAGCTGACACATATTGACACATATTGACAAAAATATGGATACTTTGAAGCCTAAGTCTTGTCTGTACTGTTGTACATGTTTAGAGATAACAGTATGTCTGTGTATGTCTTCAGTGTGTTTATAGTATGGTTATAAATAACTGTTTGTGTTATTGTTTTGCTATCCCCTGTTAGAGAAGGATGGGTTGTCCTTTTGAGCCTTGGGTCCCCTCAAGGTTTCTTTGTCCCATTCTCAGGGAGTTTTTCTTTGCCACTGTCACCCTTGGCTCACCAGGGACCTAACTGTGCTCTACATGTATTGCCAGTGTCCCTTGGATATTTAGAGCCATTCTGCGTTCTGTCCCATCTAGTGTGTTTATGAAGACTGAGCAGACTCCACATCTCGTGTCTACTTCACAGTTACATTATCAAATCATTTGCACCAGACTGAAATAGGTATTTCAATAAACATCCTCTTTATTGCATCCAGTGCTCTGCCAGTGTTTTCCTTTAGCACTATTCCTGCTATGCTGAAACTCCTTGATGCACAATAAAGCTGGGATAAGCGCACTGCATGATGGCTACATAGAGAGAACTGGTATCTCTGTTTCTGGCATCTGGATGTCTTCTGTAAAACCATGACAATTTCTATATCAAGGCCCAGCTGCTGTCATGTTTCCCATACAATGGGGGCACCAGATTATACGCATAGAGCAAGATTTTAGCCTCACTTTTATGTAAAGTGAGTATGGGAGATGGTTGCATGGCATATGGTTCCATCCACTGTACTAAATGAGTTCAATTATGTACTGAATGTTTGCTGAACCAAGACTATACCCCTGATGCACCCCTCTTTCCAAAATGAAGAACTCTGTAGGTTTGGACCAGCCCTTATTTGTTACACAGATTCTTAGATGTACTGATGTCATGGGTTGCCCCACCACACACCACTTTAAGGAAGGTTACAGTCCCTCATGCCTAATAGAATTAGAAAAATACACAACTTGTCTAAAAGTATCCAGGCATCCCTTCGAGTGAAGTGAAAACTTTGTCATGCACAAAAGGTAATTCAATGTGCTAAAAAAATAAAATAAAATAAAATGCAATTTTACATTTTCTGTCTATACAGGTTTGTTGCTCGAAAAGCCTTCCATTTGTCTCAAGGTTTTGTTCACATGCTTTTTAGACTGAGTGTTTTTTTACATCACTTAAAGGATCTGCAGTATTTATTTCTTAAATCTTCTGGGCATTTTTCTTCTTCTTAGTTTTTTTTTTTTTTCTTTAGAAATTTGCATTCAATGTCAAACCATTTTTCATTTTTTAATCAACTGGTAAATCAAAAGAATTTAGTGCATGGATGAATCTTTCAAAGCTCTCCAGAGCCCATCTGTAAATGCTGTGGACCGTGCAGAGCTTTCTGGACCCTGTTGGTATCTGTTTGGGCTGATTAGACTGAGGTGTGCATTCATTTTCCTGGGGTCTGACAGAGGAACGGGCTGTCTGACAGTAAATGTAATGGTGCAGGTGGGATCCACTGATTGCGTGAACTACACTATTTCCAGCTGCTGAACCTTCATAACAAATCTCTCTTAATCCTAGAACACTGAATAATAAAGGGGCATGTAAGAGTCTCTTGGGTGATGCCACTGGAAGAACCAACTTCAGTTCTCTAAAGAACCTTGAAATCGGTGTTCCCTAACGGCAACCATTTATTTATTTGAAAATGGTGAATGTAAAGAGCAAGCTTTTAACATCTACATAATGTAAAGGTTTTACACAAATTACAACAGTTTTCTAGAGCAATTGTTTAAAATACATTCAAACCAAGAGTCACGGAGGAACCGTTGTTGAAAAATGTTTACTGGCCCAAGACTCAACAGAGATACCCTTTAGACATTATGTCGAATATTGTGTCACCGTCCAAGATTTTTTTTTCCTCCCACTGTTCAACATCATGAACATCGTATGAACTAAATGAACAGCCGGGTCAAAAAACATCAGTTACATTGATGTCCATAAAAATGACAAACTTACATAGATTATAATCCATTTACACTGATTTATAATGACTTACATTAAAACTGTGAAGTTACTCCTCTGTTTTTTTGAACAGCAACAATTTGTGCCATCAAGACCATTCAGTTTCAAGATTGCATTGATGAAAAGTACCATTTTTAGTTGAATGATGAGCTATAGAACATTTTAACTGATGCTTCTTTAAATTTAAAGTACCACATGATGTAAAGGCTGTACATCGACTGAAGTCATAGACTACTTTTTTGTGGCAGCTAGGGGGCCTAGTGGTTAGGGCTTTGCCCCTGTGACCAGAAGGTTCTGGGTTCAAATCCTAGGACTGCTAGTGTCATCACATTTGTGGCAGCCCCCTGCTTCACTTGGTGAATGGGCTAAATTCAAAGAAAGAATTTCACATTGTTCACACTGTATGTGGTTTGTTCACGTGTGAACCACTTTACTTTACTCTCCACACAACAGCATTTTTCTGAGCTAGTTTAGATATGTTGTGTCTCACTGTTCAAAGGAGAATATACTGGATGTAGTACCATTTTGTCACCTTTCACATGTTTTTACTGTCATTCTTTATAAAAGAATAATCTATTGAATGTTTCTTCAGGACAATGTTTCCCAACCCTGGTCCTGGAGACAGATGTACCTCCTCATTTTGGTGTTTTATCACACCTCATCCAATAAATCAACATATTAACCCCTTGCAGAGTTGAAGTGTGGGTGTTAAAGCAGTGGAAACACAATAGCATGTAGGACAGTGGGCCCAGAGGACCAAAGTTGGGAAACACTGCAAACTTCAAAGCTTTATTTTTCAGAATGTGGTTGACCCGGTGTGAGCTCTCTCTCTTTCTCTCTCTCTCTCTCTCTCTCTCTCTCTCTGATGACTCTCTCCATCTTCTCTTTTACCCTCCTAATTTCCTCTTGAAGCACATCAGACACTTCCTCTATCACTTCCATCTCAGGGGGGCAGCAGAATTAGGGAAATTCCAATGGCTAATGCTTTGGGGAGTCGATTAGCTTCAATGACTCTGGCTTGGCCCACAGATTTATCAGTCTCTCACTCTGTGAGTGTGTGTGTGTGTGTGTTGGACAGTTGAACATGGGCTATCATCTGGCAGCCGTTTGGCCGAGGCAAGCACTGTCTTTAGCTTACTAGGCCATTGTCTTTAGCTTACTAGCATTAGCATCTACCCTCTTCCACTGGTCCAGTTTGTTAAGCTGCTTTAGTAGAGGTTGAAGTGCTATACAACATGTTGAGATTTCAAACGTAAATATATTTTAACTGTTTATCAACGCAATTTGGTCCAAGAACAGCACAGATTCAGTTCATATCAGATGTGGTACTGCAACACTGTCACGGTCTTGATCGCTGTGCAGACGCAAATGCATGGAGTCTGAGTGGTTAGGGGAACCACTGCTGGTTATGCGATTTGCTGAATAACTGGATAATGTGTATAAACATGTTTTTTGTTTTAACACATAAAGAGACAATGGGACATTTGCTTCAAAATCAGTAATCTTGAAAGCAACTCTGGATGATCATATTCCGGTAGAGCCCAAAAAAAGAACAAAAAAGACACAAAAACGTTTCACCTGTGGCTGATGTTGCTACTTTTTGCCCTGAGACTTCACAGCCACGGCAGTAAATCTTGAATCATTATTAAAACACATTTAACATCGATCATAATCCTGTGGCTTGACTACATTTAACACTAATTGGCTCGAGCAGATTTAACATTGCCTCCATTTCCCTTGGTTTTAGAACAGATCGGGCTAAATCAAGAAAAGCAGGTGGGAAAATAGCTCAGTAAACCAGCAATTGGAAATGTTGCCTGCTGCCTTTTGCATCTTTAGCTGCAGGGTCTCCTTTGGTTAACATTAAACCATGCTCTCTCTCTCTCTCTCTCTCTCTCTCTCTCTCTCTCTCTCTCTCTCTCTCTCCCTCTGT
>JBBIGA010000040.1:33482099-33495060 GCA_037576975.1 Alestes dentex | reverse complement strand
TCTCTCTCTCTCTCTCTTTCTCTCTTTTTCTTTCTTTTTCTCTCTCTCTCTCTCTCTCTCACACACACACATGTGCCTGGGAGTACATAGATTGCAGGGCTGCCAGCTTTCATAAGGTGACTGCAGTGGGATCTTCCAGTAGTATGTAGCTTTGAAACTGATTTTAAAACAGAATCAAAGCAACACATGCATCAAGTTGCTTGCTGCTCATTTTAGGCTCAGCTCACCTCATCTAACCTTTTAGCACTGCCCACCGTGGTTTGCACATTATATAAAAATAGTTGTGTTCAAGTGAGTGTGTGAAACAAACATTAAACCTGATTTCCGCAGTGATAAGAGGAATATTGCTTATTAGAAGAGCAGACTATATATAGTGACTATATATATAACATTAATGTCTTCTCACAATGAGCACATGTACAAATGTCTATTAGCACATGTTACACTTCTGAGGTGGAGAGATATCAGACTGATTTTGATGCTCAGCTGCTCAGAGGAAAATCATGGCACACCACTCCTCCCCTCACCACTCACTCTGGCTGTGCTACTGACAAAGAAGGCGGAGCAGCAGGAGATCCCAGCCAGCATTCTCTAAATAGGCTATGATGTAGCCCAATCACAGTTGTCATCCAGCAGAAACAACATAATATAGTTATTTGCATGTTTGCTCCGAGTGTATAGGTGGATTGGCCATTTCCAACTGTGATATTTCTTTGCACAGCATGGACGCTCGAGAAAAGATCCAAAATCACTGTGAGAGTGGGCAATCCTGGACTGTCAAGTGAACAGACTGGGATCACTTACTGATTTACTGATAATTATTGATAGCCACAAAGCTGGTGAATTGATTCTATCTTTTTTTTTTTTTCTTCTTGTAAGTATGAGCATTTTTTGCTGCAATCCGTGACTGGAAACTCATTTTCTGGCTTTGCTAAGTTTGCTAAGCCCCAAAAGTGATTGTGACAGAAACATTATTTTTCATTCCTGATGTAAGTTTAAAACTTAGAAGTTGCAGGTGTTTTCACACTGAGATGATTTTTACAGATGAAAAAAGTTTTCGATGCATCGACGTTTCAACAGGCTTTTATTGAACACTTGAATGCACAGAAGATGAAGAAGTAGGGGAAAAATGGATCCATTCACTGGTAACAGTGATGAAGTTCAATTTTCCAATATGAAGAGTCACGGCAAAAACTAGTCCGATGCTGAAAAAACAGCACAGCTGAAACTCTGCTTTAGGGCTGTCTGAGGAGAAATTAGAGGCTCTTCCTTACCTTGGAGCTCCGTGCATTAAAAGGAGCAAACAAATATCAAACTCTGGTATGAAAGAAGACAGTGTTAGTGTTAATATTTTTATTTTGAGTTAATGTTAGTGTTTTGGTGTTGATATGTTTCATATTTCACTGCCTCGTGCCTGTAGAAACTGGGATAGGCTCCGGTTACCCGCAACCCTAATAAGGAATGAGCGGTTACAGAAAATGAATGAATGAATGTTATAGATCAATACTGTTTCTTTCTGTCATATTACATAATATGATACCAGCTGACCTTTACATTATGTGGAAAGTTCATAATCAATCAGCCAATAGAAATGCTCCAACATTACTCATACAAAAATATTTTAACATTAATTAACCATAATTGCAATTTATGAATGTTTCTTCCTTCACAAGTAAAGTGATTTTGGAGACTTTATAAAGAGTTACATTAGTGACAATGTATATGTATGCTCAGTAAATGTTGTGAAAAAGCCTTGTTGCCACCCTGTGGTACAAATGGAAACTTTTCTAGGTTTTCCAAGGAGTTACTTTTAAAATGATGTGCCTCTGCTGAATACTGAAAAATCAATATTTATCATTAATTATCATTAATTTTGCCTCAGTTTATAATTTTGTCGAGTGCACTGCTTTCCTTTTCAAAACAGATCTAAGCTTGTAAATCAAAGCAGCCACATTTTAGACTGCTGGACCAATTTTCCATTCTAAATATTTTTTTTTCTTTACACCCCCATAGACACCAAATCCCTTCCATTTTTGCCATGCTTTGCTGCAGAGCTACAGATGCAGCAAAACAAATTTCACAAACAGAATTTTCTCTCTTGGGAGATGAGTAAATGTGTGTTCTGGAAGCATAATATGGGTACCGATGGACAAATCACCTGCATTAATAACAACCCCTAAAAAATAATTCATACATCATTTTTAAGACTGCGATTAGAATATGGAGGAACGGTGCATAAGGCCTCCTCTATCCTGCAGTATGCTGTGAGACAGCAGCTTTATGGTTAATCTGGGTCGGGCTGTGGGGAGGTGTTCTTCTCTATACACAGAGAGGAAAAAGCCGCAAAGCTAATCCAGCATAGCAAGACTCAAGAGGAACAGGAGGCAAGCAGTATTAGCACCGACACAATCGCTTTTGATCCTCCGCAGAGGCTTCAGAAATAAAACTGCCTGAAACTGCACCCCCCTCCAACCCAACACTGTTCCTGTGAATACCATATCCACAATCGTTCTCTTAAATCTTTTTTCATTAAGTGAAATGGGAAGACAATGAGTTTCAGCTTCAATATCTTATCACAGCTACATTAGCTCTCCCCCCAGCCTTAATCCTGAAGTCAATTTTACTTTATCTGTATCTGTGCATGGCTTTGAACACAGCTGCATGTTTTAATACTTTAATAAAACTTGTCATATTAGCAGAGTCGCTTCTCTGATCATCACCTACAGTCATTAGCTAATTAACCACAATGCTATGAATTGAATGAGGTGTGTATGAAATGCGCAGCATTCAGAAGCCTGAGGACTGGGATTAGAAAGTGCTGTATTAGAGAATAATGAAAGTTTTATAAGTGGATTTTTGTGGATAATGAATATTTCATGTATATTTAGATGCAGATGTGCCATACCTGTTTAGTGCTCTTGGCAAGTTTACCACCAGCAGTCCATAACCCATCACAGTTTGGTAGTTCCCTTCCTCAAATACACCCACTTTCAGCTGGGTGGCCTAGTGGTTAGGTGTTGCCTCTGCAATCAGAAGGTTGTGAGTTCGAATCCCAACACTGCTAGTTCCCTTGAGCAAGGTACCGTCCCCACGCTGTGCTCCCAGGCGGCCCTTGTTGGTGGCAGCCCTCTGCTTCACTTGGTAAATGGGTTAAATGCAGAGAAAGAATTTCACATGGTTCACACTGTGACTGTTCATGCATAACTATAAGGGGCCACTTAACTTACTCTACCCACTGGCAGTTAAGAGATGAGATTAATCAGTCTGGCAGTTAACAGATGAGATGATCACCAAAGATAATCACCAAACTGTGCCAGACACTGCGCAAATGTTTGAGAGTTTGTCACAAATGTTTGGAGTTACCAGGTTGCACAACCAGTTGTTTCAAACTCTCAGGTTCTTTAGGCACTTTTCCATAGGTGTACAGGAACCAAGCTGTACCTAAACCATACTGCAATGGCATGGAAGTTGAAGCTCACTTTGATTTTCCACTGAATCTTATCCTGGTAACTGTGTTCCTGACATGTCAATGGCACAGTTTATGGCCTGTATTCCCATAAAAGCTTCAATGGAGTTGAAAGTTTTTGTTAGGGCCACTAGTGTTATTGTCTTTTATTTCTTATAGCCTTGTTTGAGTTTTTTCATTTTTTCTCAGTATTATTTAGCCATGATAAGAATACCTAACCCAGCTGACTTGTTAGCGATGCCCCGGTACGCCTTTGCTTTTCTCCCGGAGCCATAGAAAACTCCCACTGAAATTTATCTTCAGCCCTTTGTTGGTTTCCCAGTTGTTAGTCTGTGTCTCCATTGTTGTTTTATGCACAAACAGTAAAAAACTAACAAACAAAAAACCCCACCAATGGCCTGTTTCCAGGTCTGTCCGTTGTCATGACATTTTGACCAATCAAAAACAGTGACATGGTCACCTCAGCTGTGGCCCACTTCTGACCCTGTCGTTGAGCAGCACAGGTACGGCTCGGTGCGGGTCACTTTATTAGCAATAGAAAAACATTCGTTCATGGTACGGCACGGCTCCTTGTGCCTGTGGAAAAGCACCATTTGCTGACTGGCAGCCAAAGGGCTTTCTGTTGTAAATTTGCATGCCAGGTGAATTAGAGATGCTAAATTGCCCCTAGGTATGAGTGTGTATGTGAATGTGTTCATCTGTGTCTGTGTCATCTGATGGACTGGTGACCGGTGTCCTCATTTTTGCACTATAAGCACTGGGACAGGTTCCAGCACCCCCTGCGACCCTGGTTAGGATAAGCAGTCCAGATAATGAATTAGTGGATGTATTTTGGGCTGATTCCACAGGCATGACAAGCATATCATGGGCATGCCACAGGCAACTAAATTCCCACATGCACACACTTGTGGATCACAAATGTTGCTGTACACATTTTTTTAGTAACATGATTAACCTGATTTCTTTTTTTCTAGTGCTAGTTAAAGGAAAAGTCTATTTGGACAGGGTTAGCTTTACATGGTGTAGGCTCTCTGCCCCATCTGAGTCCACTATGTCAGTACAGAACAGTGCAAATAACCCCAATTTATATCAATCATGAGTGAATTGGCAGTAAAGCCAGTACAAATGCCATCTATTTGCTGGAAAATCCATTTTTTTTATGATTGAGGCTTGAATAAGCATTTACTTGTGTTCTCTGGGGCTCAGATTAAGCTGATATGTGCTGTTATACCTCAGATGTATGCCTCTGTGTATTAAACATGAGGAAAATTTTGATGTCATGCAGCTGTTGGTTGACTGATGGTTGCAAATCCCCAGGTTAGTACTCATGCTGACACACTGCATTCTCTTAGAACAGCAAGGTAGATGGTTTGGGTAGCAGAAACATGTTTTCTTCTCATGTCTAGAGTGAAATCAGTAGTAAACAAGTTACAACGTATTTCCCCATCATTTATGCAGAGATTATTTATCTTGTGTAAATTATTCATAAACATCTCAGATGGATCATTATTTCTGTCCAAATAGTATTTTATACTATATAGACAAAAGTACTGGGGCACCTAACCATTACACCAACAGAGACTTTTATTTCATTGCATTAAAATACATAGACTTTAATATGGAGTTGGTCCCCCATTTGCAGCTATAACAGCTTCCACTCTTCTTGGAAGGCTTTCCACAAGACTTTTGTGTTTCTGTGGGAATTTGTGTCCATTCATTCTGTAGAGCATTTATGAGCTCATTTTGCATGAGAAGGCCTGGCTCACGATCTCCCTTCCAGTTCATCCCAAAGGTGTTGGATAGGGTTGAGGTCAGGGCTCTGTAAGGGCCGTTCAAGTTCTTCCATACTGAACTCATCCAGTTATGTCTTTATAAACCTTGCTTTGTGGACTGGGTCACAGTAATGCTGGAATAGAAAAAGTTCTTCCTCAAACTGTGTCCACGAAGTTGGAAGCATGGCTTTGTCCGAAATGTCTTGGTCTGCTGAAGCGTTAGGATTGTCCTTCACTGGAAGTAAGTGGCCTAGCCTTAACCCTGAAAACAGGTATGTCCCAATATACAATACTGTGTCCCAATACTGCTGGCTTTCATGCTCTCCTACCTTCCATCTATTGTTTTTCAGGAGCATTATGGAAAACAAGTCCTTTGGAACAAGTTGCAATCCAATTATTGTCTTGATTGATTCCTGACATGATCCTAACTGTGAAACTGCTAAATCTGGCTAACAATGAGTGCAAGCTTCCTGCTAGCTAGGAGCATTATGGATGGGATGTCCCTTGGCGACAAGAAGCAAATGGAGATTGGATGGCTGTCTTGATCGATTTCTGACGCTATTCAAACACTGGAGCTGAGACTGGAGATTCATTGTCCAAACTCTGAGATGTTTGAGAAGGAGTTGTTAGCATGAAGACCCACTAAAGACAGATCACCATCTCTGTCTGAAAAACACACACACACAAACACACACAAGGTTAGGGTTTTATGTGAGTGTGTGTACACACCCTCTCTCACCCTCACAGTGGGGAGTCTTGCGTTTACACACTCGGATCAAAGAGGCTTTCCGTAGCTCTCCGCTTGGCACTTTAAAAACCGTACAAATATCAGCCCTGTCAGCGCTCTCCTCAGTTCGCTGCAGACAGGGGAGTAGTGCGGCAGTTAGCAAAATGCTAGTCTCAATTTGCAGCCGATTACATCGCCTGATCTTGCAGCACCATCGAACTGACATTATTTCATGACTGCCTTTTCAATATTACAGTAACTGTACATGCGATAGCTGCTGGTGGAGTGTTTTTGAGTCGAGTCAGGCGTGTTTGATGTTGTTCATTTATGAGCTTGAAGATACCTCATGTGACCTTTAAAGCCATTTCCACTAAATCAGCTTTAGTGCATTATATCCTACAACAGTGGTTGCCAGCTGCCCTCCTGGACTTCTTGCTCCCTATATTTAGCTCCAAACTGATTATAACACTCACACACACACACACACACACACACACACACACACACACACACAGATGGATAAGCTATAGCTATAGTATAGTAAAAGATATATTTCTAGGAGCAATATATTTCTGGTGACTACTGCACTTATTTATTTATTTATTTCTATGTATATACAGTGGCAGACAGACACCTGAGGCCACTCATAAAAGTCCTTCTCCTTAAAGTTCAGTTTTAATTTAATACATATTTGTATTTAAAAATTAGGTGATCAGACAATTTATGAAACTTTGAGTGAAATCCTAGCATTCTTAAAATATTTCTATGAATTTCAGAATTTCTCAGTGTTCCACTGCTGCTTTAATGACACTGTGCTCTACAGTACTTGACTCATATTGTCATATTAGCAGAGTCATTTTTTTGATTGTCACCTACAGTCATTAGCTAATTAACCAAAATGCTTTGAATTGAATGAGGTGTGTGTGAAATGTGCAGCGTATTGAAGCCTGAGGACTGGGATTAGAAAGTACTGTATTAGAGCAGAATGAAAGTTATAATCAGAATCAGAAAACATGACTGATCCTGGAGGAAATTGCTTATGTTAAGATGCCACAGACACACAGAGACAAAGAGACAAGAACAATATAAATTCTAAAGTCTAAATAAATCCAATAAAACTCCAGTAAATAACTTAAAGTTAAGTGAATTACTAGTAACACAAATGGAGGTTAGGAGTATGTTAATGCACATAATAGAGATCAGTAGTATATAATATTGACATAAGTAGTGATATAACACTTAACTATTCAGGTCAAGTTTTTTTACTACTTATGGCAACTTTACTTTCAAAAACATAGTGGATTATCAGTTGAAGCTTTTCCAGCATTGTTTCCACATCAGCATGACAATATGCATCTGTTTTTTTTTTTTCAGTATTGACTCATGAAGTTCTTAGATTTGTTGAACATGTTCTGTCGCCTGGTGTTATTATGTATAAGAAGCTAGAGCGATTCCTTGATTTCTCTCAAATGAGAAAAACCAGCCTGGCGTGTGTTGGTTTGGAGTGTTCATTCGAGCATAAGGTGAATGTGGTATTTACTGTTTACGTATTACTTAAGGTATTCAGTTTGACGATGAGCTCTGGAATAATACAGCATGAAGAGCACTCAGCAGCCTCATAGGAGAGAGAAATCATGGTTATTTCCAAAGTGTTACCTTTGGGGAAAAAAATACAATAAGTATGATTTATTTGGCCATGCTTGAAATCAAGGACTCGTGGCGTTTATTTTGGGTTTATAGACTGCTGAGGAGTTCCAATGAACTGCCTTGGGCCTGACGTTGTCAAGAACACCTGCATTTACATATAAATTGGGAAACTGGGAGAATGAGAAAGGAAGAGAGAGAGAGAGAGAGAGAGAGAGAGAGAGAGAGATAGAAAGAGAGGGTGAGAGTGAGAGAGAGAGAAGGTGAGAGTGAGAGAGAGATAGATGGAAAGAAAGAAAGAGGAACAATGAGTTGACAATGCAAGGTTTTTAGTGGTGAGAGCAGACGCCAGTAGCGAGCTTGACAAATGCACTCTTTTACATTTCAGGGTTCAAATCTCACTCGCCCACCTGTCGTTGTTTCTCTCGGAGCCAGCATTAGTGTGTGTCTGCGTGCTAGTGCTGCCAAACAGAGTGCAAATAAATCTAAACTGATGAAAGCAACCAAATGCTGGTTCCACTTAAAAGCTGCAATGATAAACACATTCAAATTCCTTTATGACTGTCGTCAGTTCTAGGGTGACCAGTTCAGTAGCAACTTCCACTGTCCAGTTCTGACTACTAGGCTAACCAACGAGTTAGGGCTAATAAATACAGCAAAGCCAGCATTAGGTCTGCAAAATATATCATCTGTTAATCATTGTCGCAGTATTGGTTTATGCAAAACTCACTACGAAACCAAATTCAATTCAGTTTTATTTATATAGCACTTTTTACAACCAGGTTGTCACAAAGCAGCTTTACAAATTCCAGGTCCGAGCCCTTAGTGCGTAAGCCAAAGGCGACAGAGGCGAGGAAAAACTCCCTCAGCTGGAGGAAGAAACCTTGGGAGGAACCAAGACTCAAAAAGGGGAACCCATCCTCCTCAGGTCAACCCAAAGAGAAAGGAACGACAGTCTTTATAGGGAGAAATAACAAGAGAGGGCCTTAATGAACAAGATTATAGACCAGAGCTAACAGCATTGGTTTCAGAGAGAGGTAAATATTGATGGAAGAGAAACTGAGAGTCTGTAGTCCATAAACATCAGGATCATGAGCAACAATCTCCGCCGGAGCTTTAGGCAGCGGTGTCCCCAGCTTGGGGAAGGGCCCAAGTGGAGCCGGGATCAGTCAAGGGCAGTTTCCCACGGAGATCAGTCCGGCAGATGTGCAGCAGTTCCCCTCGGAGAAAACAGAGGAGAGTGTTAGTTCTGTTTAAATTTGAAGAGGATTGTTTATATCTGTGAGGACTGCAAGTTATGACTCCGGCATGTCTAGCTAGAGCAACCTAGCTAGAAAGGGCAGAACCGAGAGGTATGATGGGCGTGAGAGCGCCGTGAGGCACCGGCGCACCTCCACTCCACCTTCACAAAGCTGAGTGAACGTGAGGAGTGGTGGGGCAACAACACCAGTGTCCCAGTTTACTTGAATTCTCTGTGCCCACTGCCTCCCAGCTCTACACCTTCCATCTGACAAGAAAAATTAAGTACAAAAAGCCTGACTAAACAAGTATGTTTTCAGCCTGGACTTAAAAACTGAGACTGTGTCTGAGTCTTGAATGTTGTATGGTATAGCATTCCAGAGCTTGGGGGCTATATATGAGAACGCTTTTCCCCCTGATGAAGCTTTCATAATTCTGGGAACAAGTAAGTAGTCTGCACCTTGAGATCTGAGTGACTGCGGAGGTTCATATTAAGAGATAAGTTCACTGAGGTAATCGGGTGCGAGGCCATTTAAGGCTTTATATGTCATTAATATAATTTTGTAGTCAATATGAAATTTGATTGGAAGCCAATGAAGTCTGGATAATATTGGACTGATGTGGTCGAATTTTCTGGTTCTAGTGAGGACTCTAGCTGCCGCATTCTGGACGAGTTGAAGCTTGTTTAGGTTTTTGTTGGAGCAGCCTGCATTTAGTGTTTTTATGAGAAGCCTCATAGCCTCAAGTAGGCATTCTTGCTTTTTTAATATTTTAATCAAACTTTTATTTTTAAAACTGCAAACAAATCCACAGAACAGAAACAGAACCAAACTCAGTAAACAAACAGTATGTCCTCAGTTTCTCCTCTCAGTAAGTATCTGTGGACGGACGGACAGACGCTCCACCTGACTGTCGCATCTGTGATCCTCTCTGTTTTCACATAATGGTATGATCCTATATCCTCACATGTGATTGCAGCCAAACAAAACAAAGTTCTGCCATGAACAGAGCTGAGCCACTGAGAGTGAGAGCTGAGCAGCGAAAGGAAAAAAAAGTGGAGAGCGGCTCTCACTCTAAGTGACTCGGCTCTTCTGATTCACTACAAAGCATGAGCTCTAGGAGCTCTTAGAGATGATGATTTTGCGCATGACACATCACTAGCAGGCTAGCACAAGAGCATGGCTGGTGCTTCAAGTTCGGACGCCTCGGCAGAAATACACATGGGAAATAAGCTTATAAAAGGAAGATATTTATGTTTAGTACAGCTAAATACTGGATGTTTGAATTTTAGAGCTGTACATTTTCATGAGTTTGATAAGGTTTAAAAAAAGACAAGGGCTGTTAGTTTATTTTTAGTTATGTTCTTTTCTGAGCACTTTAAAAATATTTCTTTGTGTTAATGTTTTCTGAATAAAAATTCCATATACAGTATACCTGCGCCTCATTATTTCCACTTTCACCATAACATGATGCGTTGCTTAAGTGGTAAGATCTATTCTCAGCCTCATAATTGGTTTCTAATGTAACTCGTATGACAGATAGAAGGAGAAAACTGAAGGAAGTTCAGATAGAAGGACGTGGTATTGAAAATGTAAAATAAAAAAAAAAAAAAACAAAAGAAAAAAAACGTGAACTAGTTCATTTTTTGAGCTGTGAACTGAATTTTTTTAAATGATCTATGAACGTGAACTAGATCATTTTTATTTGAATGAACTGTATTTTGAACTAGTTCTTTTTCAGTGTGAACTGGGACAACACTAGTCAGCATAGCAGTGGAAGCTAATCATCCCTAAGGGCATTCCACAAAACCTTGTGGAACACAATATTTTACTTTAGTAGGTGCTGAGGATTCCCCGTTAACTCTAACAAACTGATATCGGTCGGTCAGGTATGATCTAAACCAGGATAAGGCGGTTCCAGTGATTCTGACCAGGTTTTCTAGTCTGTCTAGTAAAATGGCGTGGTCAATCGTGTCGAATGCCGCACTAAGGTCAAGCAGAACCAACAAAGAGACTATCCTTTGTCAGCGGACAGTATAGGATAATTTACTATCTTTACTCAGGCTGTTTCTGTGCTATGATGAGGCCGGAACCCAGATTGAAATTTTTCATATATGCAGTTTTTGAGTAGTAATGAACTGTTGGGCCACAACTTTCTCTAAGATCTTAGATAGAAATGGAAGGTTAGAGATAGGTCGATAGTTAGAGAGCTTGCAAGGATCAAGGTGCAGTTTTTTTTAACAGAGGTTTAATAACTGCTAATTTAAAAGATTTTGGTAGATAACCAATACCAAGTGAAATGTTTAATACCGATAGGAGAGGCCTGATGATTACTGGTAGGACCTCTTTAAGCAAGCTTGTAGGAATAGAGTCGAGCGAACAGGTAGAGGATTTTGAAGAGAGAATAATAACTGCAGCAAGATCTGTTTGTCGGACTGGGTTAAAAGATGTCAATTTCTCTACTACAGCTGAGATTTGGACTGTATCCGTGTTAGCTGAATCGGGTGGCAAACCAGCGTGCCGTGGTAAGAGCTTTATTGTAGTCTCTAAGGCTCTCCTTCCAGGCGGTGTGGAAGCATTCCAAATTAGTCAATCGCCATTTGTGTTCTAGTCTACGTGCATTTTGCTTTAAAGCATGTGTTTGATCATTATACCAGGGAGCCAGCATTTTCTGCCTGACTTTTTTACATCTTAGAAGTAGTCTAGTGTGGATCGAAGAGAGTTCTCAAAGCATTCTTAATAAAACTATGAGCTGTGACAGACGTAATTGCACGACGAAAGCAAGGGGACGTGTTTACATTATGATTAAGATGAAGATCATATGTAATGAGATAGTAATCTGAAATTACTGCAGACAGAGGAATAATAGCTATGTTATCCACATTAATGCCAAGAGTCAAGATAAGGGCAAGTGTATGGCCACAGCAGTGAATAGGCCCTGTTACATGCTGGGTGAAGTCAACTGTATCTAGGATTGAAGTAAATGCAGATTTTAGAGGATCCTGTTCTTTTTCAAAGTGAATATTAAAATCCCCAATAATTATGATTTTATCGCAGCGAACAGCTAAATTTGCTATGAAACAACTAAAATCTTGTAAGAACTCTGTATATGGCCCTGGTGGCCTGTAGACAGTAATTAGGGACAGAGAGATTTTATTTGTATCTAAATTAGTTAAATTAAGGAACGAAGTTTCAAAGGACAAGAACTTAGACTCAGTTATCTGTTTAATACTTAAGGAACTTTTATATATAGTTCCTGTGCCTCCCCCTCTACCGTTTAGTCTAGGACTGTGTACATAATTGTAGCTTGGAGGTGTAGCCTCATTTAGAGCAACAAACTCATCAGGTCTAATCCATGTCTCAGTAAGGCATAAGGTATCAAGATTCTGATCAGTTATTAATTCGTTGACAAGAGCAGCTTTGGGGGCGAGCAATCTTATGTTTAACAGTCCCAACTTTAGCTTTAGATCTACGGTGCTGAGCTTACTGGAAGTATGAGACACATTAATTAAATTATTTAAGCACACTTTTTGGTATTTCCTACTTATCTGTTTAGTTCGGGGGACAGACACAGTCTTGATATTATAAAACTTAGGGTGAAATCTAGGTGACGACTCAAGGCAGCTCGCAGACGGTTGGTTAAGCCAGTTTGTCTGCTGCCTGGCCCCTGCACTGGTTTGTCAGCAGCGACTACCTGAACTCTGATACCAGCTAGCTGACAGACTATGGGCTATGCTGCAGGAGATGAGAGCAGCACCCTCCCACGAGGGGTGGAGACCCTCCCGGGCTAAGAGACCAGGCTTGCCCTCGAACGTGGACCAATTGTCAATAAATCCCACATTGTTTTAAGAGCACCACTTGGACATCCAGCAATTCAGTGCCTAAAGCCTGCTGCAAGCCTCGGGGCCACGTCGTATTGGGACGGGGCCAGAGCATACTACTGCGTCGGACATAGTCTGGGCTAATTTGCACACCTCTTTAACACTAGCCTTAGTGACCTCTGACTGCCGCGGACGAATATAATTAAAAACTACTTCGCTTACAGTCCATTTTCGGCAGCCATCTTGGAATTCAGCCTTTGTTTTATAAAGCTCACAGTTCCGTCATATAATGT
>JBBIGA010000040.1:33449231-33469140 GCA_037576975.1 Alestes dentex | reverse complement strand
ACAGTTGACCCGGTCTTGTAGGAGCCATGTTGAATTTCATTAAAATAACCAATGAAAGCAAAATGAGCTTTAAATCATTTCCCATATGCTCTAGATGACCTACTGACTTCGACTGTTTGTTACCAATGTTAGTCTTGTAGCTGCAGTTCTAAACTTAAGAAGCAAAATGTGGACTACAGATAAGTCTTGAGTAAATGTGTAATATCAGAGTTTTTTTTTAACTATTCATTGAAATATATTCATTATTATTGATTTATTTTGTTATATTGTCTTTTTTACTCACTATTTGTGAGACTTTTAAGTTGATGATGGTGGAAAGGAAGGACCAGCTGGACTTGGCTGACAGGTTGGAAGTCAGAGGTAGTACTGAAAGATTCTCTACTGCTTGGTAGCTTTAGGCTTTGTATACCAGGTTGTAGTCCTAGGTACTTAATATTACTTTTAACTATACTACACTCAACAATGTCTGTTGTTCGGCCTTTCCACTGGCAACATCTCGATGTGGTGTTGTTTCTTAGTTCAGCAAGCAAAGCGCAATGTTCTTAAGTGATTAGTAACTTTTGAGGTCACGATTCAGTCAGTGGCAAGTTGGAATATTTCCACTTTTGCTATTTTCAGCTGAATTATTCATGAATAGGACGCAAGTTCATGGCAGTGTAGGTTTAATGTGTTACTTACATGGGTATACAGGGTATACAGTAACCCCCCAGTTTTGTGCGGATCAGGAGTCAGTCACACACTGATTTTTTTTTTTTAAACCGAACTCATCGTTTTACGTGGAAATCTTCACAGTAACACGGAACCTGCAAATATTCTCCACATATTTTTTTTTTTTGCTTTTTTCGTGGCAACATGTTTTTTATGCATTTTAGTTGTAAATTATGAAGAAAAATATAATTTACTAATTTTGTATTATAAATAGTAATCCAAATATAAATTCAGGTAAATATAAATCAGTGTATGGGATGATGCGACCACGTCCAGACGCCTTCCGGACCGCTCACTCAGACTGGGCTCTTTTTAGTTTTTCATTTATCTATTGTTTTGCATTTCTACATGAGTGTGTTTTAGAGAATTCCAGATTTTTAATTTAAAGCTACTTATTGTTTATAATGTTTGCACAGTCAAAAGGAGCAGTTAGGGATCCATTTTACTGTGTGTAGTACTTGGATGACTATGTATGTGACGAATCTTGAATCTTGAATCAAGAGTTATTGGCTGCTGCCTTTCTGTTCTCGTTTTTTAATGAAAACACATATTTAAAAACTAGAAGATTCAAGGTTTCTAGTGGTGTTACTTAAATGTTTCTAGGACAAAAACTCACGGAACTTTAGATGATTGTTTTGAAACAGTTGAGATATCCCTCAGGAGGGAGCTCTGACCTCAGAGGATTAAATATCGCTGTACTCAGAGCAGGGGCAGACTGAATAAGATGCGCCACCCAGCGAACAGTAAATTATTGAACTGTAAAAATTATTGGTGATTACCTGTTTATTTACCCTGCTTATACCAAAGAAAACAGCAGCGCATACCAAAGAAAATGCCCGTGCATTAATTAATTGTGGGAGAAGGCAGTTCAATGTACACTGTCCAGCATGTATATGGGTTTAATAATAATAATAATAATAACAATAATAATAATAACTATAATAATAATAATAATAATGCTTTGCCTTTATATTTTAAGGGTATTAAGCTGAAATGAAATTAAAGTGTTTCAGATTCAGTCATTTTTTCTAAGAAACGAACTAATAATTGCAGGCGAAAACTCCAGAAAATTCGAGGAAACGCAGATATCCTCCACTTTTTTTTTCGTGGCAATATATAATTCTTTAGTGCTAAATTATAAAATCGGTATTTAAATTCTAGCACTGCAGGAGTTCAGTGTAACCTGTACAGTACGAATACGGTTTATCTTTACATTTTCATTAATGAATTGAGTTTTAAATTAAATTAAAGTGTTTTGGGACCATATTTGGAGGCATATTTAGGGTTTACACTATAAAAATAGGCATTTTAAGACATTTTTTTTTTTTACCAAAACACAACAACGCGGTTTTTCACTATACGTGGGGGCTCTTGGAACATAACCCCCGCAAGAAGTGGGGGGTTACTGTATATATGAAAGTAAAAGTGAAGTGCAAGTGACCTTTCTGTCATACGTGAACACACTGCAGCACAACAGTGTGAAATTCTTCTTTTTTAACCAATTCACAAAATGGAGCAGCAGGCAGCCAGGAACAGCACCTGGGAAGCAGTGCGTGGGGATGGTACCTTGCTCAAGGGTACCTCAGAGGTTTACATTTACGTTTTTGGCATTTAGCAGACGCTGTTATCCAGAGCGGCGTACATCAGTGCTTAAGTTGTCTACGTCTGTTCTTTATACTTGTAAAGATACACTAAGATCAACACCTCTTTTAATCAAGGTACTGCCAGCTAAGTTACACACCTTAACAAACCCTGTCAAAAGAAAAAAGAAAGTCAGAGGTTAATACACAAATAGGAAAAAACAGTTAAGAAGGTAAGTGCCCAAGGTTTTACTTAAATATATAGAAAAAGATATATAAGAGATAAATGAGAGGACTGGTTAGTCACCAAGGTGCTCCTTGAAGAGGTGGGTCTTCAGATGGCGCTTGAAGACTCCGCAGATCTGATTGCAAGAGGGAGTTCATTGCTACTGCCACTAAACCCCTTTATCTCTTAGTTTCTCAACAACTTCATATACTCATTTGTTCTTTTTGCAGACTTGCAGTAGAGATCTTTTCCCTATTGTTATAACGAGAGAACCGATTCCCTTCCAGCAACAAAGCTCTTTCTTTATTTTCTGTTCAGTACATAATACAGCACAATAGCCTGTGCATAATACATATTTATTAGAATACATATTTATTAGCTTCTTTTCACCACTACATTAGCGCCGTGTAGGTGTTCTTTGGTGTCACTAAAAGCCTCGCCTCTGCATACTTGTACACCTGGCCCTTCAGTTTGCGTCTCTTCAGGAAAAGATGTGTGGCAAGGCTGAGAAAGGAAAGAAAGAAAAAGCAAAATTAAACAGTTGTCCTAGGTCAATGATTGGAGCCAAACTTGACCTGATCTTTGAGGATGTCAAGTGCTTTAGAGAGGAACATTCTCATCCTTTTGCCATCTCAGTAACACCATTTCCTGTCGGTTTCTGATTTTTTTTGAGGACTGTTTGAGAATAAAATGACCTCATGCATAGCTTGATCAGTTATTTTTGTACAGTGATCAGCTGCAAAGTGGCACTTCTGGGTCTGTTAACAGCCCTGAAAAATCTGAGCAATTTGAGTCCACTCTGATATTTGCAGTGGAGGGGAAAAACGAAACATCGCATGCGTTTAACAAGTCTATCTTTCAGTCATACTCTGTATTAAGCACGATTGTCAATGCCAAACTGTGTTGCATACATTTAATTTCTTAATTTAATTTTTATCATTTATGTGCCCAAATTCTTCGCCACACCTTATGAAGGATCTACTGTTTGGTTGGTGAAGATGCTTGACTGCAAACACATGGAGGATAACAATGATCTCCAATTAGTGACCTGGGACAGCTTGATTTTAATATAGAAAGCGATCAATATTAAGACCGAAAACAATGGAACCAAACAAAATTCTTTTTCCTGTTATATTTGTTGCATGGATGACACGTCAAATCAGATTTTTTCACTTTTAAGTGCTATTAGCGTCTTCATTTTGATAAAGTTGTAGATTTGTCATGCAGTTGCTGACATGATCTAACAGAATTAGTTAGTGTTAATTGCTTGCTTGGAGAAAAACACTGCTTCTAGTAGAAAGTGCTAATTAGAAAATAGACAGCCCATTACTATTTTCACAAAGGGTAGAAAAGACAAATCAGCTTAGACTGAAAGCGAGCTCAGAAGATGAAATATTGACAGGTTCAACTGCAGCAGCCTCGTTAGGACCTGCTCCCGCTAATAAGGCTAATGCGAAATATGCAATATTAATATACTCGGCTCCTTCATTTTCATCATCTACATACACTCCCAAAGCCACTCACCGCACCTTACAAATTATTGATGGAGCTGAGCACCCGGCAGGTTTTTATTATCTCTCGGTGGTATTGGAGGTTTAATGATTTTCTCCATGATTTTGCGGTGGTTAGGACTCCGAGTCGTATAAAACGGATTCTTTCATGAAAGCAGCTTTTCATGAAACCTATTTTTTTAAACCTGATTTATTTGGCCTTTTGGATGGAGCGGGCTCATTGCCTGCTGTAAAACTCACTTTCTAATCAAGTGTTATATGGAAATGTCATGTAAATCAGATGTGGAGGCAGGGGCGTCAAACTCCCATCCTAGGAGCACACAGCACAGTAAAGTTTGACAGATTTAACTCATCTGATTCACCAGATAATGATCATGGTATACGTGAATTAAACTGGGTTTATCAGAGGAGAGCATGTGATAAAAAAAGGTCAGTTTAGACTCACCATACAGGCATTTGTATAGGACATGGTTTTTTGGGGAGAAAGAAAAAGTTTTATAACAAAAAGCAATAACAGAAAGAACCGTTTTTGGTAGCCAAAAGAACCTTTCTACGGATATCTTTGAAGACCTCTTTTTATAAACAATGTGTGAATTTGACAAACATCTATGAAGTTCAGAGAACCTCTGCATAATACAAAGGTTCCGTACTACTAAAATGATTATTGTAGACTTGTATAACCAAGCCAAGAACCATTTTAGAATTATGTTTAAGAGTATTAACATTCAGGAACAAAGTATTTTTGCACAGTGACATCCATTCATCCAGCATGCGGTAACCATTGTCCTTACCGTACTATTCTTCTCAGATCAAGGTGTTTTTGAAGGGTGCAGAGTGCAGAATGTGTCTGAATTTGAGCCTTTTTTTCTTTTCCTTCTTTTTTTCAGTTCCAAGTGTCTTTCCACAGTCTCTTAGCAAAGGACCCAGACCAATTAGCCTGGTCTCAGAGTCGCCAGCCAGTTTGTACATCACCTCCCATCGTTAATATTTCATTACAGGAGGAGGCAAAAGAGCACTTTAAGCTAAGTCGTGACATGTTGGGGCGGGTGGAAGCCGTGGCTGTCAGTAATAGATGGGGTTTTCATTTTGACTTCCAGAAAAATGTTATAGTCTGAAGGAGTCAGAGCTGAGCTCTGTGGATACAAGGTCACAGAAGGTCTTCAGGCCACTTCTGATGCAAGGATGGGGTTACAGTAGCCACAGTTAACGCAGTCACGGAACAAGGGCAGTCACATAAGAACTCCAGTTTGTGTTTGTGAGAATTCAGTGGAATGCTTTTGGCTTCTGTAATGATTCATTTCAGGGCAAGGTTGGCTAGACAGAAATGCTTGTGCTGTAAAGTCCCACTAGCTTCAGGCAATCATGTCGAGGTATCCTGTACTCCGGACCCTGCACCAACCTCTCAGGCATGTATCATTCTCTTGGGTCAAGGCTTAATCATGTTTTTATTGAAGTGCTTTTCAGGCCCAGGTGCAGAAATCCAGCCCCCATGAGCATTCGTGAGAATTTTGGAGCTTTGAGGGCAAAGTGAACTCAACCCAAATGATGTAAGTTCAGCGATGTCCCATGCACTTGAAGCTATCATATCACAGCATCTGGTATTCTGGAACCTTGACCAACCTCTCAACCATGTATCCAGAAACCTTTGGGATTCCACTTAGTCTTGTATTAAGGAGAGCTTCTCGATCATGGGACTTGCAGGAGTGTTTTGTGAGAATTCTGCAGGATCCTTTTGGACCTACCAGGATTCATCTGAGACCAGACTCATGTTGTAGAGAAGTGCTTTGCAAGCCTGGGGACTCCTCACAGTGCTTATTTCGATGTGCAAGGCTGGCTGGAGCAAGGAAAACACAAACATGCAATTTCTGAAGATAGACTGCAAACTATTCTTGTATGGCAGCGAAAGAAATGTCAGATCAGATTAATATCCACAACTAAAGGTACTCAAATAATTTTTATTTCTTATCCTCCACTGCAACCTAATGCTGTTTGTTTTGTTGATGTTTTGATCCCATTTTTGATAAAAAAGGAAACAGAAAATTCTGCTTCTTCGCTGTCTCTTCAGGTCCTGTTCTGCCTTGTATTGTAAAGATCTTATCTGTTCCACTCGGTGTGACATAGGCCCACCTTTTGCCAGTGAGCTCCAATAACTTCTGCTCTGAAGTGCCTGAAACCACATAGTAAATGGCACATCAATTCTAATGAAAAAAAAATAAATAACACAAGGGAAATTGGATGTTTGTTTGTGGAGTCTTGCTTGCGTTCCTATTGTTTCTTGTGTGCTTTTTGTAATTAAAAGCTATGGTTCATGGTGTGCCTTGTTAATCAATTATAAGCTAATTTGCAGCGCTTAACAAGACCATAGAAAAGTAGCAGGTGTGGACACGCTCCTCGTTATAAATAATATGAATACACACAATGAACGGGAGAATGAAAGAAAAAGAAAATTGGAAAATGAATCGTGTGAAGAATAGAAGGAGAATGAAAAGAGTCTGCGATGTGCATATCTATCTTATGGTTTACCACCCACCTGGAGAACCCCGGGGGGGGGGGCATCTGACCCTGAACGTCAGTATTGCACGTCCCTGTGTCTCTTCATTTAAAGTGTAGATGAAAGAGTGGCGAGAAATAGTCTGTTCTGTTCAGTGCCATCTGTCACATACTGCACGTAGATTGTCCTGTTTTGCTTTCAAGCATTAGTCAAGACCTAGCTTTGGTTCTAGCTGTAAGCTGAGGACAGCTATGTTTAATATCAAACAGTCCTTTATCATGCAAGTGCTAATGAACATAGGTGACTGGGTCTCTACAGGCTTCACATCCTTTTCTTTTGCTTTGAGCCTCCGCGCCTCCGAGCCTCCATTTATCCCTACGGTTCTGTACCTGGGTATTGTCCAAATGGAGCCTGCTCTGCCAAGCCATTTACATGCCTCACTGGCTACATGCGGACACGCTTTTCTCACTTTCGCGCTCTATCTCCCATCATCTGCATCCAGGATTGGACTGGGATCCAAAACTGGCCGTGGACTTTTGTCTAGATCAGCCAGCCATAAACCGACCAATTTTCATCACCCTCTTCAGTGTACAGTTACCGGTCGGTTGACCACACTAGAATCAGTCAGCTATTTCGGCAGCTCCGTTCCGGGTTGCTTTACAGTAAAGTTAGTTTAGCTGTGTGGCACACCATTATCTAGCACCTATTCCTGACTAACCAGCTAACACACAAGGGTGATCAAATCGGCAAGTCAGTCAAGCAGGCCCCGTCATTGTATATGACCTGGTCAAGCACACTTGTTCTTTCAGTGTACATTCTCTGGTCACTTTATTCAAAAGTGACACCATCTTTCCCGTTAGTCTCTCCAGATAATCTCTGATAATTTCTAGCTATGTACTATATGTACTACACTATAAAGGTTCACCATCTCCTACTCCATATAATCCATATGTCACTATGAAACCAAACACCTTAATTTTACCCCTTAAGAATACTTTACTTTTGACCTTAATTTCACATACAGGAAATGAGGGAAAATTAAAAGAAAAAGTGTTTAAGGCTGATTAAGGGGTAAAACTACTGAATAAATAATAGAATCTCCTGATTTAACACCTTAAATTTAAGATGAAGGGGTTTCGCACTCATGCCTTAATTCTAACTTTAAGGTAAAATTAAGGGGTTAGTTTCACAAATTAATGGCCACTTAATTCAAATTAAGGGGTTTGAGGTATTTTCAGGGGTAAATTAAGGTAGAGTTAAGCACATTTTAAGTACATGGTACATTAAGTTTCATAGTGTGCAGTTACTTTTGTGTTATGTCACAACCATGTATGTGTATTTTTGTCATTTTATTTGATTCCTTAAATCATCTGAAAACTTCAGTTTTGCACAATACAATTGTATCTCTATTTTTCAAATGCAAGACTTTCTGGATGTTTTTTCATAACTTCATTCTTGACATTCTGGAGTCATTTAACATTTACGTCTTCTACGTCTTACATTCACTTAGTTAGCTAAGTACTCACATTTGGTCAAATTAGCTTCTCAGTCATTTGCATTCCTAAACCTTCAATCAATTCAGATTTTTGTTGAAAGTGCCTCCATTTTTTCCTCCCTTTGCAGCCAAACGCCCTCCCTCCATGTTTCCATCAGAGGCCCTATAGGGTCAGGTGCCCTTGTAGGCAGAGGATCAAAGAATGTAGGCCCTCTAAAATAGACAAAAGAAAATACATTGTTGATAAGCGTTGCAAATTGTTTTGGGCTAGGAGCCCCACGGGCCCCCTGCACCCCAAGGGCCCCTGGGCAGCGGCCCCGCTGGCCCGGTCCGTAATCCGTCCCTGCAACTAGCTAAGTATTTTTGGTGAGTACACTAACCAGCTAAGTTCCCAAATTGAACCAAATTAGCCTCTTAGTTGTATGTATTCATAAAAATTCAATTTAGCCTTTATTTGAAAGTGACACCGCTTTGCTAACTTGTTAGCAGCTAAGACAGTTTATCTGTGAAAAAGCTGAGAATAGCATCTAGCTAGGTTCAGTATTTTTTTTTGTTTCTGTTGTTGGCAAATTAGTTTACTAGCAAAGTACACATATTTTCCCAAATTAGCTCCTCAGACATCTTTATTAATAAACCTTTAATTAAACCTTTCATTGTTACCAGTGTGTTATCCATTTTTTTGGTTTAATTAGTTTTATTTTGGTGAGGGGGCCGTAGAGTTGAATCATGTGATTGAGACAAGACCATTGATATTGCACTGTGTGTGTGTGTGTGTGTGTGTGTAAGTGAGAGAGAGAGACAGAGAGAGAGAGAGAGAGAGAGAGAGAGAGAGAGAGAGAGAGAGAGAGAGACTCACACCAGGTTTCCCTTTCTCCTCATTTATTTACAAAGTACAAGATTGCACTAATGCCTCGATCTACAGTGGTCCATCCCACCCTCACCCCTGACCTCTCATTTTCCATATGAGTTGATTTGTGCAAACCCCTGCACATTTGTAGTCATGAGATGCCGCTGCTGTGCTGCAGAGCCTCAGAGAGTGACTGCCCTGCTTGTTGCGTTGAGCCTCCTGCTAGAACGTGAGGGCAGGCTCAGAGAGAGCTGGAAGGTGTGTGTTTAGACCTGAAGTCATGTCTAACAGGCTCAGTGCCAAGGGACCTGTAATACCCACCCAGCACAAGGACGCTATCAGCTCATAAAGCCAGCTCATTCATCAATGTCTGAGTCTATCCACACACACACACACACACACACACACACACACACACACACACACACACACCTAACCAACACAGATGGGGATGGATGTAACACTGTGCACACACCTCACTTGTTATGTTAATGACACTCATGTTGCATCAGTAACTGGTGTGTTTGTGAGAGAGAGAGAGAGAGAGAGAGAGAGAGAGAGAGAGAGAATAGCCTGGGTGGGTGGTATTTATGTAGCCTCTAAGTACAGCTGCGCATCAAGAGAGAATGTCAAATATAATGGACGTGCATAGCTGTCGCTATGTTGTCACCCACTGCTCGACCAGCTCTTCAGAACTGGCGGATGGGAGAGTTGTGCGTATCGTTTTTCATCTGTTATCATTTTTCTTCAAAATTTGAAAGTGTTGAACCACATTCACTCTATTTTGCCTGGCAAGGCATCAAGATTATCAACAACAGGTTTCTAGTTCGTTAACATTCTGGCCTCTCCATGATAAACACTTTTTTGTATGTAAACACTGTCAATATAAACCATATATGCAGTTATTTTTTGTTATGTCAAAAAAAAAAAAAATTCCTTTTGGGACAAAAGGAATTCCTTTTGGGACAAAACAAACTTTGTTGTTTTCTCAAATTAAACTTCAGTTGCTCTTTATATTGTATGAAAATCTTATGTGTCAAGTCTTTATTGTCATTTCAACCATATACACATAGTACACAGTGAAACACAACAACATTCCTTTCCTGGAAAGTAACCCGTTTGGGGATACAAGATTTAATTACCTGTTTGGCTATTTACATACAGCCTCAGAAAAAAACTAAGAGACCCCTGCAAAAATGTTCAGTTTCTCAGGTTTTATCTTTTATAGGTGCGAGTATTGAACTGAACAGCTTTGCCTTAGTTTTTAAGAACTGCTGACAATATTTCTCCTAATTTCCAAATAAAAATATTGTTCTTTAAAGCATAATTTTAAAGGAAATTACAAAACATCAAAATAGGAGAAATGATAGTGTTTACACAACTCGAATAATTCAAAGAAAGTAAATCTCTTGTTCACTCTTAAACAAAATGACAATAATGACCTTTGACAAACTTCTAGTAGAGTTTTACCATCCAACTGGTCTCGTTGTGAGAGGAGAGTGTTGATCACAGCAGTGTTTTTATACTTTTCCTCAATAAATAAGATTTAATTCAGGTGATCACTAATCAGTACCTCATAAAGCAGAATGAGGTGCTTGTGTATTTAACAGACACTGGCATAGAATGGTTGTCATACTCATAGAGATGATAAAAAAAAATATTGCATTGTATTTTTTTCCAGAGCTGTATATTGATCTTAAAAGCACAACCACGAGAAGGTAGGAAGGTAGGCATGGTGCCCCAGCAAATTTATATACTTTTAAATTGTTGTCATGAGTAAATATTTGAAATGATGCAAAATTTTACAAAATTGTCATAAAAATTACTCTTACAGGGGAAATCCACACATTTTCTTTCTGGATAAATCACTGTTTGGGATATTTATAGTATTTATAGTAGTTTGATGGAAAATACTTAATTGTAGGGACACTTGCTGACAATAGTGGTGATAAGGATCAGTGATAATGACGTCTATAATGAGAATATATGGAAAATGTATTCATGACCACTGCTATGTTTTAGGCCAAATCTTTATCTCAGAACTATTAGTTATTAGCCCACTGTGAGGTAATTTTAAGATCAGGGACCTCCAGTCCTAGCCCTGACAACTAGTTGCCCTGCATACTTTTGTGCTTCCTCAGGCTGCACACCTAATCCAGCCAATGAGGAGCTTGTATATTAGTTATTGAGCTGAATCAGGTGTGCTAGATGAGACAAGGTATGGACATTTGTAATGTGGGACTATGAGTAGGATTTGGACTCCCCTGCTTTGGTGGGATTAAAATCCTTTGGACATCCGGTTCCTATCAAGTGTGTTGTAAACAATTCTGACTTCTATAAAGGAACATTTCAGATCAAACCACTTTGGATGCATCTTAACCACATGCAGAGAGTTTCCTGAAAGCTGAATATGATTTCCCCTTCAACCCTTAGAACCCTTAGAGTGTAAAATCTGATTTCAACAATTATAAACAGTGTAAAACAGTCTCAAACCGTTGGTTGCTCTCCTACACGCCGTTTGCAGCTCTTTTTCTCAGCGCGCTGCCGCTCGGCCACTCTCCCGACCCCCTCCCTCTACGGGTTTTCCCCACCCACTTGTGGGCAGAGACTATCCTAAATGTTCTCCTGGGATCTCAAAGATCTCATTTTTTCCATTTATTTCTAAGACCTAAAGCAAAAGCATTTGACACCATTTTTAAAACCCCAGTAGCATTTTTTATTATTACATGTTTTTAAAAGTACAATGACTTTGGTTCTGCATGTCTAAGAACACAAAACAAAGCTCAGCATGTCATCTGACACCTTCAGCATCAACACAAACCGGGGGAACTTCCACATAAGG
Organism: Alestes dentex; assembly: GCA_037576975.1. NCBI lineage: Eukaryota > Metazoa > Chordata > Actinopteri > Characiformes > Alestidae > Alestes > Alestes dentex. Next base: position 33,457,440 of record JBBIGA010000040.1, on the reverse strand, counting down.
AGTTGTTCAACCGTAAGATGACAATTTACCCTTTGTGCTTCCGGCATGGATCCATGTCTCTCGCGTTATAAGGGGTTAAGTAGGTGGTCTTTTAGGGTTGCATGTTAGTTTCAAATGAAAAATGCAGATTCTGGGGGAAAATAAAAAGGTTTACACCGTCCTTGGACATTTTTGACAAAGTTCCACAACAATTCGAGCCTCGCTCGCTCACTGACTCGGGTGAGAGAAAGGAGTGCATAATCAAAATACGTCTCCATGGCGATGAAATTGCTCTCTCTCTCTTCCCCCCCTCTACCCATTCTTCATAATATAAGACATTATCACTGATAGGTTGAAAGGCTCGGAGTGTCCTTGTGAATAATAAGTTTGGTTTGTTATCCAGCTGCGGAGACACGGCTAGGCTGCTTTGTCGTGCTCAATGTAGATGTTTTAGATTTGGCTTCGAGCCGCATGTCAGACATCTTTGAATTGAGTTTGACGGCTCGTTTCCCTCCATTCGCTGCACTTAATCTGTGGGTTGAAAGGAAGATGGGCAAAAGAGAAGGAAAGCACTCAGGACTCCGGTCTTCCGCTTCCTGGGCAGGGAAAATTGTTCTAAAGCTGTGTTTTCTCTTTTTTTCTTTGTATGTTCACATTTATTCTTTAACACAATCTCCTTTTGCAGACAGATCCATTTTGAGCACCTCGAAGCCTTAAGCAACTTTGTCATGAACAGTATGTGAGGGGATGTTCTTCGAAAGGAATGATCATGAAAACCAGAGGTCTAATGGACATGAGACGTAGGTCTCACCAGGAACCCACATGGATTTGCAGATGCTTCCTGGAAGTGCACATTTGCATGTGAGATGAACATATTTAAGTTTTTACTGTTGAAACTTGACCCAAGAAAGAAATACAAAGTAACTAACAATAGTTATCAGTTTTCCCCTCTCTTTAATTATGCCCATTTCCACCCAAAAGTCATGAGCCATTGCATCTTTTTTCAACCTGCTGCTAATGCAACATCATTGGACAGCTCAACACACTTGGAGGAGAACACTAACCACCAATTCTGTTACGTGAGCTAACAGACATGGGGGTGATGGGCAGACAAAGTGTCACCCAATCAGAGAGAGTACAGCCAGTCATGCTCTTTTGGACTCTTGACCACTCTTGACCATGGCTGAGGCATAACCTGGGGTCAAACTACTGGCCTCCTGATGATACGGCCAGGACTTAGACAGTTACACCCCTTTCAAATATTTTACACACTATTTCACTGAAGAGAAGGTATGTTTACCTTGATTGCTTACATATTGTTCTTTGTATTTATAGACATTTTTGCACAAATAAACAACAATGAAATTATTTCACATTAGTATAGCACAGAATTAGCTATGAAGTACAGATAGCAATGAAATAATATAATCAACCCATTAGTTCACTTTAGATTTGTAATAGAAAAATGAACAAACAAGACAATTAAATTGTTAATCATATTTTTATGTGAGAATTAATCATCTAAAATGTTATTTTTAACACAAACATGCTAACTCATTTTAGATTATATCCGAAGTGAAAATACAAGAATGCAATGGTAATGGCTTGTAAGCCAAGTAGATCCATGTTTAAGGTCTGTTGCTGAAAACTCACAGTTTACCTTTGAAGGGTACAAAAACATTCACATGTAAATGCATCATGTAAATAACATGATCCTGATGTGATATGACATTAAATTAAATATGTTTTTATATTTCCATCTGTGACTGTACTCGTGCAAATATAACATAAGGGAAGCAATAAAAACAAGATTATTCATAAGTAAAATGTATAATGGGTGCTGGAACCATTATAGCACTTTTCAAAATCATTAATTTTGCCCCCCCCATTTTACCCGCCAATAGCCATAGCATGCGACCCCCTCCACTTTCGAGGCATGTCCACCAGTGTGTCCCCCCCACATTAAAAATGCTTCCGGCATCCCTGGTACACATACCTCCTCCTTCACCATAGCAATGCACAACATTTTGACCCTCAAAGTTGACCCCAATTCTCAGACGTGAGTCAAATAATCTACTCTTTTAGAGTCAACTCTCCATCGATACTTTACTCTGGACTAGACTGCAAATGGAAAATGATGGCCTTCAACTTTTCAAGTATCAGTTATTGCAGTTTATCATCGGCAGATGAGTGGAAGTATAAGTGTGTGGGCCGTAAGCGTCTGCACTTTACCACCGGATATTTTCTCTAGAAGTCCATCCTCTGTCTGAGCCACTTATCCTAACCAGGTTGGTAGAAGATGCTGGAGCCTATCCCAATACTCATGGGGCAAATAATGCAGAAACACCCTTGAGAGGTCGCCAGTCCATCGCAGGACATTCACATCTAGGGGCAATTTAGCATCTCCAATTATCCTAATGTGCATGTCTTTGGACTTCTTATTGCGAGGCAACAGTGCCACCACACCACTGTGGTGCACCTCTCTATAGAAGTAACAGGTGAAATTTTACTTTTTGGTTGTTAACTAACAAATCAACTTTAATGCATCCAATAGCTACTCCACAACTCGAGCTGTGCTTGCCAAGATCATCTTATATTAATGAAGCACCCATGTGCCAAAAGCAAGGACACTCGGTTGCAAGTCGAAAAGCATCTTCCTCTAAGAGTTCGAATGCGGACACTGAATGGCGCTGGATGAAATGGCCTTTTTTTTAGCTTTGTATTATTCAGGCCTTGCAGCAGAACATAGTCTTTCCGACAGCATACTGAGAAGTCCATCTGCTCCCAGAGCACGGAGGCCAGCAGCGGTTCCACTGCCTGCCACTTCTGTGAGCTTGTCATCAGCCATGCTGCCTTGCAGAACCAGGGGATATGAAAAAAAAATCTAAAAATGCCCTGCAGTAGCCAAGCGTTTATAGAGGAGGAGGACTCAGAATCCTGAAGAGCTTTTCGGAATGTGGATGTAACGCAGCATGATCTTCAGTTAATTTGATTCTTTCTTCCTGCCAAGACTTCACTTAACTTTAACCTTCACTTCATCATCAAATGCTTTGACGTTAATTTGGTGTTTAATTGTGTTCAGTCAGAGAAAAATTGATTTTTTTTCTTGCTGTACGATTCCCATGAGACTAGTTGGAGAAAAGTGACTGTGGTAAATATTCAAATCAAACCTGTAGTAATTAATGATGCTCAAGATTAGTGTAGTTGGCACCTATTTGTGTGTGTGTGTTTGTGTGTGTGTTCATAGGAGGGTAGTCTGGGCAAATGCAGAGAAAGAATGAGTGAGTGCAGGTGAGGCAGGTGAAAACAATAGCCTGAATTTCTTTTGTTTTAAAGCTGCATTTATTTCTTATTTTGTATTTTTAAAATGGAATTTCAAAATTTCCAAATAACTCAATCCTCCATCCCTCACTGCTTATCCTAACCAGGGTCATGGGGTGTTAAAGCTCATCCCAGCAGTCATGGGGCAAAAGCTGGAGAAATGACTTGGACGGGTTGCCAGTCCCTTGCCAAGCAGATCATCCACATACTCACATATAGTAATTTTGCATCTCCAATTCACCTGACATGTCTTTGGACTGGGTGAGGAAACCTGGAACTCCTGGCGGAAACCAGACGTTCACATCAAACCACTCTGATTGACAATCAACATTTCACTAATTAAAGTTTTGCCAAAATGGGGGAGGAGGAGGTTGTGGGAGGGGCATTCTGCTCACTGGGGATGCACCCAGAGAGACTGAGGGTTTTTATGTTAGTTTTTGTAATAAATGGTAATGTACACAGAGAAATTAAAGTTATCTAAGAAGGAAAATCAATCTGGCATGTCTGTCTGTTCAGTAATCCTTCTTTTTGACAAGTCGTTTATTGCCTGCTACCCACAGCTAGCTGTAAATTCACCCACCAACAAAGCTAGCTTTTTATTATGAGAAGAAATGATTGTTCTTGGATGTGCTCCATCTCTTTAACCAGCTACCTATGATTATATGATAAAGAGAAGGACATTGGTCCCTCTTTATGGCAGCAAGTCAGTTATTTAGATCCAGATAGCTGTCAGCCCCAGAAGCTAAAGAAGCTAATGCCAAAGAAAAGCATAATTCTTGACTGCATCCCGCACTATTAAAAGCAATCTAGGAAGAGAACAATGGTCCCTCTGCAAGGCGGTAAGTATAGTTTCCAGATTTTAGCCATGGGTGGGGTGGGATATTCAGGCAAGCATGCAATATGTCACATAATTGATGACAGTTTTTGGTCTATTTTAACTTTATATTATTCTTTGGATTCCCATAAATTCTTCTATTGGTTAGCCAATGCACCAAACAGATAAATGTAATTGCTTTTTGAAAGTAGCAAGCAACCACAACACCTGTTATATGGTTTCTGGTGGAGACAAAGATCATCCTGGTGGAACTTATTGTGGAAGTTTGTAAGGAGGCGCTTGAGCAGTAGACCACCAGATACCAACATCTCAGAAATGCCTCTCATGAGAGACTTCAGAGATGAGGGCTAGCAAACACAGTTGCTCCTGATTGAGCTGTAGTGCAGGGGATTCTCCTCTCAGTCAGTCTGGAATGGTAATACTGGGGATGCAGAAAGAACACATTGTTGGTTATGGTGTGGAAGAGATGGGTTGAACCTGAAAAAAGAAGAAAATTGCTGAAGCTCCAGTCATTAGCCAGAGTGACGTACATCAGTGCTTCAGTAGTCCACATCTGATCTTCATACCTGTAAAGCTAGACTGGACAACAGAGCTACAAAGCTTGGCAACAGCTGACAAGTCTTTTGATACTAGCTTGCTGATCACAGCTAGCTGTAATTTTAAGCACGTAAAACACCTGAGCACACAATTTAGTGTGAACAGTGTGAATGCCAGTGATGCCATTGGCTGGCCTGGGATTCAAACCCATGACCTTCCAACCACAGGGGTAACTTCCTAACAACTAGGCCATGTTTACGTTTTTAGCAGACACTCTTATCCAGAGTGACGTACATGAGTGCCCCATTTATGGTAGCAAGCCATTAAGAGCTATGTGGTTTCGTGTTAATATATTAATCCATTTAGTGATTTGTAGTCATTGCAACCACAATGGTATTGCTGATATTGCTGTTCATCAAACTGGTGCTGCCTACACAACCTGAAAACTCCCAGTCACTCATTTAGAGAACATTCTTGGCCGGCCCTGTTGATGCACTTGCAGAGACGAAGAAGCGGGGGGGTGTAAAAAATTAAATTATACATTTACTGTTTACATTAAAACAAAGCACACAACAGCTTGTCTGGAGAACAAAGGGCCATCTGGAGTCTTTCACACTCTTCATCCAGCTCTGAAATAGCTCATCACTCATTTCCTCTCCCTTTTGCTTTCGTTTCTTAGTTGAGGGTGAGCAGTCTGATATAATTAAGAGTTTGGAGAAATTGTTACAAGTGACAGGGTTTCCCATAGATAAAGTCGTAAGAAGAGTTACAGCCACTTAAACCGCTTCCAGCCCTGACTTTCATCATTTAAGACTTTGAATTTTTTTGCGTATAATTTAAGTGCTTTTTGAGATCAGTCTATTGTACTTTGGAGCTCAATATGAAGGACCCGGAAAAAGGTAGTAAATAACACTTTAAAAGTGATGGACGAGAATTTGGACGCTCATGTTATTATACTCGTCAGACCTGGCTTTACACATCTTTTTATAAATTCAGATTACACACTTTGATGTGTTCACATAATAAGGAAGAACACTAGTAACATAATACAGGTAGCATGATTCAACACTAGATGAGCATTAATAATGTGAACTGAAACTGTCACTATTGATTTTAGTGATCAAATAAATTTTGTTGACAGCTGAATTCACATTTGTGAATATCTCATTTCTTTCTTACACTCTTTCAGTGAAGATCAGAAAAAGGCTGGATTGTTCCAACCTGTAAAGAATGTCTAGACTGATGGACACAACCTTATAATGGCTTGCACATAACCCTTTTGATCATTTAAATAATTTGTTAAGTAAAGTAAAGTGGCCCCTTATAGTCATGCATGAACATGCCACAGCACACAGTGTGAACAATGCGAAACTCTGCATTTAACCCATTCGCTAAGTGAAGCAGCAGGCTGCCACCACAGAGGGCCCCCAAGGAGCTGTGTGTGGGGACGATACCCTGCTCAAGGGTACCTCAGAGGTGCCACTAACAGTCCTGGGATTCAAACTCACAACCTTCTGATCACAGAGGCAACTCCCTAACAACTAAGCCACCAGTATCTGTGTGCTCTCTTCAAATGATTCTTGGGGCGGCTGGTGGCCTGGTGGTTCAGGATCTACCCCTGTGATTGGAGGGTGGTGGGTCTGAATCCCAGGACTGTGAGTGGTGCCACTGAGGGACCCTTGAGCAAAGTACTGTCTCCACATACTGCTCTCCAGGCGACCCATTGCTTGCTGCGCACTGCTTCACCCAGGTGAACGGGTTAAATGCAGAAGACACAGTTCACTCTGTGTGCTGTGGTGTGTTTACATGGGATAAATGACCACTTTACACTTATAATAAAACAAAAAAATCTGGTTCATAGATTTATTGTAATCAATTTTATTCATTCGAGTAATTGATTTTGGTAGCACTTTATTTGGATGGTCCAGTGTAGATGCTTTATAGATGCTCAGCTTGTCTTTGACTAATGTTCAACTTTAAGATGAAAATAATAGATTGTGTTTAATTGAACCCAAAACCTAAGACTGTTGATAATCCATATATTTTATCATTTAAAGTATCTGCTGATCACCCATAAGGGACCCTCAAAATAAAGTGTGACCTTGATTTTGAATTACGTAATCATGAGGCAAACACTATTACCCTGTGTGGCTGTTTCTCCTGATTGTGAGAACTTGCAGAGCTTTGCTAGTCAATGGAAATTACAATCTTCAACCATTCGTCTTCAATATCTAGACTTCCTGCAGTAAAAAAGTTGGCCTGTAATTAACTTACCAGAACATGCTGTGGATGCTCTCAGTTCATAGAGAAACAAAGCAGGTAAATCCATTACCCCCACTGCTGATAATGGTAATGGATGGGTCAGTTTTTAATGACTTGGCTACAATGCAGTAGGCTAATTGGGGGTTCTTCACTATAGCAGTGGGACATAATGCTTGCTGGCTGACCCTCCAACCTGTAAGTGAGGTCTATCTAAAATGAAACTGCACTACACTGTGCATTTTGTGTGAATTTGCCATCGTCTGAGAGCAGATAGTGGGGAAGGAGTGGTTGTTATTTTGCTGGGCCTGATGAGGTGAGGACCATTTGGTGACTAGTAGACTCGCCTGACTCTGCCAAAAGCTAAAGGACAGGCATCTCCTTTCAGACTCGACGTCTTTAGAGAGTTTGTATACGGGCAAGGTCAGGTGAAGTCACTCTGGGGGGAAACCGAATGGTACACCAGACAGACGGCTGACCCTGCATGACTCGCATGCCCTTACCCAAACCTCTCAAACACACACACACACACACACACAAACACAGAGGGAGACAGAGAGAGAGGAAGATAGAGACACCATCACTGTTACTCTTTAGTCTCAGTGCAGTGTTCATTATGTTCAAGGACTCTGAGACAAGAGGTCTTAAGAAAAAAAAGGGGAAAAAAATCCTGCCAGAAATGATTTAATGATTTAAGAATGAGTGAAACCAAACGATCTGAACGGGATTACATGGAAAACCCACAGCAATCACAAAAAGAAATAAATATTTCATTCCGAAGTACCTCACAGGCTCCAGTCAACGCTCTTAAACCCACTCCAGAAAGTACAGATTCCAGAAAGAAATCTGCTGCACTTTTTAATCCGAGACCACGCAACAATGATTATATCGCTCTTACACACAATTGTGTATTTATGTCTCTTACATTTGTGTTTTAAAGTGGTCTTTCATTGCTTTTCCGTGTCTAGACGCCCCGTAGTTTCCTGGTTACTTCAGAGGCTCGAAAAGAAATGGAAGAATGTAAGCAGCCTTTGAAGTTTCCTTAGATCCAAGAAGTAAATAAGCTTTTTTTTTAAGTCACAAGAGCAGCTTTGATGTGTGAGCAAGAAACTTTTAGGTATCTGCAAAACGAATGAGGAAACTTTTTTATTTATGTTTTATTTATATGAACAATTAGTTCCTAATTTCATGAAAGTAGAAAAAATGAAATGCTGAAATGTGTGTGCATATATATATATATATATATATATATATATATATATATATATACATTTACAG
>JBBIGA010000040.1:33446604-33449131 GCA_037576975.1 Alestes dentex | reverse complement strand
TCTAACACTAAGTCTGTTTCGTATGTCAGGCCAATAGCATAATGGAGATTTATGAGGAAAAATATGATTGCCCAATCAACCTCCATTATGATACAAAAATGTCAAATGTCAACATGTCTGGAGCCAAAGCCAAGTAGGGAACATGACTGTGTGTGTGTGTGTGTGTGTGTGTGTGTGTGTGTGTGTGTGTGGATCACACGTAGCAGTTGTGGAGTTTTTAAACACTTCAGTGTTGCTCCTGGACTGAGAATAATCTACGAACCCAAAATATCCAGCTAACAGTGTCCTGTGACAGAAACTGACCACTGATGAAAGACTAGAGGATGACCAACACAAATTGTGCATAAGCTGAACAATTACCATTATATTTACATGTGCAAGATATACAAATGTGTTTAATTGTGTCTACTAGAGTGGACAGTGCATGAACACAGTGTTTAAAAACTTCAGCATATAACAAAATAAACAAAACAAACAACAAAGAGGAAAGCCTTGTGCAGTGTTGGGGGAAAAAGATAAATCAAAGGACTGGATGTGCTCTTTATTTCTCTCAAAGTGTCTTCCTCATGGTCTTAAGAAATCTTTCCTTTTGAGACTTGCTATCTGGTGGTCTTAGTTTTTCTCAATCACGTTCTTGGAAAGTGTCTCGGTTCTTCATGCTTGTAGGGTTTCTGTTTTCTCTTGAATAATGATTTCTCTAATGTTTCTTCCTCATGTTCTGAGGGAGTCCTTCCACTGCCACGTTCACGTTCTTCATTTGGGCGCTGCATGTATGGAAAGTTGATTTGGCTCAGTGTATTTATTTTATTATCCAAAAAGCTCTATACTTGTTGTCCACGCATTCTTTTTACAGCATGCACAATATCATCCATCATTCATTAATGTTGTCTCAAATATGCTGCAATCTGTTTTTGCTGATATAGCAATTTGAATGCCTGTAGTATTTTGGTTTTCAGAGATGGCTCTTGGCTGATGTTAGCACTTAGCACTGTTGCTATACCTACACAAAATTTATGGCTGAAGCTTTAGCAAGAGAAAAGATCTCAAGAGCACCATAAATGTAGGAGAAGCTCACCTTGTCATGGATTTTTTAACGCAATTTTTGTAGTAATGAAGTACACTTCAGAAACCCATTTCTATGAACAAATACGACACAGGAACAGTTTCTTTCCCCTCACCATCACCCTCCTAAAAAGCTGTTCTGTCACATGCTTCGCACCTACAGTACCTCAAATGCACTTCATGTACATTTTGTGTGATACATCCTGTATTTCTTTGTATTTTCTGTATATAAGATTTAGATTGTTTATCATATTGTATTGTTCATTTATACACTTATTGTTGTTGTTGTTTTAAACTGTTGTGCTTGAGAGACACCATCATCCTGAATCAAACTCCTCGTATGTGCTCCCTCACATACTTGGCCTATAAACGCAATTCTGATTCTTATTCTGATTCTGATTGTAAACTGACTGAACTGAACTGTATCGTAGATTTTCAGAAATTCACAGAAATACACACAAACGAAGCTTTGAGATCAATTACACTGGATTTTTCAAAGCAACAAACCTGCTTCCTCCTCCTCTGGGATCAGATATAATGTCACGTAGTGTGTGATGTGTGTGTGAGAGGATGAGAGTAGGGTTTGCTTACCTACAGCAACACCACCTCTGGCACAGGCTGGTGTTTATCACACTGCTCTCCATTAGAAGAACAGGATGGACATTACCATATTCATACACCTCATCCATCTTAGCTGTCCCTTCTGCTCAGAGTGCGCTGACTCCTCCCGAACGAGCCAATCCACACTCGAGGAGGTTTTCGTTCTTTCTCTCCCGCCATCCCTTTTCCTCTGAGAGTTAAACAATGGCCATTGTTTTGACACTCCAAAGATCAAGACACAATACAGTTGACAGGCAGTTTTCTTGATGGCGCGACAGGACGCTACAGAAATTCTCATCCTAATTTATTTAATGCTAACGGGGGTGAATCAGCACTGTCATTAAATCACTCCTAGCTGTTTTGCATTGTCTTTGGAGCCGGGCGCCAGGCCTGTAGCTATTATTTGACTTGTAAGGCTACCGAAGTATAAATTTCCCCTCATAAAACTGACGCCCTAATTTGATCCATCTGCCACCGCTGCCATATCCATTGATTGATGTGTTTCATCTCAGTGTGACTCACTGATAGCCGGTGTCTGCTTTCATGCCGACTCTGTGTTATTAACTTTTTTGAAGGATGGTGTCAAACAGGATTAATAGACTTACAGTGGAGTCGTGTTCCCTTTTAGTTTGCGCTCCAATTTAGCCGAACACACGCAAAAAATACAGACAGACCCACTTGGATGAACAAATATATTTATATAGATACAGATTTTTTAAATTTAATTTTGGTGTGTGTTTGTGTGTGCATAAGTATGTATGTATGTATGGATGTAGGTAATATGTGTAATATGTGTGTGTGTAGGTATATATACACACACACCAAACACACCAAAATTGAATAAAAAATCAGAGCACAAATGTGA
>JBBIGA010000040.1:33439104-33441604 GCA_037576975.1 Alestes dentex | reverse complement strand
GAGTCTCAATTAAGCCCAGACAGAAATAGAGGAAATCAATGGAGGTGGTATTTTGTTCATGTGCATAATATTCCTGTGTTAAAACCTGGGGAATGTCTCACTGTTGCTGTGAGGTGCATGGCGGAAAAGGCATTTACGGGTTGAAAGTCTGCATCTGGTGGCAATGCCCTTAACTACCAGCTTCCTAATGCCATTTATTCTGTTAAGAAAATCAAACCATTTGGTCTGTTAACAAATTCAAAATTTTATCTCAAGACCATCAAAGACATAAGACCAGTACAGCACATCGGCTCAAATACATCAAATCAATCGAATCAACCAAAAGAAGACCTTTGAAATTTGTGGCTCATCCTTTTTAAATGTCAGGGGCTATATCAGATGGATTTGATTTGTGCCACGATTGTCTTGTGCCATGATGGTCTAGATCAGTTTGATTTTCTGGAGTTGTCGGTAACAGGCCAAATGCTGGTGATTGAAGACATTGCCACCATAAGCACTTTCAACCCATCAATGCCTTTAACCACCAGCTTCCTAATGCCATTTGGTCTGTTAGACACAACTCAAAAATTTAAACGTATCTGGACCTTCATAGCACAAGACTGTCTTGGCACAAATCAAATCTATCTGATGTGGCCCCTGGCATTTAAAAAGGATCAGCCACATTAGGCAAATTTCAAAGGTCTTCATTTGCCCCATTCGTCATCCATCCTCTTTTTCTCAAGTAAAGGCAACCTGTAATATGCACAGGTCCTACACAAGACCATCTAATGACAGTTTCAACCAGAAATGCTTATAGGTTTTCATCAGTTACTGGATGAACAGGTTCCCATCAGGGCTGTAGAGGCCTGTCTTTGTACTCTGACTTGTCTCGGACTCACCCATCAATCTCACCAAATACTGTAGTTGGTCTTGACCAGGTCTGGAGGCCATAAAAAAGTGTTTCTGCAAGTAATGACGGTCCACCATGCCAAAATCACTGTCGCCATGGTGAATAATAATAAAAAAAAATCAACCAACAATATTAAAGCATCCACAACAGTCTAAATGTCATTGCTCTCAGAATAAAACTTTATTATCTCTGTTTTGTCTTTTTTGAACGGTCCATTTTTACGGGTTCTGGACCAGCTTCTTCTGCGATGTTCCAAAGCAGCTGTTTGTATGGCCTTACCAAAAGAAAAGACCTTGGCTAGTGTTCTTCCTCTCTTTCCTCATCCTCCTCCATTCTCCTTTGGTGCAAACAAAGAGACCTTTTGTCAGCTTTAATTAGCTGAGAGCAGGAAAGACCTGTTCTTTTCCATTTTCTGTGGGAAAATATTCCATCGATTTTTCTTCCTTTTCAGAGAAGGAATCAAAAACGAGCAGAGCTCAGAGCGTGCTCAGTACAGGATTAGAAACAGCAGGGGGCTGAAGGGTAGGGTGCCCCCCTCCCTGTCCCATAACAATTCACAACACCCAGCCCCTGCCGCAAGAAAGCGGCCAATTAGAGCACTCGATCCATCGTCCGTCATGGTTGACCTTTTGCCGTCTGGCTTTTTCATTTAGATGTTCTTTTTCATTCTGCGGTGAGTACAGCTGGTAAGAGGTTTCCATTAACTCTAAGAAATCAAGAGTTATAATTGTCATTATGCCATGCAATCATAACATTACTACGTTATAATATTTGCCAAAACATTAAAACCACCTGCCTAATATTGTGTAGGTTCCCCTTGCACTGCCAAAACAGCTCTGACCCATCAAGGCATTAACAAGATCTCTGAAGGAATCTGGCATCAAGATGTTAGCAGCAGATCCTTACGTCCTATAAGTCATAAGGTGAACCATGATAGTTTGTCCAGCACTTCCCACAGACACTCAGTCAGAGTTGTGAGGAGCTTGGAGAATAATATGAATGCTTTCTCAAGCATGACAATGAAGGTACATGCCAAAGTGACATCCACAAAAATGGCAGTATCCAGGGTTTCCCAGCAGATCACTGTCCAGAGCAGAACACTGCCTCCAACAGCTTGACTTCTTCCCATCCTGGTTCCATCTCTTCCTCTGTAAGCCATGCAGATGTAACTGGTCATCCACATGATGGAAAACAAGACATTCCATTGCTCCATGGTCCAGTACTTATGCTTACATGACCATTGTAGGCACGTTTGGGGTCAGTACAGGGCTCAACAAGACGTGGAGCCCCTTGAACAGCAAGCTATGATGCACCTTTCTATAATAGCCAGCATGTACTTTTTTAGCAGTTTGAGCTACAGTAGCCTTAGGTGCCAGCAGTTTACCAGTGGATCACCTTTCGTTGGATCACCTTCGGTAGATACTAACTACTGCATTCCAGGAATACCTCACAAGGTCTAACATTTTGGAGATGCTCTAAACCAGTTGTCTAGATCTTTATGCTCACCCATTTTTCCTCCTTCTAACTCATCAGCTTCAGGAATTGCCTTTCTCTTGCTGCCTAATATAACCCACCCCTTGACAGGAGCCACAACAATGAGATAATCAATGT
>JBBIGA010000040.1:33409677-33420348 GCA_037576975.1 Alestes dentex | reverse complement strand
CGCATTTTGGTGGCCCAAAATAAAAGCCGACGCCAAAGAGTTCGTTCAGGCCTGTGCAGTGTGCGCCGGGGCCCAGCACGGGACCTCTTCAACCTCTCCCAGTACCTCATTGCCCCTGGTCGCACATCACGCTGGATTTCATCACTGGTTTGCACTGGTGGCACTCAGTGGACCCCCCACAGCCAAAATCACAGCTGAAATTTTGTTAGAGCATGTAGTCCGATTGTATGGGTTCCCCAAGGACATCATCTCAGACAGAGGGCCACAGTTCACAGCCAAGTTCTCGAAGGCCTTCTGCCATCTGATTGAGTCCACCTGTAGTCTCTCATCTGGTTACCACCCTCATCCGGTTACAACGGTCAGACGGAGCGGACCAACCAACAGCTGGAGTGCTTTCTCCGATGTTTCATTGCCACTCGTCAGCACTCCTGGGCCCATTACCTCGTCTGGTCTGAGCTCTCTCATAACCTCCTCACCTCCTCTGCCACTGGACTCAGCCCGTACGAGGTGTGTTATGGGTTTCAGCCGCTGATATTCACTCACCAGGACTCAGAAGTTGATGTCCCATCGGCCCAACAATTGGTCTACAGGTACTGGCGTGTGTGGCGCCAAGCCCGTGATGCCATCCGGCGAGCCAATGCATGCTATGTCCAGCAACATCGCCGCTGACACCCTCAGGGATGTTTATTGGACCCTACCGGATCACCCACAGGATTAACCCTGTCACCTTCCGGCTCCAGCTGCCTGCCTCCCTTTGGATTCACCCGGTGTTTCACATTTCCCACTTCAAGCCCTTCGTCACCTCACCCTTGTTTCCAGCTGACCTGGACCCTCCTCCTCCTCGGTGGTCCTGCTTATACCATTCGGCGGATCCTAGACTCGCGACGCCGTGGTCGTGGCACCCAGTACTTGGTAGACTGGGAGGGCTACGGCCCGGAAGAACGGTCTTGGGTCCCTGGACGGTTCATCCTGGACCATTCCCTTATTCAGGACTACCGTTGTCGGGTAGCCTCCCCGCCTAGTCCATCTGGTGACGGTCCTGGAGGGGGGGTGCTGTCACACACACCAGACATGTGATGCACACGGGTCGACGGAGATGACGTACATCACAAAGTATATAAACAGGAAATAGGTAGATTCCAGTCGCTCAGACATTGAGTCGTTTCCTCACCCTCTTCAGTCATTCATCTCTGGTTCGTGAGTACTCACCTCTTTTATTATTACCTCTGTGTGTGTATGTGAATGTGGATTCCAGTGGGAATCTTTACTCGTGTTTTGAGCATTCATAGATCAACGTGCGTGATTCTACCAGCCCTCTCGTGTCTATCCGTGCTTGGGCTTATCCAAGTCCTGGCCAGGTACGTGCACTTTCTTGTCTCTGTTTTGTGACAGAAAGAGTTGCAGAGTTCCACAGCAGAGACTGGAGTATCTGTCCACAGGACCACAATAAGCCGTACACTCCATAGAACTGGGCTTCATGGAAGAGTGGCCAGAAAAAAGCCATTGCTTAGTGTTAAAAATAAGAAGGCACGTTGTGAGTTTGCCAAAAGGCATGTGGGCGACTCCCCAGATGTATGGAGGAAGGTGCTCTGGTCAGATGAGACTAAAATTTTACTTTTCGGCCACCAAGGAAAATGTTATGTCTGGCACAAACCCAATACATTCCATCATCCCAAGAACCCCATCGCCACAGTGAAACTTGGTGGTGGCAGCATCATGCTGTGGGGATGTTTTTCAGCAGCAGGGACTGGGAAACTGGTCTGAGTTGAGGGAAAGATGGATGGTGCTAAATACAAGGATATTCTTGAGCAAAATCTGTGTCAGTCTGCCTGTGATTTTAGACTTGGGTGGAGGTTCACCTTCCAGCAGGACAATGACCAGAAGCATGGAGCTGGAGCAGTTTTGCCTTGAGGAATGGGCAAAAATCCCAGTGGCAAGATGTGGCAAGCCCATAGAGACTTATCCAAAGTGACTTGCGGCTGTAATTGCCACAAAAGGTGGCTCTACAATGTACTGGCTTTAGGGGGGGGTGAACAGTTATGTATGCAGAAGTTTTGTTATTTTGTCCTATTTGTTGTTTGCTTCACAATAATAAAATTACATCCTCAAAGTTGTAGGCATGTTCTATAAATGAAATGGTGCAAACTCTCAAACAATCCATTTTAATTCCAGGTAGTGAGGCAACAAAACATGAAAAATGCCAGGGGGGGGTTAATACTTTAGCAAGGCACTGTAAATTATATATATATATATGTGTGTGTGTGTGTGTGTGTGTGTGTGTGTTTCTCTTTTCAAAAAACCTTTCCAAATGGATACACAGTAGTTTGAAAGAAATTCAGTTAAGCTGAAGTTAAGATGCCGTTAAGTAGTTGGGTAAAAGATTATAAAACACTCTGAGTGTCTTGGCTCCAGGGTATTTTAGACTCTGGCCGATACCCATTAGCATGAGTTTTCGAAGTACACAACAAAACACCTCTATGCATCGCTGTGCATAAGAACGTCTGCTAAATGCCATAAATGTATCTGTAAGTGTTATATAAGTGGGAGTGTGTGCGTGTGTGTGCGCTTTAAATAACACACACACACATTTGCATTGTCCTCTCTCTCTCTCTCTCTCTCTCTCGCAGCATCGTCGGGCCATTAGAGGAAGTGTCAGAGAGACAAAAGCAGGCCTATTTGCGCTACTTTGTCTAAATGTTGTCACTTTTGGAGGCTGTGGTCTCTGCTAATTAGCGAAGCCTGGAGACTGTCTCTTGGTCGCTGCAATGCATTGTGGGTTCTGATTCACTCAGGCGCTTCCTCACTACACTTCACACACACACACACACACACACTCAGACACACATACTGACAAATCTGCAGTTTTTCTCCCTCATAAGTCGCAGTTGTCGCTGGAAATAAAAGCATGTCGCAATTTGCTACTAATTATCTCTCACTCAAGTCTTGTGGATCAGAGACATTCTGTCAAAATTGTGGATTCTAAATTTTCAGTCAATACCATGTTTGGGTTTGTAAGTAAAAGAGGATGTATTTTATAATGCTTTGAATGCTTGGCTGAAAGAAAAGCTATCCTTTAAATTCTGACATCAAAACAAATCAAAAAAGATGTTCAGTCTCTATATTGTTAATACTGAATGTAAAATAAATGACTGTATAGGACTATAGAATGTATAGAACTATAACTATAGAATAAATATGAATACATTTTCTTAATTCCAAACAGGCCTGGCCTTATTCAGTTCACTCAGGATTCTTATTCTGCCCTCCATACCATTAGTTTGTTTTGTTCTTCTGACCTTCCAGAGGTAGACTTCCATTTGAGCTTCTTATCATGGATTAATGAGGAGACATTCTCCTCAAGAATTTTTAGGATCCATGGTTCCAGCCATAATGGAAAGTCAACCAAGCCCTGAAACAGTAAAGCAGCCCCAGATCTTGACACTACCACCATCATGTTTCACATGCAATATTTTGTCCTTATAGTGGGATGTTGTGTTGGCTCTACTGCCAGTGCAATACCACCACATCTATTACTTCTATTTTTCCTCTATTCCAAAAGGCCTGGGGGGTCAAGAAGACATTTTTGGCAAAAATGAAACAAGCCTTAATCGTCCTTTTCACCTGCAACTCTCCATTTTATTGATCTAACATCTACCACTTATACATCTCACCTGCATCATCATGAACTTATATAGACAATCCACATTGCACCTTCACCCCCAACACAAACTCAGTTAATCTGCACTTTCATATTTATCTTTTTTTTTTTTTAATTAATGCTATATTTTAATTCTGTATGTGAGGGACTATTCACCTTTCACTCACCTTCACACTTGTGTAAAAGTGATGTGACAAAGTGATCTGACTGCATTTGATGTGAACACCATTTTTGACCACTCTCTTTCTAATCGTGGAATCATGAGTGCTGACCTTATCAAGGCCTGCAGTTCCTTAGTTGCCTTACATTAAAATATATTTTTAATGAACACAACAATGTAAATGTAAATCTATCATCCCCTTGCATTCATGAAGAAATGGGAGCATTTGTTCACAGTAGATGAGTTTCGAAGGTCTTTATTGAGTGTGTTTTAGTACAATATTTCTCAGAAAGTTACAGTTACAAACTCTGACATACTCATCACAATAAACAGGTTTTAACTATACAGAGACACAGAGCAGGAAGGGACAGGGCTTATTTTTTTCAGATCGATATATACAGAACAGTGTGAACTAGTGTCCATGCCATGCTGCTAGTGTCCATATATTTCTCTCTCCTTCTCTGTCTCTCTCTCCCTCTCCTACAGAGATGTATAGAAGTACATGAAACTGTCTGACCTGACATACATGTGGATACACACACGTTGCTATTTTAAAAGGGTGTTCAGGACAGTAGTCTTTATCACACTTGGACACACAGGTGTACACACACACACACACACACACACACAGAGCACTGGATGTATAGTGTGTGTATCTATTGTCACTGTTGAAACAAAACTTTGTATGTCCATTTTTAAATGTTTTTTCACTCTATTTGAAAATATCAGCTTTACACTGCTACATGAACCAATTCAAATGGTCCATAATTATAGTTTACATTAACCTCCATTATAAGCTACCATTTGGTGGATTCAAGGTTTTGTTCCAACAACAATTAGAAAACATATTAGCAAAAACACACCGATCAGCTACAAGTGAAGATCATTGATTATCTAATTATGATGGTACCTGTCAAGGGGTCCGATCTATGTTGAGGTGTTGACTTGGCCTCCAACTTGGCCTCTGACTGAGCATCTGTGAGATGTGCTGGGCAAACCAGTCTAAACCATGAAGGCTAACATCTTGGTGCCAAATACCACAGCACACTTTCAGAGGTCTTGTGGAGTCCATGCCTTGATGGGTCAAAGCTGTTCTGACCCCTCGAGGAGACCCACTCAATATTAGACAGGTGGCTTTTAGGCTGATTGGTGTATAAACACCACATTTAGTTCTAAACCCTTTAGCCATGTGTTTATCTTGGGTGAGTCAAGCAGGGGAATGCATAAAAAGATGCCTTGGTGTCCTTTCGGCATGGTAGGAGAGGCTGCTTCAGTCATACCTACACTGAAGTCTGCTTATGAGTGTGTGTGTGTGTGTGTGTGTGTGTGTGTGTGTGTGTGTGTGTCTGCACTCCAGGCAAAGATTGATAAAATTAGACTTTTCATCCTAACACATCTGACCTTCTCTAGGCGTGCAAGAAGCTTCTTCAGGAAATGGAGACTATTCCTCATTGGCAACACTTCAGCTCCACTCATTCTATCTTGAATGTGTGAAACAGCAGAAGAGGGGGAAACAAATCAAACCAACATATGAAAAAAAAAAAAACAACACAGAAACATTCCTGAACACCAAGGATCTTTGACTGTGCTCTTGGAGACATGCCCTCCTGCAGAGTTTAGCTTCAATATTTCAGAGAAGGCAACCTCTACTCTTCTCAGGAGGCTTTAGACTAGATGTTTCAACACTGCTGTGAGGATCTGATTGCATTCAGACACACATATCCATCCATAAATCCAAACATCCATCCAACCAAACATTCATCAATCCAGCCAAACATCCATCCATCCGCCCATCTTTTGTCTCTCCCCTTCTTTTAGCCTGGTTGATTCTTTTTTCCCCATTGCTCCCATCTCCCTCTTTTTTGGCTTTGGTTTTAAACACTAGTTAAGTTAGTTCCCCCCCAACTTATGAGTGTCTCTGTCTCTCTTTATCAATCAAGTCATTCATTCAACCACTTCTTGTTTATCCATGCATTTATCTATCCCTTTATTTTTTCCATCTATGCATCTATCCATAACCTTCCATGCATTTTCTCCCCTCTTTTCTCCCTGTTAGTTTCCCTCTCTCTTCCTCTCATCCATCTCTCTGGGCAGTCTCTTGTGTGGCTGTGCTCATGGGTGACTCCGCAGGGCTCTGCCCCTTTTCCTCCTCTCTGTATGGTGACAGTGTAGAGAGAGTGGAGCACCGGGCCGTTTTTTAGCTGCGCGGCCATAAGGCAGGATGGCCGACAGCTTGGTTACACCCAGGACGAACGAGCTGGATGCAGGCCAGAGGAGGAGGAGAGGATACTTAATAATGACTAAACAGCCGGCCATTGAGTTCTAACAGAGAGAGAGAGAGAGAGAGAGAGAGACAGAGAGAGAGTGTGTGTCTCTATCAGCCTCAACACTGGTAATAATGCTGATAGAATGATAGAGAGCGAGAGAGAGAAAGAGAGAAAGGACAGAGTAAGGTATGTAGAGAGAGCGGACAAGTAGAGTGTGATGGAGAGAGGAAAAGAAAAATGTAGAGGGGCAGTGAGAGAGAAAAGAGAGGGAGATGAAAAGTAAAAAGGAAAAAGGGAAATGGTGAGGAGAGAGAGACAGAGACAGATGGAGAAGAAAGAGAGAAAGAGAGGGGAGAGAGAGAATGAGAGAGAGAGATGGTTAGAGTGACAGAATAAGAGAGAGAGAGAACGAGACACTGAGAGAGACAGCAAGGTGGAGAGTGGGAGACAGAGTGAGAGACATGTTCAGAGTCTCTCTCTCTCTTTCTCTCTCTCTCTCTCTCTCTGTACACTTGCATTTATCAAACACTCTCAGTCCTTCCTCATTACCTCCCAGACAACAAAACTGCATCCCTATTCATCTCACACCTACAACACACACACACACACACACACAAACACACAGACATTGAAAAGTGAATGCATGAGGCGTTCCTACTTTCATTTGACTAACGCTCCTTCACCATGGCAACCAATAGAAAAGGAGCGAGACACAACCCAAAGCAGAGACAGCAGTGAGTGTGTGTGTTTGTTGTGTAGAACGTCAATTATCCTTTAAGGAGAACATGCTCACTGAGAGGGTATCTGTTAACCCCTCATCCCCTGGCCACACACACAAACACACACACACACACACTGAAATCACTCTCTATGGCATAAAATGCCAGTGACAACATGCAACTGTGTTCAGTAATGTCTGCTGGACACATAATGTGTTTCAATACAGTAATGGGAGAGAGAGAGAGAGAGAGAGAGAGAGAGAGAGTGAGGAGGGAGAGAGGGAGAGAGCGAGAGAGAGAGAGAAAGAGAGAGAGAGAGAGAGACCTGACGTACTAATGCCTCATGCTGATCATTCTAGCATTACCTGACTGTATCCTGATCGGTTTTGCTGTAAACGTAAACACTTGATTTAGCGGCTTTTTGAAGACCCTGTTGGACGAACAGCAGTACAGCATATTAACAGTGCAATAACAATATTGTGGACGTACCAGAAAGTTTAGGTAGTGAACACATACACACACGCGCACACACACACACACACACACACACACACACACACACACACACACGCACAAACGCTGAAGAAAGTGATGCACTTGATACGCCATTTTCAGATGGAAGAAATATATCGACAGTTTTGCTGTCTTTTGGCCCAAACTGTCTTCATATATTTTGTTCCAGTAGATGTGAGTTCAATGCACTATTTCTTTCAGCCTCTACGAAGCTCCCCCAGACACTCTAATGACAAACTGACAGGAAGGACCCGAAGAAGAGCAGAAAGAAAGCAAGAAGAAGAAGAAGAAAGAGAAGCTGTACAGGCATGTGCTCGTCAGCATGGAAACACCTACAATGAACATCGTCCAGTTTCGGTAGCCTAGACGTTCCGTTTGCATTTTCCTACTAATGGTTTATACACAATCCGTTCATATTTCTACAGCATTCGAGCCAGCGGTTTCGGGGGGTTGTCCTTGTGGGCTTTTTTCACAACGGAACGCGAGTTCCTCTCCTCTCTCTAAACGTAACGAGTCCACCGTGAGTCCAGTATCGTTCCGGTCAACCTACACTGTTGCCAAAAATGCAAGCAGAAGAAAAGTATATACATACGTAATCCATTAGGCAGCACCTTCAATATGAAGATTTACTCTGGAGATAGATTTATATTTGTTTAAAGATATACACGTAGAAGCTTTCGGTCAGACGTCCATCGGCGAAAGCCGGCCATGTGGAGCTCAACAGGTAGTGATGCTGGGAAGCAGAAGGACTAGGAGGTATAGCTGTCTTTCGTTTGAATAAAAAAAAAGGAAAGAAATAAATATATAATGATGAAAATTGTTTTTTCCCAATAAGTACACTCTCGATGGTGATCTGATCTTTTGGTTCCTCTTTGAAACGAAAACAAAAAAATACCACCAATGTGAGAGAATGTGAAGGAAACCAGCGAAGACAAATCTCTGTACATGTCCTTGTATTAGAAATGGCTTGATTTGCATTGCGATCAGATGGAGAGATGGACATCCTGTGTGTGTAGTCAAGTGGACAGATGAATAGGCAGACAGACAGACAGGAATCCCTGTGTCGTTCTCTCTGGATGGATGGATGGATCACTACAGGCATGTCTCGGTTTATTCCAGCGTCGGGTTGGGTCGGGTTGGGTCAGGTCTGGTTCGAGACGTCCCGCTCAGACGACCCCTCTTCTCTCGGCGCTTGCGGGTCAGATCAGAATAATAGTCTCTACTCTGGCGCGCTCCGACGGGGTAGGGCTGGCCCGCTTCTGGCCCCGGAGCAGGCTTCCCGGCCCGTCGCTCGGCGCCCCCTGTAGTCATGCCAGGGCAGCGGGAGACTGGCACTGGTTCATGTGCATGGACTGGATGTTACTCAGGATTTTCTTCTGGTGGCCGGCCAGAGTGACACCTATCCTCAACAGATCTCTGTAAAGAGAGACAGAGGTCAGTGAGAGTGAGTTTACTGAGTTATAATGCTATAGTAATTAATAATAATAGCATACAATGCATTGCAACTTATATCATTTGATGCACAAATAGCTGGGGCAGCTGGTGGCCTTGTGGTTACCCTGCTATCAGGAAGTAGTGGGTTCAATTCCCAAGACTGCTAAGCGCTGTGTTCCTGGCTGCCTGCTGCGTCACTTGGTGAATGGGTTTAATACAGAGGAAGAATTTTGTGCTGTTCACACTGTGTGCTGTGGTGTGTTAACATATGACAGAATGCTAGAAAAAAAAATCCACTGGAAACGGTGAAGACTGGAGGAGTAGTAATTGGGTGTGTCTGAAAGTTTAGCGCCATTTAACTCTGATTTCCACCTTTTTGGAGCTCAAAGAAGCTTCAAGTGGAAGAAAATGTGATGAGATGAAGCTTATATGGACTCTGTGGTGACTATGTAGAAAAGTGATTTGGTTTTGAAATTCTTAATAAATAGAGTCAAAAATGCGTGACTCGTATGAGTATATAAAGTATACTTACATAAAGAAGAACGGAGAAAAAAATGAGTATATAAAGAAGGTAAAAAAAGGTAAAAAAGAAGGTAAAATATCAATTAAATGTATTAATGTCTATAATTAGATAGATAAACAGACAGACAGACCGACAGATAGAGATAGAAAGACAGACAGAGATAGACAGAAACATTATAAGTGAAGAATGAAATAAGTAACTATATTAGTCACAAAAATACTATTATTATTATATTATTATTATTATTATTATCATTATTGCTGTTGTCTTTTTTGTTATGTTCCTAGTAATACCAGTAGTGTTACAACTTGTTGACAGTGTTATATTTATTGCATTTATTTATTTTTTTAATGCAGGGAACCCCACTGAGACTGCCACCTCATTGCCGGTAAGTCCCTGTTTGCATCACATTAAAAATACATATAATTATGAATAATGAAAACACATCAATACACCACTAATCCACAGAGAGTGTACTACTGCAAGCACAGACACTTGCGACACTAAGTGCACTACCAGAGATTTGTTACTGCCTCAAAGAGAGCCTGCCTTCATACCAGCTAATAACGTCCTGCCACTGCTGCTGAAGTACAAACGCTACCTTAAGGATAACTGTACTCATCATCATCATTTAATTAATAATATGTTATTACTTTCTTTTAATTGCAGAGATCATAACCAATAAAATAGATGAAGGTTTCGTGGAGGTTATTCTGGAGTATTTCTAATGTGTTCATTACAATCATCTTTAGCCAGACACAGCCTTCTTCTCCTTCATAAAGTGAAGTTCTGTAACCCTATAGTCTTTTTACAGGGAGCACAGTCATCTTTGTGCATCGTGTGCTCAAGTTTAGCTTTTCATAACCTCATCCACCATCTGAACATCATACCATCATCTGCCACAAATGATTTCTTCGGCATGCTGCCCTGTATTTATAGAAGAACTGAAGACTTGCCTTGAGACCAATGTGCTTGAACCACATATGTATGATCCATTTTCAAAGCCTACAGCTGTTGCATTCAGGCCTCAGAGTGAGACTGACAACATCTTCTGTTCTCCAAGAAGCTGGTCATCAAGGAGGAGCCCATAAAAACTCCCACTCATTGCACTCATCACTGATAACACATTCCCACACATTCTTTAATCACAAATTCTTTTGACTAAAGAATTTATGAAAACATTTTTATAATCATATATGGATAGTATTCAGTATTCAGTATTCAATGCTCCTGCATTTTGATTTAAAATAAGTTAAAATAATTACACATTCTCTACAGAGTGTATGCATAATGTATATATGTGTGTATATATACATATATACATCTACATGTATGTGTGTGTGTAACATCACACACACAGACACACACACACACACACACATATATAAATATATATA
>JBBIGA010000040.1:33388153-33393016 GCA_037576975.1 Alestes dentex | reverse complement strand
TCTCTCTCTCTCTCTCTCTCTCTCTCTCTCTGTCTCTCTCTCTCTCTCTCTCTCTCTCTCTGTCTCTCTCCCCATTTCACACTAGGTCACACCCCCCCTCCACTTCATCACTACACAGTCTGGCCTCATTACACTCATTCACTCCCTTTTTAAATAGCAATAAAATACAGTTTTGGTGGTGGATGTGAACCCTTTTTCAGCTGATTTGTGATCAGTGTGTGTTGCCAGTGGGACTCTGGCAGTCGATGCTACATCAGCGCAAGGGGGATTCCACCATTTTTTCATCACTTCTGCATAATTAAATCTATAAATTCAGAGCAATTCTGAATTTTTGATGCAAAGGGCATCCATAAAAAAAAAATGCATAGGATCGAAATTGTTCACTGATGACAGAGACATTTAAAAGCTACCGTCGAGAACAGTCTGTACGATTGTGTTTCCTTAAGCCTGAGATACTGTTTAACAATAGCTTTGACTGTGGCCTGAAACATCACTCTTGGTAGACACACAAGGCAGTGCGAAATAGTACCCAACTGTTTATCGGGTTTATCGCTATTTTACTAGTAACAACATCGAGTTTAAAACTCTACAGTCATGCCACTTGGAAAGATTGTTTTGCAGATCAAATGGACGGCGCATAAATGGACGAGGTTGTCGTCAGAATAAGGAGAAGTACATTAACTGGGTTTGTTTTGTGATGTCACAAAAACTGTTCCTTGAAAACAGGCTTGGTCTAGATGGGGCAGCAAACATACCATTTGAAACAATATTTACAGGCCTTACTTCAGGCCTTTTTAATTCCAGAAAAGTGATATGGGCCCTTTAATATCTTGAAAGTCACTGCAGTCGCAATATGTAGTAGCAAAATCGCGAGACTGATATTTTGTCCGTATAATGACTAGCATTACTCATTACAGAAAACTGCAACACAAAAGAAATCAGCTGCTTTGAGAGACAATATTCCAATTCTGCTTCTTCTGAAAGCTATATTGCTCCGCTCCAAGGTGACACCAACCCGAAGGCACCAAGCCTGGCTTAAATGAAGCTGTGCAAATCAGATGATCTGTCTTCACGGGGCAGAGGGCAGCGGTCTCCATGACAGCAGAGATACAGCCTTCGCCACCGCAACCGCATCAGTCAGGCTTTGGCGACCAGGCCTGACGACCCACAACTCTTTTTTTTAACTCTCTCTCTTTCTCCCTCTGCCCTCTTCTCACTCCCCCTCTTTCTCTCCACCACTCTCTCTCTCTTTTCCTGAGTCTTTCTCTGATTATCTCTCTCTTACACACACACACACACACACACACACACACACACACACACACACATGCACTCTCTATCACTCTCTCACTCTACCCCCTCCCTCTCGCTCCCATCTCTTTCCATCCCTCTCTCTGATTCTCTCTCTGACACACACACTCTCTCTCTCTCTCTCCTTCTCACTTCCCTTTTTTCTCGCCACACTTCTCTCTCCCTCTCTCTCTCTCTCCTTCTCACTCCGCTTTTTTCTCTCCACACTTCTCTCATTCTCTCTCTCTGACACACACACACTCTCTCTCTCTCTCTCTCCTCCTTCTCACTCCCCTTTTTTCTCTCCACACTTCTCTCACTCTCCCTCTCTCTCTGATTCTCTCACACACACACTCTGTCACTCTCTCACTCTCCCCCTCCGTCTCCATCCTCTTTTTCTCTCTCTCACAGACACACTCCCTGTCACGATCTCTCACCCTCGTTCTCACCACCCTTTCTCTCATCCCTCTTTCTCTCTCTCTCTCTCTCTCTCTCACAGACACACTCCCTGTCACGATCTCTAACCCTCCTTCTCACTCCCCTTTCTCTCATCCCTCTCTCTCCTCCTTCTCACTCACCCTCATTCTCTCCATCTCTGCCCCACTCTCTCTAGGTTCCCCATCTTCCCTCCTCTCTCTCTCTCCCTTTCTTTTTCTCTCTCTCTCTTTCTTATTTACACTCATCCAAAAGCAAACCTCTGCCTTAGAAGTGAGGGATCAATATTTGATGGTTGGTAGTTTCAGTACAGAAGAAGCCCATTAAACATTGATGAGGGCTCAGCTCTGATCAATACCAGGCTGCTCTTCACACAATTACAAGTCTGCACACACACACACACACACGCGCGCGCGCACACACACACACATGCCCGCACCGCAGCCTCCATCCAGCCAATTCGCCGTGTGACACATCATGACCAGAAATGTAACAAACATGCTGACAGAAAAGAACAACTTCACACACCCACACACACCATCTTCAATAGTTTTGAAGACAAGCTATATTAGAGCCCTTATTCTGGAAAATGACAAGATGGATTTTCCACTCTTTTGCTCTCTTCATCTTCCGTCTCTGCCACAGACCACCGATGTGAAGCTCGACGTTGGGTAGAAAAAGCCCCTGCTTGGGCAGGAAATTGATCCTTGAAAAATAAAAGGGTACATTTAAATATGAGAAATAAAGACTTTACATCTCACAACAACATTAGTAAGTAGAAATTGCTTCTTGGAAATTAAAGGGGTTTTGGTCAGGAGATCAGCACATTTGTTTCTCTCTTCATATTTCATCTTATCACTTGATCTACCACCCATAAGAGTGTACAATTATACAAAAAAAAAAAAATGTATTGAGAATCATACCACCAGAAATGGGTAAATGTGTTATGTATTGAATGCATTTATTTAAAGGGTTAATGCATTTTTTTTTTAGCATTACAGCTGGTTATTTAAATTCAGTACTTGTCTGGTATTTAATCAAATTACCTGTCTTGACCAAATTTCCTTAGCATTCCAAAATCTAAGCCATTCCAAAATCTAGACTGCTGTTAATTATAATGCGGAAGCTATTAACACGGGCACTCCGTAAAACCTGGAAGGTCTCATTTGATTGATATGTTTAACAAATTGCTGGACAAATTGGCCAGAAATGTGCAACTTTTGACATTTGAGACCCCAAGCCGGGGTGTTATGGGGGATATCGACTTTATTACACTGATGTTTTACAATCAATCAATTACTAAGCACTTTAATTCAATTCCTGTGATATTAATAAAGGGGCTGTTTGGCCTGATAGCTATTATTTGGCCTTTGGCAAGCTGGTCCTAGTTCCAGGTGTGAAAATAAATGGTCAGCCCCTCAGTGCCTGAGCAAAAAAAGCTCAGTTCCTGCGGTGGTCCGTGTGAGCAGCTTAATAGCCAAAAATTATTCCATTCACAGCACAGTGGTTTGAATGAACTGGAACATTAATACAGAATTCAATTCAGTCATTGGTCTGTGTATTTTGAGTACATTACTGTGGCTTTGAATGTGGCTCAGCCAATCAGATCCCATTTTGTTTTTAGTTTTTTTTATAAGACTACACTGAGGCCAGTTCTGAGTAGAGAAACAGCATAATAGTATAATACAGGCACACCCGCATGCGCAGACGCACACACAGACACACTTATCACCTCCTTTCACGCCTGCTCCTCATGCTGACAGAGTGCGAATAAATTCTGACGTGTGATAGTGTGTGTGTGAGCTTGTGTGTGTGTGTGTGTGTGTGAGGCAGAATGAGTGATGCTCATGGATGGGAAGTCCCAGGCAACGAAAGGCCACAAATGCAGGCTTGGATAGACGAGGGAAATCAATATGGAAGTGAAAGTGTGTGTGTGTGTGTGTGTGTGTGTGTGTGTGTGCACGCACATCAGTGAGGGAAAGAAAGAAAGACAGAGCGAAAAAGAGAAAGATGTCTGCAGGGATGCAAGTGTGACACGCAAACAGTGGCAAGAAAGTCTTGGATCTGTTCAAGTCAACCACCGGGGATTAGAAAATATTACAAAACGCGCCCGCGAGTTTCAGCGCACAATGCTAGTCAGAACATCAAACGACGTGCTCCAGCAGATAAAACCAAGTTAGGCTAAATGCGACAAGCGTTTACATTTACAGTAGTGACTTACGAGTCATCCAGGCCGGCGCCGTCGCTTACAGGTTCTCCTCGGAGCTGCAGGACTGTGAACGCCTCGGGCGGTTTGACGCCACGCAAGTCCTTAAACTGTCCAGTGCATGGGTGGCCCACCCAAAGAGCTTTCACCAGTTCAGGTGGTGGGACCATTCTAGGGACAGATCATGATTTTTAGAAATTTGAACAGTCCACCACAGGCCAGACGTTTGAGCAAATCCTTGGATGTGTAAAACAAGAAGTGATACGCTGCTCTTTCAAAAGTTTGTTACAAGAAAACATCACAAATCAAATGTAACTAATAGGTTTTTTAGTGTAATGTAAGAACATACGCTGTAAGTCGAATTTGCTGGATGTGAAAGCTTGTGAGTTTTATCAGAATAACAACCCCTTGCCTTCATCACAGCAGCACAGATTCACTGCATCGTTTATTTTTTTTGGAAATATATACCCTCCGAGCACCTTTTCTAGCATGCAAACATTTCTGTCTTGTTTGCTGGATGCTCATTTGTTGGTCCAGCTTGTCTCATGCAGCTTAATGGGAGAAAGATCTGGAGACTGGAGAGGCTAACATGGGATTCGTTTTGCTCTGCTTTGGAATACATATATAATTCTGAAAGATGTTTGAGATCATAACCTTGTTGAATAATGAAATTTTGTCCAACGATACATAAACCAGAAGGAATTGTGTGATGCTGAAGATGCTGAAGACAGATGCTTTTCTTTTTTTCATGATGCAACACAAACTGAATGTCAGGGCACTGAAGACAGACCGGATGTGTCTCTTCAAAACCTACAGTTTGGGGTAGGTGGGGGGGTGGGTTATATTCATCTAGCTGATGCTCAGCATTAAGCCTGGTGACCTTTGGCCCATGTGAGGCCACTCCAGAGGGTCCCATTCTGAACAATGAGAAC
>JBBIGA010000040.1:33375653-33385653 GCA_037576975.1 Alestes dentex | reverse complement strand
CTGAATGCTCTACTGATTTCAGATTAGACCTGATGCCAAACTGACATAAAACCTTACTGGTTAGGAGTAGGGCATTAACGACTTCAGATTTTTTCAGGTCGACTTATCCGTCGAAGTCGAGTCGACTAGTCGTTTGATGACATCACAAAGACGCAGCGGAGGAACACAGGCGCCCAACAATGAGCAACTTTTATTAAAGTTCTCTGTAATGTTAACAGTCAACAAGACAATTAAACTAAACAAAGGCTGATACCTTGAATTTTCTGGAAAATTTAAGTGTAGAACAGAAAGTGTGAACAGTTTAAGCTGCGGCGCCACTCAGCGTCCTCTGGACCGGACGACTCCCTGCAGTGCTAGCGTTAGCCATGTTAGCTAGCATTAGTCATGTTAGCTAGCGGTGCCGTTTCAGACGCCGTGCAGAAAGCCGGTACTGTTCCTGTACTTTAACACCGACTTGCAGGTTGTGCAGGTCTCCGTGCTGTTTGTGTGTTTAGAGTGAAGGATCTCCACACATGTGATGTGTGTCTGTCTCCTCTGCTGCCGTGTCTCTTGTCTTGTTGTGGTTTTGTGTTTAGATTCCACTCGCGCCAACGGTACCGCCCCTTTTATGAAGGGACTACATTAATTGGTTAAGTCACGGAATGGGTGTCAGCCTCAGCCAATCAGAGGCGGAGATAGATACACAAGCGCACACAGAGAGAGGGAAAAAAAAAACCACAAGACTTGTCCACTTCTCTCAGAGGGCGTCGGCTTGTGCCTCTGAAGTCGACTAGTCTGTTAATGCCCTAGTTAGGAGTCTCACCTCCTCGCTCTTCAGCTCTCCGGAGAAAGAGCCCCAGCTCCAGCGCAGGACGCGAGACCCCGTGGGCTGGGCCCATGTGTAATAGACCGCCTGGCCTGGTCCGAGCTGATCCATCATCTGCTTCTGAGAACTAGTGAAACAAATTAATATCTTAATTTCATGATTACACCATCGGCTCACAAACACCAGAGGGACTCCAGTAAAGTCTGATGCTCTCGTCTGGTCTAGTTTCCTACTAGGAAATTTATTTTTGATTGCAAAAATGCAATCAGTGTCATGCAATCAGCTTCTTAGGAGTTTGAAGAAGGCAATTTATGTCAAATGGAGATCAGGAAAATCTGTATGGCAAATGTTCATAGGTGATGCAATACAGCAGAAATGCAACCACTACGCAGCCCTGGAAATAAAGCATCTAGAATAGTAACAGGCACAGAAACAACAGTCGGAGAAAAGCATGTGTATCCCAGAAACAAAACAACATTCGGTCTCACTCAGAAAGACACCAGAGAAGTCAAGAAACAGCAGAGCCAGTCGTACACAGTTCCGAATCTGGAAAAATGTGAAATCTACTGAAGACATCTAGGAGAGAAAAGCCAAGTTGTTTGCGCAGAGTAAAATGTATATTCAAAGAAGGAGGATTCATTCCGCAGCAATACGTCCAAGGAAGTTGCCAAGGTGAAGCACAGTGAAGAAGTAAATAAAACGACAGACTCAAGATCTGAACTGCTCCAAATTATGTTGCAGGACTCAGAAACAGAAATACAATTAATTTAATACTATATTATATATGAAATGTATTCTGTGTAATGGTACATATATAACAAGTTAAATACAAAAGCCTGGTTTCTAAGTTTAGGTTTATTGTTATTATTATTATTATTATTATTATTATTATTATTATTATTATTATTATTATTATTCAAAAGGTGCGTCTAATAGCCATAATTACCATAAATGAGCCTAAAGGCTACATAACGCAGGTTTCTGTGATCAGAGAGCTGAAACAGAAGGAGCAGTCCAGAGTTTTCTAAAAAGGAGTGAAAGAGAATAGAAGCCGGTTCTCCTTCAGTGGACAGGTTCTTAGTCAGTTCCATAAACACAGTACCACATTCGTGCCATGTGTTTAGGCTTTTACCTTCCTGACTACCTTACTGAGGCCCTGCATGTGTGTGTGTGTGTGTGTGTACCAGCGAGACTCTCTATCCTCCTGTTGTGTTAAGGAGAGGTCCAGCAACTCTTCTGGAACCCAAGTGGAGGTTCTACGCTCCTTGAGGCTTAAAAGATTTAAAGCAAGGGAGGAATATGAACAAAAAAAAAAAAAAAAAAAAAAAAAAAAAACAAAAAAAAACAATGACACAACCAACAGGCAAAACTAAGACAGAAAACACACCACAGAAAACAAGACTAACAGACACAAACAGACTAAACAATACATGGCAAAAGACAAAATAAAGGGACTTCAATAAACAGACAAATGACATTTTTTTTTAACATTCATTTGCAATTTTGTTTGAGAGAAAATCAAAAGTAATATTCTGGTTATCACTGACTCGCGACAAATCTCTAAAACATAACTGCAAATGGACATTAAGAACAATAAAACGAACGGGAATATAAACAAACAAACAAACGAGGAGGAGGATAAGCTACATTACAAGTTTTATGCGCTCCCATATACCTTTACTCTCTATGCTAGGCTTCCTTTATATAGTCTTCAGATGGTGTGCACATTTTTCCAACTTTAGGGAAAAAAAAGGTTAATAGTATTTTTGACTTGTTCATTTTAATAATGAATCTGTCAGGTAATCCCTCACCTCTGGTGGAACTCCAGATTTTTGTCCTTGGTGTGGTTGATCAGGAGAAAAGGAGCAGCGCCGTCGTGGTAATCGGAAAACCGGATCACAGCTGAGTGTTCTGTCAGGTTCACATCGACGATGATCCCGCCAAGCTAGGACCACAGAACACAGACGCACGAAACAAAACAAGGAGAACAGATGTTACTGCATATTTCTAACAGTAAGAAACAGAGTCTGCTGGACACATGCGTTTAAATATGCGACATCAGTGCTGAACAGTGTGAGCATGTCACTCGCTTATGCCACTAACAACAAACTATAAAGTGTATTTAGAAATGTGTGTGTGAATAAAAAGTATTATAAAATTCAGTCCAAGCAGCCGTTTTGTGGAAACACAACAATGACACTGAAGGGGTCACTGTGCTGAACCACTGCTGTCTGTCCGCACAAAGGGCCCCTTCGGTACCACTTTTTCTACACAAGAAATGTTGAGTGAACATGCAGTTAGATCAACAGTAACATCAATAAGTTGCAGGTTCAAACCCCCACTTTTTACCATTGTGTCCCTGAGCAAGACACTTAACCCCCCGTGTCTCCAGGGGGACCGTCCCTGTTACTAATGACTGTAAGTGGCTCTGGATAGACAGATATGTAGGTTTTGATTCAAACAATCAGCGCTTAGGAGGAGATGGATGAGCAAAGTGACAAGTAAATGCTAACTGAAGCCCCGGCATTAATACCACTTCAGTGAGATTCAATGAGATTTCCGCAGGACGTGCCATTTCTGTGTCTGTAGCTTTAAATGATAAGGAGGAGGCGAGGTGAGGTGGAGGGTGGGGGGAGGGGCCAGCTTGTGGCCACGGTACCACACGCTAATGTTTACAGTGTAT
Source organism: Alestes dentex (assembly GCA_037576975.1). Lineage (NCBI taxonomy): Eukaryota > Metazoa > Chordata > Actinopteri > Characiformes > Alestidae > Alestes > Alestes dentex. Next base: position 33,382,165 of record JBBIGA010000040.1, on the reverse strand, counting down.
AGCGGCTCGTAGACACGCAGTCCTTCAAGCGTTCCAGTTTGACCCAGAATCTGATCTGGATGGAGAAGCACCTGAAGAAGTTGAAACTCCGCGACTACAGCAGGACGTCTCCGAAAATAAAATTAACCCACTGGTTCTTCAGAGGCTGCATGAAGGAACTAAAAAAATACATTTGCGCTCATTTGTACATCTAAGCACTGAGCAACGGCCATGCTTCACTCGTTTGCAGGCCATGATGTCTCCAGAGGAAAAAGTGGTCTCTCACACGATCGCATTCACAGTCGGTGTAGCAACAGTTCTCTGGGCGGGCAAAGCATGAGAAAGGGGCAGTAACGGCATAAGGGGAAAATTCCAGATTGGGCCATCTGAGCTGTCGTTCTCTGAACGGCGGAGCAGGATGATCAAGGCCTGCTTTACACCTATCGCCATTTCTAGCCACTGCAGGACCATAGGCAGGCTACGGGAACTCGTATTAATGTGAAAAAATCTCAAAGTGAAATTTTTATGCCATGGGACCTTTAAAATTTGGAAGCACATGTGAAGAGACTGGAAAAAGTAAGCGTCAAAATGACTAATATAATGGAAAACTAATATGATATAATACAGTGACAGCCCCAGACTAGTGCCATTCAGGGGACTTACAGCGCTGTCCAGGTGCAGTAAAAGGCAGTTCTCAGGTTGGTGAAAGTCGATGGCTTGAGCTGATGTCTGACAGCCGTCTACCTTAACCTTGAGCTTCTTCGAATCCCTCTCAGGCCAGAATGGAATTGCAGCCTGTGGGGCGTGAAGAAACAGTTCAGAACTTCAACCATCACGCGTCACTTCAGCACTAGCAGAGCAGTTAGTACTAAATTAAATCGCTGCGTGTTAACCTCTCCAGGCTTTGCCTCGGTCCAGTCATCCTTTCCCTCCTCACACACCCGGATCACATGCTTACTTCTGTTCACCAGCATGTAGAAGGGCAGGAAAGACACCAGCCGCGTCAGGCTAAAGCTGCTGGCGTCGATCTTTACTCCAACCTAAAAACAAAGTCACAGATAATCAAGATAATCAACCGGATTTATAATAATAATAATAATAATAACAATAACAACAATAATAATGATAAGAAGAAGAAGAAGAAGTAGTTTATTACTACTCATACTGCTACAAATAATATTTTCTATCAATTACAATCGTTTAAAATACTGTTTTTTCAGCTTTCCAATGTTCTGGATTTACTGGATTTATTTACATTTTTGGCATTTAGCAGGCGCTTTTATCCAAAGCGACTTCCTTTCCTTAACTACAGGGGGCAGTCTCCCTGGAGCAACTTGGGGTTAAGGGTCTTGCTCAGGAACCCAGTGGTGGTATGCTGAAGGTGGGATTCGAACCCATATTTTGCACTGCTCGTCTTGGGTGCAGTCGTAGCGTTAAAAATTTCATCCGGGATCAGTAAAGTTTTCTGATTTTGATTCTGCTATTTTCTTGCGTAAAACACTCAAATTTTGTGCCTAAAATAAAAAAATACCATAACTCCTTATTGTTAACATAGTAACTGAAGTAATAATAATAATAATAATAATAAGACTTACCAGGTAATCTTTGGCCCTTCCTTTACATTTGACGTCACCGTAACTACCAACTGTGTCTATGGAGAAATCGTCTGACAACTCGCTGTCTGAAATCATCAAACGGACCTACAGAGACAGAAGCAGACTTAGTGCGATTACTCGATGCACGCTAGGGTTGCTTGCATTGCTGCACGACATAACGGCTCCAAACCTTGTTATTCTGCAGGAAGTTGCGGGGTTTGAAAGAGAAAAGGAGAGGCATGTCGTAGTCTTTGGGGTGTTTGCGGTGGATGTCATCGGCCTTATACTGCAGCAGCCTGCCCGTCTTGTTCACCATCCAATAGGGAGAGTGGACGGCCACCACCGCCTGCCCCGCCTCCTTCTTCACATGAACCGCAATGTCCAGCTCAGCCCTCGAGCCCTCGCCGTCTTCCTCGTTCTGCTGGAGCGAGCGGAATGTGATGAAGTTGATCTCATCGTGGTCGTTGCGGAGGTGATAGTGGGCCTCCCAGTTCTGCTCCAGGTAGCCCAGCAGCCTCAGCTCCAGACTGGAGTGGTCCATGACAGCAGTGTGGAGCTGCGACGAGTGGCCTTCCTTCAGCAGCGTGGGCTCAGGGCTTCCACTGGCCTGTCAATCAAAAACACGCAGAAAGTTATCACTGCGTTTTCCTTCTTACAGTATTAGCTTTGCCTGTGCGTAAATTGTTAACTGTGTGTTTTGGGTCCGAGAGATTACAGTTGATAAATGGGAAATTGGACGACACTGGCACATTCTATATTTTATATATATAATAACAGTAAATACCTTTATTACCATTAAAGGATTACCTTACGTTCACTGCTGCCGAGTTTTATTGCAGCTCTAATAAGATTCATATGCTCCACAAGGTTTTATTTAGAAGATGTATAAGATGTGCTAAAGTAGTCGAAGTATTGTGGTAAAGTAGGAGAGATTCTTAGGCTGTGAAACTTCATCGTAGGTCTATCGAATTTTTTTTTTGGTCAATGTTTTCTCTTCTGGTAACAAAGAATATTTTTGGTGCATCCCTGGTAAGAGTAAATCACAGCACACCGATGGAAAAAGTCAGTGAATTGTTAATGTTGTGATGTACTTGATTCCATCATTTTAACCACACACACACACACACACACACACACACACACACACACACACACACCAGCAACACAAACAGCAGACCCCGGGGGTTACGTTCCGAAAGCACCCACGAATTGTGAAAAACGCGAATTTATGATGTGGTAAAAAAAATAAGGCCAAAAAATGTCTACTTTTATAGTGTAAACCCTAAATATGAAGGTGACCGTTATACAAGAACACACCACAGCACACAGTGTGAACAGTGTGAAATTCTTACTGCATTTAACCCATTCACCAAGTGAAGCAGCAGGCAGCCAATAACACAGCACCTGGGAGCAGTGTGTAGAGACGGTAACTTATTCAAGGGTACCTCAGTGGTACCACTAGCAGTCTTGGGATTCAAACCCATGACTTCCTGATCGCAGAGTGAACGCCCTAACCACTAGGCCACCAGCTGCCCCAAATATGCCTGCAAATATGTTCCTGAAACACTTTTAAGTAATTTTATACTCAGCTTAACACATTACCCTTAAAGAAAACGAAATGGTAAACCCGTATCTGTACTGTACAGTTTACACTGAACTCCCGCAGTGCTAGAATGTAAATAACGATGTTACCCCGTATAGACTTTTCTTTGGTATAAGCAGGTAAATACAGTAATACATTCATTTCATTTACTGCAATAAAATTACAGGGCTTTAGGAAGAACAAAGCAAAAAACACAAGAACACCCAGCGAAACACGCAGGAAAACATTACGATGCGGAAATCCTGGACAACTGAGGCTGCAAACTCTGAACTGCGAATACGTGGGGGAACACTGTATTCACATACACATTCGAATGTCTATGTTTATATTTATTGTCTTAGTCATAAAGTGTACTTTTTATTTTATCTTGTTTTGTTGTATAGCCTTTAATTTGCTTATTAATTGTTTTGCTGCTCTTAACTTCGTACTGTCCACTTTCTGCCGTAACAATGCAAATTTCCCACCCGTGGGAATAATAAAGGTTTATCTTTTCTTATCTTAACTGTAGTATGTGAGAAAAAAATGCACCTGAAATAATACAGCATCATATCATGGGCAAAATACTAACATAGGTTGGCTTTTTGATCTCAGTATATATTTTTAACTGTGCACAGTGTACAGGTATTATGTCTTGTACCAGTAAGCTGTAGGTGATTGGGTAGGGCAGAAGGTTCCTGAGCAGCACGGTGGGCCACAGATGAAGGACGTATGGTTTGTCGAACTCCTCCTGCGAGCTGTGGGACGTCACTGTGTCCCGCACAGGGACCATGTTCACCTTAAACACGCGTGTGTCGCTGTTGTGGTGGTGGCATGCTCTCTCTATGCATTCATCAGGTTTCTGACTGACTTCGTCATAGCTGAAGCTTTCTGAGGGCTTGAACTGCTCCTCTCCCTCAGTTACAGGCTGGAGGTGCAGCGGTGCTCTGAAAGGAAGAACAGGTAACACACCTGTCAGTGCACTTGATCAGATGAGCCGTTCTTCAATCGCTCCGAGCAATCATACATACATTCAAAAGTTGTGTTGTAAACACTGATAACTTCAACAAGGTCACCATCACATCACACAAAACGGTATTAATGGGATGTAGCTCATCTGCTCTTGTTACTGACTTGTAAGAGCCTAAAGGGACACAGAACTCCTCGTTGGGTAGAGAAACGCCCAGACACGTGGAGCCCTCAAAGACCCGGATCGGCACCGAAAAGTGATTAATGATCTGGAGACAGCAGAAAAGATCATAAGGGTGTCATAAAATAGACTGGATTATTTATGCATGGAAAAAAACAAATACATACAAAATGTGTCATAACTTAGCAGACTTTTCCAACTGACGAGCGACGGACAACTTTAGCATATGATTAGTTTTTCACACGCTGTTGCATTCACTCTTGAGGAACAAATACCTGGAAAGGTGACCGGATCTTGGCAAACTTGCTCCCTTCGTTGGACGAAATCTGACAGACGAAGAAGCGTGTGACGCCAGACTCCAGGTGCATGACGCTGTACATACCCCGGCCCACTTTGATTAGTGGGATGATACTGGCGGTGGTGTGGCCGACTGGAGCTGAAACCATTCAAACAGGAGATTCAGGCATGAGTTCAGTCACAACTGCTCTACATTTGTATTGAAAAGTGAAAGTGAACCATAGCACAGCACACAGTGTGAAGTCTGAAATGTGTCCTCTGTATTTAAACCCTTCACCCAAGTGAAGCAAGGGTACCTCAGCAGTGCCACTGGATTCAAACAGCTCCCTAACCAACAGGCCACCATCTGCCCGAAAAAAATTCTACCCACAGCTGGATTTAATCTTGAACACCCCCTCAGTGTGGAACATTAACCAGTAGACCATACAAGGGGTTTTCCGCGGGTCTCTCTCTGCACTGAAATCAATACCTACGTTTAACACCACACCTTATTAGGCTGTGAGTAATAAAAGTCTTAAAAATAGTCTGTAATTGTAATTCTTTTATTGACTTCAGCAACATATAAAAAAACATTCTTGGGCGAATTTTGATCGGACTGGGGGTTCACAATCTCGACATTTTAAATTTCCAACGCTCACCCCACTCCCACTCGGCTTACACCGTTAGCCTCGTTCTTACGGACTACGTGGGGGAACTAGATTGGTTGCGCGTGGAAGAAAAATACGCAGTAACATGGCGTATGAGTGAGGGTGTTTTCCTTTTCCTTCTTCTGTGGCTTAGTTCTGTGTTTAACTGTGTTAGGATCTGGACTGAGGCTAGGGTGTGTTTCGATTAACACCAAAATTCAGGTTCCATCACTGTCGAACGAACGGATCTGTGGTGTAACTCAAGGACCCCCTGTATTGTGTATTGTACTGTGGACTGTATTGCTGAAGGTGTATAATTCAATATTGTTCCTCGAACCAGTGCCTATCAGGCCCTGCCTCTGTGTAACATAACAGCAGACTGTCTTACTTGGCTGGATGTAGTTCTTGCTGCTGAGGCTGGTCATTGCGGAGAACTGATCGGCATCAGCAGCAGTGAGTGTGTAGTCCATGTTGAGGCTCTCTCCGTCCTGGAGCTCCACAACACGCTCTTTCGACTGCTTTCCAATAGGCTTGAACACCTCACTGTGCAAAACAGCCACCGGCAGCCCCAACCGGTTCTTCACCACAAACGGAGCCTGGTCTTTCTGGAAACACTCCGCCGTCTGCTTGGCAGCCTCCGCAAATGCCTGCAAACCATCCAGGAGCAAAAGGGCAGGCAAATTATAGGGACTTCAAATGCTAACAGTGCTAATATTTACAAAGAACAAACACTGATGGGTTTAAACAGTGGAGATAGTTTAATAACAATTAACATTTAAAGAGAAGAAGAACTGCCTCATGTTTACAACGCTGAGATAAATGCAGGCACGGCGAAATGGATGGAGCACTCTTACCGTCCCCAGGTTGCTCAGCATGTTTAGTCCACACTTAGAGATGGTGATGTTGAGTTGGTCTTTGCTAGTGATGCTGATGACTGTTTTGTAATCGGGCACAACGTAGTCCACTTCATCAAATACACCCGAACGCTTTGCTGGTTTTTTCTTCATCTGTGTTTATTCAAGAAAAAGGAATTTTGTTTGGTTGTATTCGATTTTTGCCTTGAGGAGTATACAGTACCCCCCCCACTTTAACGCGGATCAGCAGTCGCAGTTTCAGTCCATCGCAGATTTTTTCTGAGAACCAAACTAATAATTGTTCTCTGAAACCCCCGCACTAACGTGGCAACTGCAGAAATGTTTTTTTTTTTTTACTTTTGTGACGTCCGGGCCTCGTCCGCCACGCCCCCTCGTCCTCGTGCTGGGTTGCTAAGCACCGCGCCCAAACAT
>JBBIGA010000040.1:33357003-33375553 GCA_037576975.1 Alestes dentex | reverse complement strand
AGAGAGAGAGAGAGGGAGAGAGAGAAAGAGAGAGAGAGAGAGAGGGAGAGAGAGAGAGACATGGAAAGCGTGCGAGGGAGAGAGAGAGAGAGAGAGAGAGGGAGAGAGAGGGAGAGAGAGGGAGAGAGAGAGAGAGGTGACATCGGGTCACTGGTTCAGGCTGCTTTGATGTGATCCAAAATAATGACACATGAGGAGCTTCTCTGTCTAAACTGGGCTTTAGGAAGGAGTTAAATGTGAGAAGGAGAGGCCCAGCGAGGGTGATTATCCCGGCACTGGAACATCAGGCAGTGTGTGTCACCTTCCCGAGTCACTTTTACTTTGAAATCCAGGAGTAATCAGAAGTGCCTGAAGTGCATGAGGTCATCAGTACACACTCCAGTCTAATCTTAGAGCGGCAGGTGATGACATCATCAGCAAAATCGCAGTGGAACTGCGGAGGCAAAACAGCTCTCATCCATCGGAGTATGCACGCGTCCTCTTACATCAACCTTCAGTTTGTGACCACAGAGCGTCTCTTGGCTGGATATTTTTAGGTGGTGGACCACTCTTAACCTAACGCTTTCTGACACGTGCCCGACACATCATCACGCACCACGACGCCACTACATCAGTGTCACTGCTGTCCACCAGCCAGGGCTCCACAAGTGAGGGGCAACCACTATAAGCTTTTGTTAGTTTTAGTATTTTGTATATTGTCCACTTCACATTAATACAATTGATGTTTTTGACTTTTTAAGGTCTGAATCCCAGGTGGGGCGGCCGGAGGTCCTCTCTCTAGTGGACTTTGCAGGTTCTCCCCATGTCCGCATGGGTTCCCACCAAGTGGCCTGGCTTCCTCCCACAATTCAGGTGTATTGGAGATGCTAAACTGCCGCTAGGTGTGAGTGTGTGCATGTAAATATGTGTCTATGTGATGGACTGACAATCTATCCAGAGTGTTTCTCTGCCTTTTGTCTTACCACTGCTGGGATAGACTCCAGCACCCGCCCACCGCATGACCCTGGTTAAGGATATGCAGCTCAGATAATGAACGGATAAACAAAAAACATGTTTTTCCATAAGCAAAGATGAGATTCATGTCAGGAGATTGGCTAGGCCATGCAGAAACCAGCCGAATATCTGATGAAACGTCCGTCTACACCAGTTTCCAGGCCAATGGAACATTTATATGATACGGTCCATCACGCTATTTATGCTTATTTCGATGCCATAGAATGCCCCAGTGCTGTTTGTAGAGAAGCAGGCCCATATCGTGATGCTTCCACCTCCATACTTCACCATGGGTTTGATGATCATGGGATCAAACATGACAAACTTGTTTCAATTGCTCCAAAAGTGCTAATTATCCTGCTGCTTTCAGATTCTTCTGCAGTTCTACTGGATTCTCTCTCTCTTACCTGTCTTATCATATTAGTCTAAGAGAAATCCTATCTTATTGCACCTGTTTAGGTTCAAATTGCTTTTCAACTGCCAATTATCAAACCATTTGTACTGACAGGGATGTCCAAAGAGCTCTGTAGCTCCATTTGAGTGCTGTTTAATAATGTCCCTGAGGACTTTGAGAAGGTCTTTGAGAGGACCCTAAGGACTTTGAGAAGGTCTTTGAGAGGACCCTGAGGACTTTGAGAAGGTCATTCTAAGGACTAAGGCAGCTACTTGTAACAATCCTACCATTGTCACTAGGTGCACTTTGCAAGAAAACATTTGTACTTTCATTTTGCAGCATTATTAGGCAGAACTAAACTTGTTAGTTTTATTTCTTTTTCTACAGATTTGTTTTTATCTTTAACCTTCAACAGTTTAGATGAAAGTATAAGAAACAATGACAAAAATGCTGTACTTGCTTCCCCTCACTGCACATGTGGAAGGTCACACTGTTAGGATAGACCAGGTGTAGTTTTAGGGGCTACACTGGACTGTTTCATGCCAACACACCTCAGTCCTTCGTCATCCAGACAACAAAGCTATGTGCCTGGAAAGGAAACTTCAGACGGTGTCTAAGACAGAGCATGAGGGATGGAAAGAATGGGAGGTTGAGGAGGAAGAGAGAGGGAGCGGCGGAGAAAACGTCAGAGATGAGAAAGCGAAAGAAAAAAATGGGGGTAAAAAACGAGAGACTGGACCAGTCGACGTAGCTGCTGCTCGCGCCTCGTGCTGACACCGTTTCGGAGAGTGGCTCAAAATATTTGATAACATTTTTCAAATGAAGGCCCCGGCAGATTGTATCTGGACGTGGCCTTGTCTTAGCGGCCGTGGCGCAGACTCGCGGTAAACATTCGTTTGTGATGGCAGATTGTGCCGGCTCGCCTCCGCATCCTTCATGGACCGCTTCACGGGATTACAAATCGAACACCTATCCACTGTGAGACAAGATAGAAAACAGGGGGTTTTCATCATTTGGCCTGAAAGTCTGAGGGTGATTTATTGGGCTTGCCTGGAACACGCCTGGAAAACAGAAGAACAGCCGTCCTGTCTCTGCAGATCCTGATGTATGGCGGTCCGGGCAGAAACAAATGGGCTAAGCTGAGCTGTATGCAAGCCTTAAATTCAGTGCAGGAAACTCACAGACATGGACACTGAGCATTAGCTGCAAATCTGTGAGGATGTCACTGAACTGAGGTTGGTGCTAGCCTGCTACTACATGCCAATAACGATACTGTTGACCACCTTGCTAGCTAAAAATATTCCAGGGAACTCAAAAGAAGGGATTGTGCCCCTGCAGTCAGAAAGTGATGGCTTCAAAGCCCAGGACTGCCAGAGGATCCAGTGAGATATTCATGAGCAAGGTACCGTCCCCACGCACAGCTCCCCAGATGCACCTGTTGGTGGCAGCCCACTGCTTCACTTGGTGAAGGGGTTAAATGCAGAGAAAGAATTTCACACTGTTCACTGAGGTGTGTTCACGCATGACTATAAGGGGCCACTTTACTTTAATTTAAAATTTTAATAAAAGTCTTAGCTGAAAAATTGCAGTTGACTTATAGACTGAGCGTGTGGCGGGTACCCTTTAGATTACAGAGCATCAGAGAGTGCAGATTAGATGTCGGATGACGAGAGAGAGACATCACCAGCATTCGCTCACATGGGCATGTCAAATGTTTAAACATATGGTGCTTGAAAACTGGCACAAGGAACCGTGCCATACCACGAAAAATATTTCTCCATTACAAATAAAGTGACCCGTACCCAGACTGTCACGCTCGACGGCGGGGCTAAAAGTGGCCCGCAGCCGAGTTGACTACATCGCTGCTTTTTGATTGGTCAAAATGTGTCGTGACAACAGACTGACTTGGAAAGAGGCCATCGTTCTTTTCTTTGTTTGTTTTTGGTTGTTTGTTCACACGAAAAAAACAATGGAGATACAAACTAACAACAGGGAAGTGGATGAAGTCCAAGCACCACTATCTATTTGGGCTGAGGATAAATTTCAGCTAAGTACAGCCACACCATGACTCAACCTCCCAACGATGCCACATTTTTTTTCTCTGATACACTGAAGATAGATAAGTTAAGCAAATGAAAGGTATTCAAATGGCAAACAGCATTAAAACCAGTGGTAAACAACCCTCGCTCCTCATGGAGATCTACTTTTTCCGGCATGTTTATGTATCTACCATGCTGCCCTCCCTCCCCTTTACTTAATCACCAGGCAATCAGGGACCTCTGAAGAAGTTCAGTATCCGAAGTAGGCATGGTAGATCTTGGCTGGAACTAGACTTCTCAGGAAGGCAGATCTCCAGGAAAAGGGTTGGTGACTGCTGCTTTACACAACGACAAAGATAAACAGATTAAATCAGAAATACCAGCACAACTAATCTCTAAATCTATGGAGCCGCAACAAAAAACAAGCTGTATTTCTCAGTTGTACCTCATTGAAACAGGTGGAGAAACTCAGAAAAGCTACGAATGATGTGTTCGCAAATTTGATTTCAACTTGGGGATACAGAATGTAAACTGGATGCAGATTGTAAACTGACTGTAAATGCAGTTTGCTGGTAGCTCGCTATGAAATTAAACATGCGGCAGCGTAATTAGCTGCGGACGGCAGAGCAAAACAGAAGCGTGACTCTCGACCTCTGAAGGCCAAGCGCGCACACACTCCGCGAGAAACGAATATTCTTTCTCTCCCACACGCTGCAATTTCACGTTCGAGTGCGGCGGCTCCGGCGAGCGGAGAACTGTCGCGAACTGTCGCCCGTCTCCGTTTCCTTTGCAAAGCCAAGAACAACCTTTAATAACCTTGAATTGACTGGAGCCGGATTTCAATAAAAGGCGCATTATCGCCGGAGCTCTCTGGAGAAGGAGTGTGTGAGTGTGAGCCAGAACAGAGCGGCGTATTGGGCCGCTTAAGCGCGCCGTATGCTCGCGGAGGTGTGATCGAGTCAATCAGCGAGAAGCACTTCGCCGAACGCTGGGGATCAGAGTGCACCCTGATGACAGGCTCCGCTGGCTCTCCAGTATAAAAGACAAGTCCAGGCTCCGCAGGTGGAGGAGTGTGTGTGTGTGTGTGTGTGTGTGTGTGTGTGTGTGTGTGTGTGTGTGTGCATTTGATTTCATCCCTAGAAGTCAGTCTTTGTTCGTGCTGACAAAAGCAGGGTGTAATTCCAAGTTAACTTCCCCTCACTCGGAGAAATACGGCTTAAACTGTGGATTCCGAGCTGTCAATCATCACTACATTTGCGTGAGTGCGTAGGACATATTTTCTTCCTCTTTGGTTGTGTTTGGCACATATTTGACATTTTTTTGACATCAAAACAGTTGGAAGAAAAAGTTCCAAATTCAGACTCTAAGCTGTTGATCCAAAAAGTAAATCAAATCGAAATGGGAGTCATTATTTATAGAACGGTAATTATTTACGCATTTACATAATTACAGGCTGTCATGATTATCGGACTAAAAATCATTTAAATGCACCTTTTCGGTGAATCAGCAGTGATTTGTTGGTAATTTTCAAGTAATTGTACATCTCCAGCTGAAGAGGTCTGAACTGGGATGACGTTAGAGGCCGAACCCGACCCAACCCGTACCCACGGCTTCAAGACCTGACCTGACACGACCTGACTGGTGCAGCAAAAGCTTGGGCATCCCGGGTCAGATGACAGATATTTTGCATATTTCTGATTTCTTTTATTGAGAACATACTTCTGCATACTTTAATATACAATTACTGCTTATTTGTTGAATGGGTGTGTGTGTGTTTCTTCATTTCTTTATTTGTATTTCATGTTGACTTGTTTTAACACATGCTTTACCATCATCTTTGATATCTGTGTTAGAATCAGAATTCATCATTTGGTTTTCTGTGTTCATATTTTCTCCTATTTTGAGTTTCTCTTTAGTTTCTCTGAATGAGTGACCTCATCTCTCCCAGCCTGGTCACTTGTTACATTAGGTATGATTTCTTATTTTTAAGTCATTTGGTAAATATAAAAGGTACAATCAATAATGGCAGCCCAAATTACATTTCAGCAGTGTAATAGCCTAATTCCCAACCTCTGAGTTCAGGGTTTGGTTTAGAGGCCCTAAAGTGGTAGTGTCTACTCTCACAGAGAAACAGTAGAACATAAAGGAGTGCACACTCTCTCTGGAGCTTCAACAGAGCTGCCGAAAACCTCTGGGAGCTTGTTAGACATAGTCCAGCACCCACATTCACGGCCCAGAGCGGAGCATCTCTCTCTCTCGCTCTCTCTCCCTCTCTCTCTCTCTCTCTCTCTCTTTCCCTCTCTTTCGCTCTCTCTATCTTTCTCTCTCTCTCTCTCTCTGTCTCTCTCTCTCACACACACACAAACACACACAAAGAGTTTGACATCCAAACTTGTTAGGACTGTTGGGACTTACTAGAGCATGAAGATCCACTACATACACAAACACACACACACACACTCGCACACACACACTCACACATAGGCGAGAAGACAAGGACTTTTGTCTTATTATGGCATTTCACAACATCTCTATTCATTCGTCCCTGCAGTCAACCTCTTGAAAGTTTCACCAGTCTTGTCATATCACTCCTGAAATGCACACACTTTATCTGAAAAGTAGCAGCTGACCAATCAGAAAACAGCAATTAGGACAGAAATATGAACATACTGCATTACTGTACACACTCAAGCACCATAACATAAAAATGTGCATATTAATAAACCTGTTTTACCCACAATCCACTCTGCAGACAGCATGCACTGGGCCATGGGCCCTGTTAGAAGCCTTGGCCCAGTAAGAACTTTAAGACTCTTCCTACTGCATGTATAGTAGAAAAGAACAAGGTTTTCAAATATTAGCATTGTTTGTTAACAGCCTCACTAGTTTGTGCTGTTGTAAGTGAATGGCTAGACTTCTCCTTTCTCGTCTAGTGAATAAAAGGAGCCTTGTCTATTCGTAACTCGACCATAGCCAATTCCAACATTATAGCTAGGTCCTCGTCTGTAAAACGGTGCTACAAAGGATGAGAGCTAGCGTGTGGTTTATTCAAGCCATCTCCTCGAAGCAACATTCTACGTTCTAATGTGAGATTTTTGGACTGGGAGGAGAATGGCAAGCGCTAACTGTGTTATTATGTTACGTTTTTGCTATTCTACTCGCTCAAAGAGAGTGAGGCTGGTCACAGATGGCTGCAGCATTGCCAGGGGGTCAGACCCATGACCTCCTGACAACAGGGCTAGCCCTTAGACTCACCAGACTACTTACTTTTGAAGCTAGAACAACTTGTATTTTCTTGAATGGATCCGAATAGCTTAATTCTTGCTGTGTACTAAGCACGAAGTGGAGGTAGCGCAGCACAGGCAAGCATCATAAATTAGAATTTAGTGTGGGCTTTTAATCATAACTGTGAAACCCAGAAACAGCAGGATGAAGTGTGCGTGTGAGTGCCTGCGTGTGTATTTTCATCCTAACTCTTCAGTTCCACCTGGCTTCATCCATTTCCCCCCAGCAGAACCTCACCAGGTGCCTGTGTCCAAAGTGGTATTTGGACAGGATTAGTTTTCCATGGGGAGGTGGAATAATGGCATTTTACCGCAGGACGTCCGGAACATTTTTGAACGAGTCGCATGGGACAAGAAACCTCAGTATAAATAACAGGGATTTACACTTCGCCTTCACAAGATTTGAAAAGAGTAGTTTATCCAAACCAATTATCTTGTTGTTTTAAGTGAATACAGTCATTAGCATTGTCATTGGTTTGGAAATTCACAGCCAAGAACCAACAACCGCCGCATAAAATCACACTTTTTGTGTCATTTTACGCATTTTAATGTTCAGAGTTGACTACCTGATATAAGACAGACCATATCGGCCTAATTTGGGCCTCAGAAAACACAGGATAATGCTTTTTTTGGGCCTCCACACTTAAAAAAAAAAAAACAGGGCACAAGTATAGAAATGCATGCTTACTGGCACATTACCACCATTGGACCGGACTAAGATCACGGAGAAATGAAGGTAAGAATGACATCACTGCACCTCCACATGTCAAAGCAACCCAGCTAGTGCTAAACTCTGTATATTTTCCCCAAGTTCTCCAATCCCACAAGCTCCATCTACTTCCCTCCGTCTTCCTCCATCTTCCAAGAGCTTACCCCCATGAAAGGGGGTGTCTATACAACACTACAACCTCATAAACCCTGCCTCATTAACCTTTACAATGTGCCGTTAAAATCGTCCTCCCTCTTAATCAAGAATGAGGCAACAGCTGGACCATCGAAAGAAAAAACAAAAAGAGTTACTTTAAACTTAAATCTACGGAGAAAAAGAAAGGAAAAAAAAAATCAATAGTCATTGCCGCACTGAAATATTGTGACATTCAGACCACCCCAGCGTAGTATTTGTCTCTTTCTTTCTCTCTCTCCACCCTCTAAAGGTGATTCGGCATGACGTCCACTCCTCAGCTAATAGCCATATGGAGCTCGTAAGTTCTGGCCCATTACAAAAGGCCTCACGGCCCATTGGGTTCCCGCTCACACACGTAGCTATGTTCTCCTCCATTAGCGTCCATCTAAGGAGCACCTGGCAGAAGAAAGGCGCCTCGGATTGAAACCCTGTCTGCAGGCTCCCCCCGACAAGACGTCTGCATGTTTAGATGTTTACAAGTCGGCGCTGTGTTTTGTCTAATTAATGCTGACACGGTGTAGCCCTCGCGACGCTCGGGTGCAGCAGGGTTTCTCCTCTTTCACACAGAGATACAGAACAACACAGAGGAGTCTTCTCTTCCTGCTGACAGCGGATCAACAAACTACACTGTTCATTCACGTCTGTGATACGCTGCGTGGCCAAAAGTATGTGGACACCCCACCTAATCACTGATCAGCCACATCCACTAATAACAGGTGAGTAAAATTAAGCACATAGCCACACAATCTAATCTAGTCATGTCATATTGCTCCTGAAATGCATACATTTATCTGAAAAGTAGCAGCTGACCAATCAGAAAACAGCAATTCAAACAGAAATATGAACATTATTAATGGATTAATGTACATGCCTTTGATACTTTCCTATTGCATAAAGGTAGAAAAAACAAGGTTTTAAAATATGAATATTGTTAAGTGTCTCACAATTTTTTTGCTGTTGTAAGTGAATGGCTAGACTTCTCTTCCTTTCTTCTCTAGTGAATAAAAGGAGCCTTGTCCTAATTTGGTCATGACCAGTTCCCACATGCTAAATAGGTCTTCCACTATCACACAAGGCTACAATGCTGGGAGGATGAGAGCTAGCGTGTGGTTTATTCAAGCCATCTTCTCGAACCAAAATTCTACGTTCTAATGTGAGATTTTTGGATTGTTCAGCATGCTAGGAGGAGTACAGCAAGCGCTAATCGTGTTATTATGTTACATTTGGCCTATACTACTCACCCAAAGAGAGTAAAATGAAGCACATAGCCATAAAATCTAATCAACACTGGTAGTAGAATGGGTTATACTGCGTGGTATGACATGGTATGGTTATAGTTTTCGCCCTGTTAGATCTGCCCCAGCCAACTGTAAGTGCTAGTATTGTGAATGGAGGTGTATAGGCGCGATAACAGCTCAGCCACAAAAGCTGTAGACCTCCGAACTCAAAAAGCCGAAGTGGACTTTGGAGTGAACGATTCCATTGACATTCCGTCGTCTTACTGTTTCATTCTTAGTGTTCAGTTAATTATTTCAACTCTAGCAGCTCCTCTCGGTAGCCTAAACAAAGCTGGTATAAATGGTGATGTATAGACTGTGGAATGCTTTGTGCGGAACTCATCAGTGGAAAAACCTTGTCACTTCGCTCACTAGTGCTCTGATTTCCTTTGTTAAACAAACTCTTATTCCAAATTGTCAAAGCCGGGGGTCCATATTCCATGAGTCTCTCAATGATCAACTCTCAGTATAGGAGAGAAGTGCATCCACTTATAGATGCAGTTGAACAGTATTTCATTTCAAAAAGCTGATCCAAGTTCAGAAGTTTAATAAAATTGGCCTCTGCATGTGCAAACAGACCAACAACTTTCGGTGCAGCTCTCTCACTCTTTCTGTCTCTCTCTCTCTCTCTCTCTCAGTCTCTTCCCCAGTCTCTCTCTTTTTCTCTTTCTCTATCTCTCTTTCCCTTTCTTTCTGTCACTTTCTCTCTCTCTGTACGTCTCTCTCTTTCTTTTTCCCTGTCTCACGGATCTGCTCTCTCTCTTTTTATCTCTCTATTTGTTTTGTTCTCTCTCTCCCTCACTCTTTCTCTCTCTACTTTCATTCCTCTCTCTCTCTCTCTCTCTGGTCACGATCATGTAAACCAGCCTTCCGCACAACTCTGGATCCTATCAACTCTCTATTAAATAAGTAAGTAAATAAATAAATAAAAAACTGTTTCCTACTTCAAACCACTTGAAAGGCCGTGCTCTCACCCGCATGTTCGGCTTCCATTTCGGAGCGCTGACAGGCGAGTGTGGTTTGAGTTACAGCCGAATTCCCCAAAGGCGTGCCATACCTCTTCCCTGACAGAGCTTAAATAAAATCCTCCTGCGCTACACGCGTTCTATTCTGCTTCAGGAGGGCCTGTTAGAGGGCCGCACGATAAGGTCTGCGGCATCTACACATAATCCCAGCTGAGGCTGCCACGCTTAATAAACTAAACACGATTACTCATCTTCCTGATTTATCTTTTCTCCACTAACATATGCTGGAATCTTTCACAGACTCTGCGTGCTTTACTATTTTTCAGTTGAGTCATTAGGCCCGTTTTAGAGGGCCTCCATCATACGCTTGTATTGTATTGTATTTTATTTGTTTGTTTGTTTATTTGTTTGTTTGTTTTCCCCCAAGCCAAGAAGAGTGGTCATTTATTTTGACACAACCATTTTTCATAATCTTCAATGTACGTTGAAGACTCATATATGTAAATGACCCCTGTTCTTACTAGCTCCATTGCCTCATTAAAAAATGAGCTAAAAATGTGACCTAAAGCACATTTATGTGCATGGGTGGGGCTAAACTGAGGCAGAATAGCCAGATATGTGAATAGTACGAGCAAACAGTGTTTACTTACTCCACCAAACTCTGATTCTATTATATCGACCCACTTAACCCTTCAAGTGGGGAGTTTAAAAGTTCTTCCTGTTGCTGTGTGAGTTTTCTTACTTGTGCACCAGAGTTCAACAATCCATTACTTTGTATTGTTCTTCTATTCACTCTAGTCGCTCAGTCTGACCGCAGAACAGTTAAACATCTCCTCATCAGTGACACGATGTTCACCTCGATGCTGGTGTCACTCGTTTGACTTTGACTCGTTCGACTGGACGATTATGTTGCTATACAAAAGCACAAGCTGTGGTTTATATTGTTACAGTGCTGTAGTAGTAATAAGGGGGGGACTATAAATACTCTTTATAAAGACGGTTTAAAGGCATATAACCAAAACAACAGATCGGCTGGGTCATATCTGACCCATATCTTACTTGCAGTGTTACCTCAGTAGTTAGAACAAGTCAGAATAGTCAAGTTAAGTCAAGTGGAGCCTTATTGTCATCCCAGCCATATACATTAGTGCACAGTGAGACGAAATATCATCCTCCTGGACCAGAGGTGCAACATACCCCGACAACGCACTCAGACAGGTCAACAAGGAGGGTCAAAAAGGGAGGGGTGAATTATAATTAAACCTTTATGTATACCCTACTATCACAACTGATGGTCCCAAACACATTAAGAAGGCAAAACATTCCACTAATGAACTTTTGACAATGAACACCTGTTAATTAAGTACCATTCCAGGTCGATTCCTTGTGAATCTGATCTAAAAAAATGCCAAGAGCGTGCAAAGTTGTCATCAGAGCAATAGGTGATGTTTTCGATATTAATCTACAATGTAGCCAATAATAAAAACAAAGGAAATCGTTAAATGAGAAGGTGTGTCCAAACCTTTGACTGGTACTGTGTATATATATATATATATATCTGAATGTGCTATACCTAAAAAATGTAAAATAATAATATAAAGATACAAAAACACTATGGCGGGACACAGGGAGGCTATAACAATGCCGTACTGTATACAGACTTACGTAATGTAATATAGTCGTTGCTGAATGTTCTAAAACACACTGGTGTGACGGTATGTTTTTTACTGGAAAGTAGTCAGTGATAAAACCTTTCGACGCCACATGCTGAGGGGTTAAATACGGATTATTCAGTTAACTGACAGAATAATGGAATGATCACTCTTTTGCTAGTATAATTGGCAGTGACGGGCCTGCTGATGGCCGGCACTACCCGACTTCACTAACGAGCTTTCCTCCTCAACCAAAAAAAGGGAGCCTAATTTGTGAAATTGGCTGCTTTGGGGCTTCGATCAATACTGGTAGACAGTCCTTCATCGGAGTTGCCCGAGTATCCCCGCTTGACCCTGAAGACAGAGCACCGCTAATCATACAAACTCAGCCGCATGTTTTCACTTACAGCAGTGGTTTATTTTAGGAACAGGAAACACAATAGAGCGGCGTCTGAATTCGAGGAATCAGCTTGCGCCGGCCGATCACAGTCCAGGTCCCGGAGGGAAACAATCCGGCTTCACGCTGCCACCAGTGCTGTCTATTATATCCTCCTCACAAATAAAAGCCCCCAAAAAATGGTCTCCCGCACTGTTTATTTCTAAATATACAACAGTAGAGGAAATGGGTCATGCTGAGGCCTACAGTACTGGAAACAAAAGAAAGAGCAAAGTGGAGAGGCTGTTTTGCAAACCTGTAATTCCCTCTGATTCAACTTGGACTCAACATTTGCACCAGGAAAACACAGGGCCACGTTTGGACCACATTTGTACCTGTAAAAGTAAATTCAGTCCATCCATCAATTTTCTGAACAGCTTATTCTTAACAACGGTTGTGACGGGAGACAGCCATCAGAGGGTGAAAGGTAGAGAAACATCCCAGACAGGTCACCAGTGCATCCCAGGGCAGACACACAGGGCACTTTTCCATCGGTATACAGGAACCGTGCTGCACCTAAACTGTACTGCGATGGCACGGAAGTTGTAGCACGGAAGTTTGATTTTCCACTGTATCTTCTAGCCCGGTAACAGTGTTGCTGGCGCAATTCTCTCCCCACCGTTTATGGCCGGTTGTCGTCCCAAAACCGCGTCCAAGGAGTCGTACCAGTGGAAAGTTTTCCTATTGTGGTCCTTTATTTTGTACAGCCTTCTCACAGCGTTAGAAAACTCCCTCAGATGTATCGTCGGCACAAAAGGTAGTAGTGCTTGTACTTCACTGACTTCCTAGTTGTTGGTTTGTCTCTCAATAAAAAAAACAATGGCCGCAGCATGGGAACGGCTCAGGTACGGATCGCTTTTGTTTATATTGTTCACGGTTTATTAGTCCCAGAAGTGGGAAATTCGCAAAAGCACCAATAAACACACGTGCTTGTGCACACTCACACATAGGCAATGTGGCATCTCCAGTTTACCTGACATGCATGTCTTTGGACTATGGGAGGAACCTGTAGTTTCCTGCAGGGCGTACCAGCTCCACACAGAAAGGAACTGAACCAGGCCAGGAATCGAACCTGGGACCTTATTGCTGTGAGGCAACAACGCTACCCACTGCACGAGTTCAATATATTATAGAGAAAGGTTCAGTTAAAGCCTGGAGTAAATAGGAACAATGGTAAAACAACTGGCATAGACCAAAACTTCACTTCTACACTAGTGCTGAAGAGGGTTGACCTCGGATCATAGTCACAAAAACTGATTCTAGATCTGCACTCCGACTCCTGCGGGGTAAAAGAGAGGAAACAGTTTAAGCACACAGTAACGTTCGGTTCTTTTTCATAGTTCACAGTCAGTCACACTGCGTCCTAAACCACATCAGCCAGTCTGATCCTTAACCTTAATAAAGATCTAGAGAGTTTGAGCAGGTAAAGAAATGTTTTGGGGACAGTTTCACACAACTGAATATTGACTTATAGTGTTAGGGACCTCGTAGCTCCAACTCTAAACTAAAGAGGGACCATTTAGACTCCAAACATGCCTTGGCTGATTGACTACATGTGGGCTAAGTGGAAATTTCTGTCAGCTTGATTTTTTTGCTATTCCCTAAACGTCGGCAAATTCTCAAAATGGATCATCGGCGAGATTCCATAGGATTAATACTCGCTTCACCGTTTTCTGTCATGTTTTAACCGAACTGAAGCCTCTTGGCGAGTGATTTTAAAGTACCCCAGCGTAATGTGGAAGCTACTGGCTGCATTCTCTCTGCCTCATTGGTCATTTACACTATATACACAATTGCGCGCGCGCACACACACACACACACACACACACACACACACACACACACACACATTAGTGCAACTTGGGCTAGCAGGGCAGGGGCTAGACAACACTGGCAGTGTCCTCCTCTTTATCCACCTGCCTGCACACAGTGTCACCTGAGTAACCAAGCGCTGAGAGGAAAGAGTGTCTTAGTAAGCTGACACGGCAAGGGCAAGACCCAAGGTAATGGTGTATTTAACAGTAAGTGAGTGAGCGGGTATGAGGTGTGTGCGTGTGCGTGTGGCGAGCGTGTCAAAGAGATCGAGAGAGAGAGAGAGAGAGAGAGAGAGAGAGAGAGAGAGAGAGAGAAATGTGCAGGTGAAGATAACAGCAGAGGGACTGATAAGAAACTTCAACCACCCCACCCCACCCCACGAAATGATCTTTCTTCTAAAGACCAAAAAAAAAAATTGCCCTCAGACAATTTTTAGACCCTCATTCACGGCAAACTCATCTGGCATCTGCAGCAATGTGGGTCTGCTGGATCCTCCAGCATGAAATCTGATCTGATCTTTCGCCATCGCCTTCATTTTTCCCCCCACCTGCCCTCAGGTGGCTTTCGCAGATGCTCAGGCAATCGGCATCGCTGGATCAGGCAGAATAAAAGGCTTTCCCACATTGCGCTCGCTCTAAGACAATAACACAAAATCCAACTCTCTCTCGCTCTGAAGAAGATTGAATACCCGCTTGTTTTGCACTGCCGACGCAGTAACACCTAATCCCGTGCTTTCCCTAATCGCTCATGCTAATGCGCCAACACTACTGCCTCCCCTCATTGCTAATGCTAAGACATTTCCGTGTGCTAATGCTGGTACATCTGGTGGCCTAGTTGTTAGGGTGTCGCCCCCGTAGTCAGAAGGTTGTGGGTTTGAATCCCACCTGCTAGTGTCATCACTGAGGTTCCCTTGAGCAAGGTGCCGTCCCCACACACTGCTCCCCGGGTTCCCCTCATTGGTGACAGCCCCCTGCTTCATTCTGGTGATTGGGTTAAATGCAGAGAAAGAATTTCACATTGTTCACACTGTGTGCATACGTGACTATAAGGGGCCACTTTACATTTACATGAAATTCAATGTGCAGCTGGTGGCCTAGTGGTTAGGCAGTTGTCCCTGTAATCAGAAGGTTGTAGGTTTTAAACAGCTAGTTTCATTACAGTGGAAGCCTTGAGCAAGGTACCATCCCCACACACTGCGCCAGGGCGTCCCTCGTTGGTGGCAGCCCCCTGCTTCACTTTATTCATTAATGCTATCTTGCATCAGATCACTTGCTTTCAGTAATACTTGCTTTCTAACTAGTTTTACATGTTTCGTGCACTTTCTCCAGCAAGCACACCAACCGGCGAGGTGCCCAGAGTCTGAAATCTGAACTGAAATCTCAGAAACACATTATAAACGTATTACAAGCTCGACCTCCCAAGGACTTGTTTACTTTTGGCATCTCTCCCAGTTCTGCCTTTGTCCTGTTGAAAATGAGGTGGTCACATACATCAACGCGTGGTGCGGGTATTTTGGCAACGTGTGTCAACGAAGCAGAAAAAAACGATGATCTTGATGGAGATTTCCTGGCAATGCCTGCTTTTCTGCCAGTTCAGGTCAGTTTTGAGAAAGACTGGCTTTCTGAAAATGCTCTTAAACACCCCAACCACCAGGCCACAGACCGGAAACAGGCCGTGTACCGATTGCTTCTGGACAATACTGTCCTATTACACTCCATTTGTGCCATTTAAATGTAAAACGAATTATGTAACTTCAAATAAATCAGTCTGTCACATCTTGACGGGTGTGTGTGTGTGTGTGTGTGTGTGTGTGTGTGTGGCGTGGGCTGTTTTATGGGAATGTTAGTTCCCGTCAGTGTAAAGTGAAGAAGTCTTTTCCTTCTCCAACCCCATATTTGTGTGAGTGTGGGTTTTCAGCTCTGACAGCCATCAAAACAAGGCTCAGCCACGCTGTCACTCACAGACATAATGCCACACTAGAACCGCTTCATCTCTGGAAAGTAAGTCCAGGACCCACGCAAATGGCGCACCCAAGACCTTCTTGCACGTCCACTAGTTGCCCTTCTTTGGACCACTTTTGGTCGGTCCTGACCACTGCATACTGGGAAGACTCCACAAGGCCTGTCCAGTCATCTGGATCCGTCTTGGCTACTCAGATCTTGTGAACTGTTTCATGCTTCCAACACATCAACGTCACGAACTGGCCGTTCTCTTGCTGATGCCATTGTAAAGAGGTCATCAGCGGTGGTTGATGTTGGTGGTTTTAATGTTTTGGCTGATGTAATTGATTGTGGACGCCCCGCTGCCCAACTGTATTTCAGGAACATATTCAATTGTGAAAATTGATTTACTGTAGTAATCCATCATACTGTATATGGAAATCGCACAACATAATCAGTTCTCAAGACTCCAGGCTGCGCCATGAAAGCCTGCCAAACAAGCAGAGAGCTAATGTGCTTCTCAGATGAACAAGCACATTCAACACATTAGGGACTGACAACAATGAAAGGAGCTATGAGCCATCAGAGCTCATTTTCTCCAGATCTTTTTTGATTTTCTCTTCTCTCTCTCTGCAATAGTGGAGGACATACATTTAAGCCTGTGTGTTGTAAATCCAACGCAAGGATGGGTGGCTATATGAGAGGAATGGTCATTATCCACGTTTGCCATTATATCATATGATAAATGGGCAAGAACATGTGTGTAAAGCAATTAACACACCATCTTTCTCTCATTTCTACCGCAACTGTCAGACCGCGGGGTCCGCGGCGGAGAGTGTCGTCACGACACAGAAGAAAGAGTGTGCAGGGATTTGTTTCCGACGATTACATGTTCATTAATGCAGAGAATTGTGCTCCACTTACTCCCTGAGCTTATGGCGAATATGGCCATCTGAAAACAATAAGGGCCCGATGCGCTGTTGATGGCTTGCTTAGTTGAAACTGATGCAAAAGCCTCAATGCACCATTTATGGACCACATGCATGAAAGTGCACTCCTCCATCACATGCATACACATTTGGAGGACTGCGCAAAAAAAAAAAAAAAATGTGTGGAGAAATCGGAACATGTCCACCACAGTTTGAGCAACAGTGTCCAATTTTTTTTGTGTATTTTTCTCTGTCTTCTCGAAAACGCAACAATGCCTCAAAGGCACATTGGGGGGTTCCTTTAACAATGTCTTGTGGGGCCGGAGGAGATCTCTAACGAGAATGTCTGGGGGGAAATATAAGAAAATCTGGGCTAAATGTAGGTGGGAACACGGACTTCTTGGGGCGAAACCAAACTGAGTGTGAAATTTCACAACCAATTCCAAGGCCAAGCTCAAAGTGGGGCGCAATGTCCGACAGACAAGAAGCCTGTCGTTAGCCGGTGGATGTGTCTGCATGATGGAAAAGATTCCTAAAACACATTAAGCATGCAGGCGCGTTCGACATGTCCAGGAAAACACATTACATGGAGTGCAAATAAACATTACCGCGTTCAAATCAAAAACTTTTCCACTGCAGAAAACTATGTAGTCCATTTATGGAAATTAAGCAGCAAAGTAGTCCAATATGAATTCAGTGTTTCTTAAGGATAAAGAGAGAATTGAGAAATTCATATAAAAGTGTATTATGATGCTAGTACACGAGATCAGACAAACATCATAGGTGAAGCTCATGAGGAACAAATGAATTATGAAAGAAAATGGGGGTCTTTTGATTTGACGTAATCTCACTGACTGCCTAATAACATAGAACATAAAACACTGCAATATATTCCCTAAAAAACATTATGCTTAATGATTGTGTGGAGACATCTCACACTCTGTGGGTAAGCAGTAACACTCTGCACTGAGTGAGAGCCTCAGAGAGTCAGTGGTTCAAATCCCCTGGTGGGACTCATTTCGTACACTGTATAGTGAATCAAACATCGTTCAGTATTTCTTGTGGTAACTTTACTAGCATATTTCCCACTTACTCTTATTTTCTACTTCTGTATTTGCACTGTTTTGCATGTCTTATGTCTATTGCACTATGTGTCCATTTTCTCTCTCTCTGTACTTGTATAGGGTTGAGATGACAAAGCTCCCTTTTACTTGACAGAATTTTTAATCAGTTTCATCTGTGATCAGTGAATTTTTCTGATTCTGATCTGGAAGGACAAACTTTTACATTTACAGTATTTAGCAGACACTTTTATCCAAAGCAACTTCCATTTCCTAACTACAGGGGGCAGTCTCCCCAGAGCAACTTTGGGGTTCAGGAACCCAGTGGTGGTATGCTGAAGGTAGGATTCAAACCCATGACCTCCTGGTTCAGAGGCAAGTATCCTACCCACTAGGCCGCCACCTCACCACCACGTTTAAATTGGCATGTAGATCACAGGCAGATAAAGTCAATGCCTATTGATAATAAGAAGTCCTCTCATGGCCAGACCAGACCGGAGACTGAAGCGTCCGCTGTAAAACCACAGGAGGAGGTGCCAGTGCCAGCGAGGGCATGTTCGCCTGAGCTGCAAATCAGCAGTGACACAGTGGAAGCGGCGCTGCCACAGCGGGGAAGAGTCCCACTTTTCAACACCTCAGTGACTTTACAGTGTGGGACCAGCAGCGGATTTACCAAATCTGTTTAGAGTCAAAACACAGCGTCCGTCGCTGCCCAGAGCCAAGACCGTATCTCCTTTTTTTCCATTCCTTTCTGTGACTGAAACAAAGAGGACACATTCTCCACCACCAATGAATGTCTCTCTCTCTCTCTCTATCTCTCTCTCTCTCTCTCTCTCTCTCTCTCTCTCGTTCTTTCTCTCC
>JBBIGA010000040.1:33312455-33330011 GCA_037576975.1 Alestes dentex | reverse complement strand
CATATCTCTGTCTCTCTCTCTCTCTTTCTCTCTCTCTCCCTCCCTCCCTCTCTCTTTCTCTCTCTCTCTCTCTCTCTCTCTCTCTCTCTCTCTCTCCCTCCCTCTCTCCTTCTCTCTCTCTCCCTCTCTGTTCTGGCAGCCGTCTCAGTCAGCGCTGCGGACTCAGTTGTCACACAGGGATCAGCGGGACAGAAACAACGCCGGTGACATTCGAACCATGTCGTCAGCTGGACTCAGCTCAAAGTCCGATTTAAGCCTTGTGACACGCCTGCTGAGTGGACACACACACACAAGCACACACACACACACACACACACACACACACACACAAGCCCTACAAGATGCTCAGTGCTTTGAGTGAAGCCTCCGTCTCAAGGAAGCTCTTTTCAGCGCAAGCATGTGCGTCCGTCCAGCCCAAGAAACACAAAGCACTTAAGCCCACCGCTTCCAGAGAGAGAGAGAGAAAGAAAAAGAGAGAGAGTGGGAGAGAAAAAGAGAGAGAGAGAGAGAGAAACACACTCCAGAGAGTCACTGGACAGGTATGGAGAGAGATGTTAAAAGAGAGAGGCTAAAAACATGTGGAAATGAAGGATGAAAGAGAAATGAGGATTGAGAGAGGGAGAGAGGAGAGAGGGGGAGAGGGAGGGAGAGACACTGGGAATAAAGACAATGAGAAGTGACGAGAGAGTGAGAGGTATAGGTGTTGAAAGAGAGAAAAAAGACATGAGAAAAATGTGGAAAAAACATGGAGAGGATCGAGAGGGAGGGTGTGAGAGAGAGAGAGAGAGAGAAACACACACCAGAGAGTCTAGCTGACCCATTTCTTGAGAGTGTTGAAATCAGTGGCAGTTGCACCAGTGCTCTCTAAGGAAGATGATTTATTTGGGTTCTGTAATACGGGCTATCCGTTTTCCACTCAGTTCAACACACAGGTGGGGATGACACCTGCTCAGATTAATATGCGCGGCCCATACACCCACATCCTTCTGACTGTGGAGTGATAGATCCACTGAAATACCTCAAAGTTGCTGCTGGGCTTCCAACAGTCTACAAAACCAAAAATATCCAGCCAACAGAGGACGACATACACAAACTGAGCACCAGCACATAAACCATCAATTAATTTACAATCACAAGGTGTCGAAAGGGACCGTGAGTGGACACACGGTCTCCAACAGCACTGTTGTACCTGATCCATACACACACACACACACACACACACACACACACACACACAGTATTGTTGTATCTGATACATTCTGTATGTCGCAAACAAGCACACACACACACAAAGCATTGTTCTACCTGATCCATTAACACACACAGTGTTGTTGTATCTAATCCATTCTGTGTAGCACACACACACACACACACACACACACACAGCATGTTATACGAACACGCAGGTACACACGGACAGCACAGTTGTATCTGATCCATTCCTGTAAACTACAAAGTGTATCTATGCGGTCGGTGGAGCTGTTAAAATGGATGAGTAGATACAAGGTGTATTAAATGAAGTAGCCTGTTTGTATACAATTACAGGGGGTCCCCGAGTTACAACACAGATCCGTTCCTTCGACAGTGATGTAACTCGAATTTTGGTGTAAGTCGAAACACACCCTAGCCTTAGTCACTTACCAATCCAAACACAGCTGTACAATCATAAAAGCATAACTAAGCCACAGAGAAAGGAAGAGAAAACTCCCTCACTCACACACCGCGTTACTGCGTATTCTTCCGCCGCGCACAACCAAACTAGTTCGCCCACGTAGTCCGTAAGTACGAGGCTGTCAGTGTGAGCTGAGTGGGAGTGAGAGCCGTAAACTCAAAACGTCGTATGTCAACTGTTGTAACGTGAGGACCCCCTGTATATCAATTTCAGCATCCATTCACTTAATCAACTAATCAAACATCAAATATGTACTTTTGGGCAAACAAAAAAAAAATATGAATATGAGTTTGAACCACACAGAATAGCACAACACAAGCATCTGTGGTTGCATTTCACACTTTGCACACTGACTGACAAGCAGGGAAATAGTTCACATTTGTATAGTTTAAGCAAGCTGTGTGAGTTAATGCTCAGTTAAAGCTCTGTGGTATACCTGGTAGCACGTTCAGTCATGTACCCTAATCACCCTAGTCAATCATTTTGATTTGATTATATATTCACAACAGTGCAGTTAGTTACAATTTGGAACACAAAGACATTTGGAACAACAAACATTGATAGAATGTCCATTTTTAACTTAGTCATAAAATCAGCCATCCAACCAAACGTTCCCAGCCAAGAAAGCCTGGCATGGCTCGGCGCAGGCCCGGGATCTTCTGTTCTGACAAGAGAGGCATTTCTGGATGGAGAACTTGCTGAGTGGCGTCCCCACGGGCCCTCGCCCTGCGACTTCAAACACCCAGTAACGTCGGCGACGGACTGGGAGGCAGGAAGCACAGGGTTAAGTGTGCGCCCTCGTCTCTTCCACGCAGGAAGCGAGCGGCTGTTTTTCACACAGCCCTGCGAGATAATGGAGTGATTTATTAGGACGAGACGTCTCGTGCCAAGCCTAATTAATTCTGGTGCTCCATGTTATTGCTGAGAATGAGAAAGAGGGAGGAAGCATAGAAAACGGAGGGGGGGCGGGGTTGGGGTTGGAAGGGAACGAGGACAAAGAGGCTCATGTTACATTCCTCCCTCTTCTGGAGGCACATCTGTTTCTGGTATACCGGGGCATATGGAGCGCGGAAAGGGTCAGAGGGAAAGCAGATGCCCAGAAGAGAGGAAACCTCAGGCAGGTTAGCCTGCTTCTGGACAGCGTTCCAAGCAGCATGATGGCGTCGTACATTCTACACCCCTCCCAAAAGAATGGTTCAGCAAAAACATTTTCCCTCATCCCCAGACATAGTCCACCAGCCAAGGCTCTTTGGTGTCTGCAGTCTGCTTCTTCAGATTTCCACTGGAGCTAAACGGAATGGAAGTCTATATCACCTAAAATCTTATTCTCATTATATCGGAATCAGAATCAGAAAACGTAATTACAACTGCACAGGCACAGAGACACAAAGACAATAACAATATAATTATCTAACAGGTCTCAAATAATAGTCAAATAAAAACTCTGCAGAAAACACTGTATACAAATGCACTGTGCTATTTGCACAAAATGCTGGGGTATAAACACTATGGATAAATAACTTACTGCTCTGTAATTTGCTAGTTAACACATAGGGAGTTGAAGTTGTTTTCTGTTGCAAGTCTGTTGTTACTCACAGAGATAAGTTGTATATAAGCAATCTTGATTTAAGTAGTGATATTGTAAAAGGTAAGATTATTGCATATAATAAGATATTGCATTTAATGATAATGATTTAAACCCATTCAGAAATTGCACATCTGAGTAGCCGCAGGATGTAACACCTATTATTGTATGGGTGTGTAGAGTCTCAAGGGTGAATGTGTGACAGGGGGAGGAGTTATAGACTCTGATGGGCAAGTGTGTGATGGGGAGGAGTTATAGAGACTGATGGGTGGGTGGGTGACGGGGCGGAGTTATAGAGTCTGATGGGTGAGTGTGTGAATGGGGAGGAGTTATAGAGACTGATGGGTAGGTGTGTGATGGGGGAGGAGTTATAGAGTCTGATGGGTGTGTGTGTGTGAATGGGGAGGAGTTATAGAGACTGATGGGTGAGTGTGTGTGACAGGGGGAGGAGTTATAGAGTCTGATGGGTGGGTGTGTGATGGGGAGGAGTTATAGAGTTTAATGGGTGATTTTCTATGGCGTTCACTGGAGCACTGTAGCCTTCGAGCTCCACTGCAAAAGCAATAAAGCAAACACTGGACGCAAACATTTCTGAAACTTCTCGAGTTACATGAGAAATCCAACATGGGAACATACTGGTCGTCCAACATGACCTCTTTATGCCCCGAACTCCCTATCATGTCCGCCCCTCATCTGAAGAAATGCAGGAAGGCCTCTTTTAACAGCTTCTTCCTCCGTGGTGGGGTTCTCTTATCCGCAGTGAGTGGGAAAGCACTGCCCTCAATTTCCTCTTCCTGTTCCACTCCAGCATTGGGCTGATTGCTTTTAGGTGACGAGGCCTTGCAGCAACCCTGCCGGCCTTTTACCTGCCTGTCCCAGTGCGCCAAGGACAAGCTGAAGATGCTCCCTTCCTTACTCAGGTCGAGCGAATCAAATTGCTTTTAGGTTTTCCATCGTGTGATTTCCCCCGATTTCGGGCCTAGATCCTCCTGAGAGTTGTCCGACAGAGCCCTTTCGTATGAGAAGCGCGAAGATGGAAAGAGTAAAAGAAAAAAAAAATTGAAAGTGAGAATTTCACAAGTCGAGCTAATTAAAGTGAAACTTGCGGTGGAAACTGTTGGGGGATTGTGAAAGTTGTAAAGAATCTCTTTTAAGCTCAGCTGAACAACAGTCTTTTAACACTCTGCTCTTCGTGTGACAACGCCAGCGCAAACAAAGGAAACAGCCTGCCAACTTCAGGCTTATCTTGAAGCAGCATCTTGAAAAGCTACTTTGAACGTTTTTATTTTGAGCTGCCTTCAATTTTTGCTTAAAGTTGTGGCTCGAATGTAATTTTGCTCTGGGCAAATCTGAAGACAGCCACAAGCTAACAAACCAAACAATCGATCAAACTTCACAGGCCTTACAAGTTTCGGTTCGGATCCCTCATGATGCCAAGAGCACAGGAGCAGGTAAAGCCTGAGACTTTCAGGTACACGACCCAGAAAAGAGACCAGCTGTTTTTCCACTTTCAGCCTGTCTGTCTCTTTTTTCTGTCTCCCTCTTTCTCTCTCTCTCTCACCATCTTACACATTTATCATCTGGATTTGTGCCTGGCAACAGAGCAGCTCTCTGGCCAACCGCAGGGAGAACACACTGGCGGCTCAATAAATTTGCCCCGGCAGGACGGGCAACGAGCCAACGAGCTTGTTTTATTTGCTATAATGGCTTCCTCTTGGCAAAATATGGTCTGAAGGAGAGGCAGGAGGGGTGTTAGGAGAGTTAAGAGGGGGAGGAAAAGTTATACATGTCAAAGAAGAATGGCTATAACTCGCAACTGGAGTTGCAGGACTCATTGCCTACTGTAGATCTTCCCTCAATAAGCTTCCTGCTAGTCAATCCTATCCACGGCCTGTGTAAATCTATCGCAGTGGGCACCCTGCCATAGATGTGCTGAGTGATTTAGCCCTGTGTGACTTGCTTCACTTCAACAAGCTGTCAGTCAAGCATCTCTGACAGGACTTTCTGCCACTGAGCACACACAACCCACACTGGCCCAATTCCGCCTCTGTCTCCCTTGAAGATGATTGCCATTGCCATTCAGCCGGGTTCAACAGGGGAGTGCATTAGCACATCAAATGGTGACTGTTTCTAGGAGCTGGCCAAGTCCACAGTCTAGTCGAGCTCCAGAACATCAACCGCATTGCCATTTTAAGACACCAACACCTATGTCTGAACACTTCCAGAGCATGCAGTGTTAATCTTTTTCTTCCATAATCCTGCAAAGTAAACCAAAGAAAGTAGCCAACAGTCAGATTTGATATTTTCTATTCCTGACAACTGCTAGTAAGTCTGTCCAGAGCACGTGTGGGGGATTAGCGCTTCGTCTCTGAGGGTCTGGATGGGAAAAACAAGCCGCAGCGGTTCAATTACCATGCCACAAACTGTGTGTGCATGCCAATCAGCGATCGTGCATTTGCATCTGGAACTGGAGCTTGAATAGTAGTGGTCATTCATGCATGTTTGAGAAAGATTCTTGAACTGCCAAGTTTGAATTATGCCCATGTCGAGCTGTCAGGATCAACTGTGCTCTCTTATCGAATCGGTTCCCCTCCTCTTTAAAGCCCAGTATTTGTAATACAATCCCTCAATACGGCATGGTGATGAATGAAGATGACCTTTGCAATCAGTTTTAAGGAAAAACAAACCATCCACACATGTCCATCTTCACTAAGTCAACAGATCAATTCCCGGATGCGATCACAAAAGCGCCGTGTGAAGAAGTGACAAAGGATGGAAAGACTGCTGGAACCATGCGGCCTTTTCTTCTGCTTTTCACGAGGCAACAAGCACACCATGTACACTTGCCCCTGGAAACACAGGAAGCGCTTTGATATTCCTCTTGTAGACGCACCAGTACGACGGCTATAACAGGCACTTCAAAGTCCTTAATTGCATGATACGCAGAACCGCACCATAAGGTTTTAAAAAGCGCCAAAAGCTGAAGAGCAAACATTTCTAGGTCACCTATACCAGCTTCACAATCTGTTTTCAGCAACACGCAGAGGGCAAAAACACTCGCACATCCTCTTCTGTTTTCATAGCCGCTTTTACTGTCATTCCTCATCGTCATGCATATTCAAACGCCACCTGATAACTCTCTTGGATCCAACTGCATTAAGCAAACATGACCTCCGGATACCTGTACCTGAGTAATCGTCTAAGGGAAAGAGGCATCACGGATAGTGTGCAAGGACGAGGTGCATGTCTCTTCAGTTGTCTTGGAATACTGTCAGCCCCCGAGTGGGACTGAACCGGGCTCAGCTTTCTCCAGAGACACACGTATGTGCAACACCAGATGCACGACCTCTTATTAACCCTTCAGCAGGGAGTTTTTTAACAGTTCTAGCCATTACTGTGGTTTTTTTTTTGCTTGTGCAGCAGTGTTACACACTAAAGTTCGACAGTCCATTACTTTGTGTTTTGAATTGTTCTTGTATTCACTCCAGACACTCTGCAGACCAACTCTATCTCCTTGTCAGTGACACGATGTTTGCCTCAGTGCTGGTGTCATTCATTTTACTTTGACTCGTTCAACAGGACGACTGTTATTGCTGTACAACAGCACAAGTGGTGGTTGCTATGGTCACAGTGTCACAGTAGTTCTGAATTAAGAAGGGGGACAATAATTACTCCATAAAGATGGTTTATAAAGGCATGTGACAGCTTGGCAATGTGATTTGCTGGTATTACGTATGTCAGGTATGCTCAGTGGTTTTGTTATGCAACGCTGCACATCAATAAGTGAGTCTGTATTTCCTCACTGCGTGCGTTCTCTTGAGTGTCCTGCACAGTGCTCGCTCCGTCCGTCAGTTGGTCTGTCAGCTGTCCGGACGCAGGCCGAGTTTAGTATGATGTAGTTATGGATTGACTGTCAATTGAAAAAAAAAGGGACAAATACAACTTGTAAAAATGTAAAGATGGTCTCATCTCAGCTAACCTTGAATCACCATTAGCCTGCAATGTTATGTCAGTAGTTACAGTAGAACTCATTAGAATGTTTATTGCTGAACCCGACAAAACATGTGACGTTAAGAAAGAGGAAAGCAGGAGGTCCTCTCCAACTCTGGTGCCAAGATGGCCATGGTTTGCTTGTGTGGGAACGGCTAGCGCTTTTGAAGCACAAAAAGGTGGCAGCTTCTGAGAAGAAAGAGAGACAGAGACAGAGAGAGAGAGAGAGAGAGAGAGAGAGGCACAGAGAGGAACGAGAATGAGCAGTGAGATGAGGGTGTTAGGCAGAGGGAATTCATTAAAGTCCATTTCTGCCAATAAAGCTGAAATCTTGTGAGGATTCTTTTATCTCTTCACAACCCGGGCAAGCAGATGGTTCACAGTCTGGTTGAGCTCCAGAAGATGGGGCTGAATCCTGCTTTGAGCTTGGACAACTCGACCACGCTGCCATTTTAAGTAACTAAAACCTCTGTTTTGATGCGTCCAGTGCTGCTAAGAAGACCGAGAACTAACCAAAGAAAGTAGCCAGCATTCTGATTCTTTATTTTCTATTCTTGACGATGGCTAGTAAATCTATCCAGTGCACAGCTTGGGGATTATTGCTCCGTCTCTGCGGGTCTAGATGGGAGGAGGAAGCGGCAGCGGTTCAATTACCGAGCTGCGAACTGTGTGCTCACGCCAATCAGCGTTCGTGCGTTTCTTTAGCCCCGGGCTAAGATGAGATGCTAATTTGAACCATGTGTGTGGTTTTCAGTAATACAACCAGCGCTACACAAACATGTTACGTTCGCCAGCCCGTTTTACATTAGTTTAAGATTTAATGCAGATTACGGCTGCACGCACACAGCTCGGTCCAAGAAACCTCAGCACCAGCATCCAAGCAGGGCTCGTTAACAGAACCGTTACGGTGTGATTAGCTTCTAATCAGATGTGGATGAAACCCCTGTTCTTGTGTTCCCCTTCATCCTAGAGCGGAATGGAGGTTAGGTCAACCGCTGCCGCCGAAGAAACCATTGCTGTTGCCAACATGCAAAATATCCTCTTTGCATTTTTGCTGATGCAGTGAGGCCTTCGTGGAACGCAAGGTCAGGCAGATAAGCGCTGCGCTAACACAGCGATCTCATGCACATGCAGAACGATGCGCCCCAAGCACGGAGAGGGCACTGGTTAAGAGGCAGCATGACGCAGGGAGAAAATGAAAAATCCGGCATTCTGATGAGCCGAGGCCTTTTTTTTTGGGGGGGGGGGGGGTGCGTGGACAAATGTTAGCTGACACCCTTCTCAAGGGGCACTAGAATCGTTTCTTTCTTCACACCTTGCTGTGCCAGCATTCCATTCGAGTCCACGGTGGGATGAAGGCAATGGGGTGAAAAAAAGGCTTGCAGATAAAAAGAATCGGAAGGAGGGCTCATAAAACATACATGACCTCGGTGTACTGATGCAATCGTTAGCGCTAATCAGAGCATATTTCTGCCCCATGCTGGTGGCCGCAGCAGCTGGAGTTAAAAAGGGAGAAGAAGAAGAAGATGAAAAACAAGTAACACCCTCCCAGCAGACATGATCTCATCTTGCGAGAGACTGCAACTGAATGCATCAAACCCAACCACACTTACAGGCCGCAAAACCAAACATCAGTCAGAACCGGTGGCTAAATTAGACGTTAGATCAGCGTCTGCTCAGTTTTTGGACTTTATTTGTCTGCTTCTACGGACTTATTCTTTTAATGCCAGACATTCAATGGTCAGATACCAACACTGAAGACACTGTTTCAGCTAGCCAGACTACTGCCCAGTAGATCGATGCACTCCCAGGGCTTCCACTCTCCACTTATAGTCAGCGTTGCCCCTACTGTGTAGCCAGTCTCCCATGGTGATCTTCTACCCCCAGCTGCCTTTCTTGAGAGACAGAGTCATGAGTC
The DNA here is from genome assembly GCA_037576975.1 of Alestes dentex. Taxonomy (NCBI): domain Eukaryota; kingdom Metazoa; phylum Chordata; class Actinopteri; order Characiformes; family Alestidae; genus Alestes; species Alestes dentex. The sequence continues at coordinate 33,320,846 of JBBIGA010000040.1, read as the reverse complement.
TGAGGTGACGGGTCTCTGGCACATTGCCAATCACAGCCAGAAATGCTCTAATTAGCCACCTCTGGGGCCTACTGCTGATAGAGCCATCTCAAGGTCTAATGGCCACCACCAACTGCATGAGGCGGGGAGAGTGATTGACAGACGATGAGGGGGGGAGGAAGGGCTGAGGCAGGGGGCTCAATCAGAGGTCAAATAGATCTTGGGTATAATTAGGACGTGACGATCCCACCAAGAAAAACTGAGAGGAACGAACTGAGGTCAAAAGGATAGTTTGTGCACACCTCCTGACATGTGGTCAGGCTGGTGAAAGAGAGGGGAGATGATCACGGCCACATCGTCTCAGCTAGCAGTTTAAGACAAGTTGACAAGTCGGCCAAGACAGTGTTTTCCAGTGCAAATCTCGAGAATCCACTGAGCCAGCTCCGGAAAGACTTGATAACTTAATGAATCAGTTGAATCAGACCAGGCCTATGAAGTCTCTATGAATGTAGTGTCTCTGTGAATGAAACTGGAAATGACTGCTGGAGGTAATACAAAGCTACGGGACAATACATGAGGCGGAAGGTGAGACAAAATGATACTCAACATGCTCCTCTTCTTTCTTTTCCACTCGCACTCCCTGCTGTTTTATGGAACATGACACACGGTCTCGCCAACTGGAAACCATCAGGCAATTGAGTGGAATTAGGAGATTAACATAATTAAGGCATTCACTCTAGGAACTCTGACACATACCCACACACACACAAACCCATTCGCTCGTGTAAAGGGCTGCCGAGTTCACCGGATCTGTCTCTAGCGGATGTGCGATGTAATTTCCACTGCGGTTTTGGGTTCACCTGAATCTCTGCGCTGGCACAGATACTGAGGGTCACCGCTCTCTCTTTCTTTCCCTGTATGGCGACAGAGGCCTGCACAGGACTTTCAGATCGTATTTCCACAGTTCCCGATTCAGGCTATTAAACCGCTGCCCTTCCTCTACCGCTGAAATTCTCCAACCTGGACAGATTAACCGCATTCCTGTACAAGCAGTTTTTTTTTTTCCTTTTTAATATCTGCCAGTTCGGTAATTCCTGTGTGTATTCTGTTACAAAAGCCACCCTTGCTTTTTCCTCTCTGCAGTTGAGAACAAAAAGGGGGAAAAAAATACCAGTAGGACTGTCAGTCCCTTTAATTGCAATCTGCCTCCTTTAGTCATTATAGTCCATTATGAGACCATTATATAGGCAGTAATGTCAAGTTACTGGACAAAAAGAAGGATTAATGAACGGGGTTTCCACTGAGAACAGGAGAATCAGAAAGGATCCCCAGAGAGATCAACTGCCCGTAGATGTCCATGCATATATTACTGACTGGTATTCGGTATGATTATGAGTTACACTCCATGCACCAAAGTATGTTCAGGCTTTTCAAGCACACTCATTGTAAACAGATGCATACAATTAAGCATACAGCCATGTAGTTTCCATTGGTAAACACTGTTATCAGAATGGGTCACCCAGTTACTTTTTCTATTTGGCTCTATAACAGGATATCACAATGATTTTTGTAAGTCTGTCCAGCTAGAACTGATTCAATGAAGTGGAAACATAAGCTCAGTAGGCCAGACAAGCTTAAAGAATTAGAAGTCGAATGGCTCAATGAAAAATCTTTGGTCCAAGGCCGAAACTCTCCCCACCAAGTTCTAAATTGTCCCTGGAAGTTAAGTGAGCATAAGAGGGATTCATCAGGAACTTAATGAACTGGGCATCAATGGCTGAGCTGCAGTGCACGAGCCTAAGATCACCAGGCACAATGGCAAGCATTGGCAGTGTGGATTTAGGAACAATGGAGGACCACCTGAAGTGGCACCCGTAACAGATTTCCATCACTCTGTGCTTTGAAGATGGCAGAAAGTGCACGCATACACGCAATCATACCTTTCAGAGATGTTTGTTTGTTTACTAGCATGAAGAGTACTGTTAATGCTTGTTGTTAATGGCACGCCGAAGCTCAATAAAAGCTTGCTAACAGCAGGGTAGAGGCATCCAAATTCAATCAATCTCCCCCTCGCTCGGTGAAGCGCCCTCCCCTTCTCTCTCCGATCCGCTTTTGTTCTCCCCACCAGGTGCCAGATCTAATTCTCCATCAAAACGCACTCAGATCCTGTTAGCATCTCAGACCGGGCTAGGCGACGATGAGCAACGCTAAGCCAATGTTTCCATAATCGCTCGCATGTCGACTGGCTTTCTTTGTTTTCGGCTTCACGCAAAGGTGCAGGGTGACGCTGCTCACAAAGCTCCGAGATAAAAACAGGGGCCCGAGGTGATGCTCGGCGTAGGCAGCCGCTTCGGCCCGCTGGAGAGCTTCTCTTTCATAAGTGCTCCCGTCTCTGAATAGCTGCCATTACAGAAGTTGTAAAGGGCCTGTATTAAAAACTTTACAGCCTACACCGGGGTTTTAACAGCGAGCGAGTCAGCGTGTGCTGGAGGAGCTGGGACCAAGCCGAGCACGTCCAAGGTCAACTGGCTCTTGTGTTTCAAATGGTGCTAAAACAGCCAGTATGGAGCACTCAGACAAATGTTCCACCTATTTCAGTCCATTAAAAAGTGAACAGCGGGATAAGCTTACTTATATTCCATATCAAAACGACAAGGGCAGAGAAGACTGATTGGAGGTTTTTCACCTCCAGACGTGCAGTCTGTTGTGGTGGAATTCTGGAATAAACACACCGTGGGCCGAATTAAGTATTTTGTTAAGCACTGACCAAAGGGTCGGGGTGCGGAGTGTTCTTTGCTGCTGCATTTTTTCATAGATGCAGTTTCACGTCTTCTACCCCCCCCCCCCCCCGTCACAGAATATTCTGTTCGACCCACACTAGTAAAAAACATCTCACTACTAATTAACTTCAGTGACTTTATTCTAAATTTTCCATTGCACTGTAAAGCTACAAAATGCAGAAGTCATATAACGAATCCAATCTAATGAGCCTTGGGTGGATTATTAAAATATAATCAGGGCTCTATTTCAAGTTCTATCAGCAGTGAGTACTGCATTAAAAGTCACAAGACATTTATATACTTCTTTTTTAACCACTCATTTTATTTTCCAATGTTGTGATGCAGCGGATATAACCCCACAACAAAATGTGGCACCTGTAATGGTTAAGACTTATTTGGTAAACGTATGCAAACTTATGAACGTATTCATGAATCTATTATTCTGACATGCTGAAGCTATCCAAAATGTAGCTGCTAATGCAAGAAAAGTAATTATAATCAAATTACACATCTCATTAAGTGTACTTAGGCAATACAAAGGAGCGCTGTATGTTAATCATATTTGCCATTATGGAAAAAGTACATTCTTCCGAGCTGTTTGCGTAGGAAGGATTCCATGTAATCAAATCCAAACCAGATAAAAAAGCTTGAATGAACTAGATAGTGTCATATTGGAGTGCAATATGCTACAATACTGTCTGCATGGACAAGTCATCAAAGCACAGCAGGATGAATATATTCTATAGGCAGCACAGCAGCTGATGAAATATAATCTGAACCAAAGGCCCCGTCTGCTTCAGCTCGCCGAGACGGACACGCCAGCCTCCCTGCGGTCGCCCAACTCCACCGAACGCCAGGACTGTGTTTGACAGGCAGCAGGATATTACAGATGTGATACAATGGTACACAGACACCAGCAGGTGTCCTGCTGCGTCCCACGGCTACATTTATTAAACTGATCCAAGAGCAAGCTTGGTTTATCCCTACCTTGGATTTGTTAGGATCTGAGGAGCACAAAGCTGATCTCAGGTCATCCCTTACAGGAGAAATTACAGTCTAGTTTCCAGCAGAATACGCTGAGAATGAAAAGCAGAATCACCACCGAGAGTTTCAGCTACCGGGCCTGTCAGTCGGCACAAATCCGAGGTCTTTAGGTGCGTTAGAAGCTCAAACCGAACACTCCGCAGACGCCGGCATTACAGAAGCGATTACCATAGTCGTAAAACAAAAGGCACCGCGCATTCACCTTAGATCACTACCAGCCCAGAACGGCAGACTCTAAAATGCCACCTCAAACAAAACCACAGGAGCAGCTACCAGCCGCAGCCACACTCCTGGAGCGCAGAGCAAAAACAAAAAAAAAAAAAAAAAACCTGTCCCTTTGGATTCAAACTTTTCTTAACGGGTGCCAAAAAACACGGAAAGCCTGCACGTTCCGAGATATTATAATGCTGTTCACCTGAAGTGCTTCATTTACACATTAAAGTGAGAGAAACTGGGGCATGCTATTTCCAAACACCATTCTTTACACTGTAGTAGTGTAAAAGGGGGTTGGGGGTGTTGTGGGGGGGAACAGGTGCTTTTTGGGGTAAGAGATACATCATCAAGCTGGTATCTGGGTGGGTCATTCAGTAACTGCTGTGGTATGAAGCGACGGGGCACAATAGTCGCTTGAGGATGGTGTGACCAAAAATGGCGACAATGAATGGGAGCAAGCAGAGCAGCAAGACTAGTGAAGAAAGTAAAAAAAATGAGGAAGCGAAAAAGGCAACCCTGCTCCTGGAGAGCTCCGACCCTAATCAACACCACCTGATCCATCTAATTATAGTCTTCAGAAGTCCTTGATTAGCTGGATGAGGTGTTAGATTGGGGTTGGAGGTGCAGGTCTCCAGGGCTGGGGACCACTGCTCTATATGATGCATGTCAGAAACGCCTAACTGGACAAGAACTTGGCCTATAGTCCCACTCTAAAACCCACATCTGAAGCTGGAATAGCACTGGGTGGTTGGTTCTCAACAGTATGTCACAGTATCTGTGCGTAAGAAGATATAGCAGTAATTGTCCATAATAAAAATTGTTAATGTGTTAATACGATTAAACTTATACGCGTACAGATTACAATGGACCATCATTACCTGTTATGTTATCTGTATAACTTGAAACAGAACCAGAGAACTTAATTGATCCCAGAGGAAATTGCTCATGTGCAGACACACAGAAACACAAAACACAAAAACAAGAACAATATAAAATATAGTATGAAGCAAAACAAAATTCTCCAGAAAATACTGAGAAAATGCTTTGTTCTAAATAAACTACGTTATTCACACAAAATGCTGCGGTCAGTGAGAGAGGTGGATATAAATAAAGGGGGGCATTCGGCAGACACCCTTATCCAGAGCAACTTACAGTCATTAGTTACAGGGACATTCCCCCTGGAGGCACTGAGGGTTAAGTGTCTTGCTCAAGGACACAATGGTAGAAAGTGGGGCTTTGAACCTGCGACTTTGGGGTCATCGGTTCCACAGGCAAGTGTTTTACCCGCTAGGCCACTATCACCCCTAAATACTATAAATACTACAGATTAATAAATGAAATTACAGCTGAAGTAGTCTACTAGTAACACAATAGTGGTTCTCTATACCAACTCCATTACTGCATGTAATAGTGATATATGCAGTGCTACTGCAAATGAAAATCACTTGAAACGTAGGAATAACGCTTTACAAACCTGACATACGGCTTGTTGTGGCTCAAAAGTAAGGACGGTGATTTCAGTCATTTGATGTTTGAATTTATAAAGTATTGCTGGAAAAAACAGACCCCCTCATCCACGCGCCGTTGCCTGACTGATGGTAATATGATGGCAAATAATTTCCAGCTATTGCGACTGTCAGTCAGGCTGGACGATTTAAATGTCAGAATCAAATGTTCGTGAAGCCGCGCCTCTGGGGGTTTGTTCGCATGATGTGCCGCGGGCTACTGCAAAGGCACGGTGGGTTTCAGCTGTCGGTCAGGATTCACAGCTCCTTTTCCAGGCTCAGATGGTGAAAGGTTTTTTTAGAAAGTGGCCCCCGCTTGCCCGTCGCCCTGCACCGCTGCCCCCACCTCCCCGCCCCCCTGCCTCCAAGATACTAATGTCAGTTACTGGCTAATGTCATTTACTGGCTACTGGCTAAGGGACATGATCACGCAATGCTGTGATGCTCATAATATATGGGAATCTGTAATGTTCGAGAGATCACTTATTAAACATTTTAATTCACAACCCAGTGTATACACTTTTTAGACTATTTGAATATTTGAAAATAGGAATAATTAATATTCCATCCAAAAATATTAGATTACTGTTGTAGCAACAGAAATAGTTATTCTATGGTAAGTTGCAGACTGTTAAGATGGATATAATCCTTGTTATCCATCCCGTCTGCTAAAATGAAAAATAAAATGAAATTTTTTTTTTTTTTTTCCCAAAAACACAACCGGTCAATATTTGCATGTTACTCACTTACAACTAAAAATATACTCGATAACTAATGAATACATTAACAGTATATTCACAAATTGAGTAATGCCATTTTTTATTCATAACTACCGACCTATAACAAGCTTCCTAATAGAATTAGAATCAGAATGTAGATCAACAGACAACTGTTAGATATTTAACAAGCTATGCAGTGACAGCTAATGGGATGAAATAGTTAATTAGTGCAACTGAAGTTACAGAACAGACTAGAATTTGACAGCCAATCAGAGGCAGAGCAGGGAGCGGAGCTTCCAAGAAAACAGGTGGGAAAAAAACAGTCCTCTGTGAAGGTAAACGAGTGTTGGACCCAGACCCCCCCCACCCCCACCCCCACCCCACACACACACACACCCTTTTTCTCCTCGGATCCTCAGGAATCCTACAGCTGATCTCTGTGGAGTTTGCATCTCTGATTATGTTGAAATAGCACAACTACAGGCCGTTTGCTGAGGTGTGACCAATTTACTGGCTTTAAGAGGAAACACACACTCGCACATGTCCAAAAGAAAGGAAACTAGTGGGAGGAAGAGAGAAAAAAAAAAAATCCAGACTCCAGTTCAGATGAGTAGGTGACTAACATGAGAAGCAGAGATCAAAAGAGAGTGATTTTAATAGCAAAGAGGACGGAAAAGAGGAATGGAAAAACAGCCTTAAACGAGGAATAAGGAGGAAGCCGATAATGATCGGTGTGTGCTGGCCCCATTACAGAAAATGTGTGTGTGTGTGTGTGTGTGTGTGTGAATGTGTGTGTGTGTGTGTGTGTGTGAGTGTGTGTGTGTGTGAGAGAGAGTGTGTGTGTGTGTGTGTGTGAATGTGTGTGTGTGTGTGTGTGTGTCCACCTGTGTTTAGCGTAGAAAAGACTGGTGTGCAGCTTGTTAGAACACGATGCTGAAAACTCGGGGGACTGCAGTAGCCTCCGGTCCAACGTTTCAAAGAGATTCCCTCCTTTAGCTTTATCTCTCTCTCTCTTTCTCTCTCTTTCTCTCTCCTTTTCTTCCTCACTCCATCCTCCTTTCGCCTCATCCATCCCTCCTGCTCCCTCGCCATCATCCTTTCTCTTTAATGTTTCAGTTATTATCTCTCTCTCTGTCATCCTTTCTCTTCATCTCTCCTTTTCTTCCACCATCTCTCCTTCCCTCTCTCAGTCATCTTCTCTATTCATCTCCTTTTCCTCCCCTCTCTCCTTCTCTCTCTCTATCATCTTCATCTCTCCTTTTCTTCTTCTTCTCTCTCTCTGGCATCCTCCCTCTTCTCCTGATCAGCCATCACCCCCTTTTTCTTTTTCCTTCACCCTTTCCTCTATTCTGTTTCTCTCCTCCTCACATCCCCTCTCCCTCTCTTTATCTGTTCTCTCTCTCAACCCTCCTGCTCCCCCTTTCTCTTCCATCTCTACAGTGCTGCTGTCTCACTCCACTAACATCCTTTCTTTTGACTAACTTTCTCTTTCACTCTCGCATGCTATCTCTCTCTCTCTCTCTCTCTCTCTCTCTCTCTCTCTCTCTCTCTCCATCACCATGCCTTGCTTTCTTTCCCCAATCATACATCTAAACACCATTTTTTCTGTTTATCCTCTTTTAACTCTCTCTCCCCATTATCCTTTCTCTTTGCCCCTTTTGTTTCACTCTCTTCCATGTGCCATTCCTCCCTTCCTCTTTGTCTGTGCTCTCTCACTTCATCATCCTTCCTCTTAACGCCTTTGTCGTTTGCTCTTATGTCATCCCTCTCTCTCCAACCCGCCTCGATTTATAAACGGATGGAGCATATGCTTGAGTGCTCTCGTTCTTTATCAAGCTCTCACTCTCTCTCTCTCTCTCTACCTTTCTTTGCTCTCTCCCTTTCTCTTTTTCTCTCCTCCTTCTTTCGCTCTTGTTTTGCCCTTTCCTCTCTCTCTCTCCATCTGCCTTCTCTCTCTCTCTTGCTTTGCTCTTTCCTCTCTCTTCTTTCTTTGATCTCTCTCTACCTCTCTTCTCTATCTCTTTCTTTGCTCTTTCCTCTCTCTCACTCCCTCTCCCCACTCTCTCTCTTTCCTTGCTCTCTCTCTCTCTCTCTCTCTCTCTCTCTCTCTCTCTCTCTCTCTCTCTCTCTCTCTCCCCCCCCCCCCCCCCC
>JBBIGA010000040.1:33294169-33304414 GCA_037576975.1 Alestes dentex | reverse complement strand
TATGGTTCCTTATCTCTCTCAACCCTATATGCCTCCCCCCTCTGCCCCTGTCTCTGTCTCCCTCTGATGGAAGTGTTGGAACAGATGGCGGACACAATGGGTCCCCCAGAGGGACAGTCATGGGCGGGGGGTGTCGCAGACCACTTCCGTTCTGTCGTTTTCAGAGGCTTATCAATAAAAACCTCCATCTCCACCTATTCTCCATTTCCCCCCTTCTCCTCTCTCCCTCTGTTCCTTTCTCCCTCCAAGTCCCCAAACACTAACGTGGCCTTGCATGGTCTGCCCCCGATAACACCCAGTCAGGTCCTTGTGCTGTCACATCACACACAGGCAAACCACACACACACATACACACTCTGGTCTGTACTCTCTCCTATCTCTCCTCAATTCCATCCCTAAGATTGGAGAGGAAATTCAATCCTTTTGCAATACCTGTAATATCTCATAGCAGGACAGCATCTGAAAGGCCTGAAGATACGGGCCCCGCCACAACCCAGGCAATGCACCCCCGATTCTCCATTTTACAAAGAAATGTACTGAACATGCCTTATTAGTTTGTGTAATAATTTGTTGTTTAAGAGTACAGAGCATACCTTCAGAGAGATGAACATACAGAGGTAGCGGATAAATAAAATAACCCACAATTTTACATGGTGTTCTGAAGAAGCAACTCACTATGGTTTGATATTCAAAGTCCAATTTCAGGAGGAGTTGATGAGGAGATGGATTTTCCCTAAAGGAAGGAAGGAGTTACAGTAATAGTTTGGTGAAAAATCAATTTTCACAATTTCCGCCTCACCCAAGGGTGTTGCTGGGCCAGTTTTCGGCTCTGAGCCAGTTTCAGGCTCTTTTGGGCTTCAGCTCCTCATTAAACGCTCTTTAGCCATTATACAAAAATGCTGTTGTGTCTCTGAATTAAAAATAGAGTCTGCTGCTTCTCTAACAAATCTCTGCCAACCTGGTACAATGCTAGTATAAAACAAGTACAGTCCGTGCACCTCTTAACTGAATTGATCGGGGTACATAGATTTGGTGATATAATTGTGTCTGAGTGGTGTCATAAACGAGGATATACCAATTTTCTCACTTGTAAATTGCACTCAAATAGCCAATGACGTTTTTCAAGTGGGTTTACAAGTGGGAGACTAGAGATTTTGGGAGATATGTCAGGTTATGGAACTTATCTCGATCTATCATCACCAGAGCCAGGGATCCAGTAAAAATGAAACCATCCAAAATGAGTTTATTCTCTTTTTTGAGTCGCGACAGATCATGGTGATTCCAAGAAACAAGATTAAGAAAATGTATTCATAACAAGTGTCGGACAAATTCAGATTCTGATCGCCAGAGCAGGAGATTCCACTGCTGCAGCCAACGGCAAGAGCATAAGAACTGGAATAACTGGACTCTTGAAGGAACGTACCAGTCCTGATCCTGGAGATTGACTATACAGTTTTGATGCAACACACTTGCAGACCTACCTGAACTTCACATTTTAATATTTTCCATGGTCTCATCACATCACATCACATCACATCCATCTAATCAGCTCATTAACATGCCATCCTCGGGTTGAAGTGGGTGTGTTCGAGCACAGAAAAACACTTACAGTTTTGCGCCTGAGGGACCAAAAAGCACAACTGCTCAACTAGCTTCGCTGTTCAGAACGCACATCTGGTCTCTTACTTTAAGCGAAGCGAAAGTCGGAAGTTTGACATCTGCTCCTAACACCCTAACGTAATTGAATATGCAACACTGGAGCACAGCTCAGTTGGCCAGGCATTTTCCATCAGTGTCTTCAACTCGCAACCAGTCAAACCGCAGTGCACTCAGTTCCAAAGTGGAATTGCATCACCCAAACATCATGGACTCGTGACAGCCAGAATATAAATTAGTTTACTCCTAAAATGTAGCAGGCAGCAATACGTACATCACTGCATGACCTTACAAACTCATGGTCAGGTTTACAACATTCTTTACATGAAAGATGCATCTGTTCTATTACTGTACAAGTATAAAGCAGCATGTCAAACCACTACGCTTTAAAGGTTCTTGCATGGTTCTCTGGTGGTTTGAAAGGTCCTTGGTAAAATTGTGAAATGGGTTTAGAGCCTTTACATTAAGTGATGCTGTTCATTTGAAGAAAGAATGGAAAGTGGCCTGGAGACATCTAAACCAGGGTTGTCCAGTCTGGTTCTTAAAAGTTTCTGTGGCTCCAGGTTATCTTTTCAACCAAGTAGGGACACATCATTTTCCAGACCTTCTTTGGTACCTCCAACAGATACATTTCTTGAACTGTTTTGATACATGAGTGCAAGCTGCACTGGTACCCTATCAGGGTCCAACAAGGCTTTACAAAATATGTAGTTTTGGGTTTGGCTTTGGCCCAGATCAGCAGGGTTGGGTCAGGCTTGAGTTTGATCAATATTATATCACTGTCATGTATTTTCTGTGCTCTACGTTCTTTTCCTCTCTCTTTCTTACTGTTAGCTGTGTTTAGAATTGCTCTGGAGTTTGAGGAGTGGGTGAATGATTGGACTGGATGAATGCAAGATGTGAAGGATGTGCTAGGTTGCTGGAAGGGTCACAGTGGAGCTTCCCCTTGCTTGTCAAGTTTGGCCGAAGTCTGTTAAGCATTTCCGCACGTAGAAGCAGTGACGAGATGAACCTTAATGCAGGGTGAACGGTTCTTCTCCGCCAGGTAGAATAAATTCCACAAAAATATATTGATAACAACAACTGTTGTGTTACAGATGTGTAAAATAACAGCTTTGCATTTTCAGTCAATCAACATTAGCATTTAGTAACAATATGTACGTATGCATGTAATAGTGGTTGTAAGCATGTGTGAGAGAGTTCAGATTTACAATACCAGTCACGCCTGGTCAGGTCAGAAGTCGTGGGCATGGATCAGGTTCTAGCTTTAAATTCATACCCTTGCAGAACTATACTTATAGAGATCGTTTCAGTTTTAAATGCAACTGAGGCACATCCTAAGACAGAGCCTGCGCTAAGGGCGGCTTAGAGGGGGCATTGCCCTTCTGGTTTTCACTCTGCCCCCTTAAAAATGAGCTGGTGATTCATTTGAGTGCTCCATTTTCCATTTCCTCTCAACTATTCCCAGAAATGATTTTCTGTTTGGTTCTTTGAATCGTGCAGAACTGGTGTCTACCAACGAGCAGCTCTTCTGTATTCTCAGGATACGGTATCAACCAGGACAGGCAGTCACTAAGACACTAGAGAGTGTTTTATGTTTATGTCAAAACATTCGTTTCTAATGTATCCCATCAGTCCATTTGACTAGTAACTCATTTGCAAAATTCCAATCTAGAGTTTGCTATCAATATTATCTTTCATTATTCAGTATGTCCACTTTCTGATTCTGAAAAGTAGTAATCCTCTAATAAAGGCTGTTAATATTCCCAAAGTTCTCCTATTGCAGCCATGCTATCAATGATCTTTTATACTTAAACAGCGCAAATAACAAAACTCATGGCATCTCAGCCTTGCATTCTTACAAAAATCTAATTTTTGTGGTTTTTGAACTGTGACAAACACAAAATGAACTGCTGTTACTTTTCACTCTCTCGTTGGTCCACCTTAGCAGGGTACCATTAGAAATTCACACATTGTACACAACAGCAAGAGCTTTATTTTTAAGCTAATGAACCTGAACTTTAGTGGACAGTATCTAATCAATCTCAAGCCCCCACTGATGGCATCAGGCCAGGGGGCTGCCGCGAGGGGAGGCACCTCAGTATGAACTCTATTCACTTTTGAGTTCATGTTTCATTCCACCGGTCTTTCAATCAATAACTTCAATTCATTTCTGGTTTATAGCTTTCCAGGCAGATCTGTGAATCCCACGGCGTCTTCTCATTTTACTTCAATTTACCCATTTTGTCTATTTAGTCTTACATTAACTAACTGACTACGTAACTAACTAAATTTTTCTCTGGACACTTTGGGGATCTTTAATCTCAAGACTAATACAACCCCAGTTTTCTTTTCCTTTTTAAATGGCTATATAGTAATTGTTACATTGGTGGATGCAGGTCTGATCTTTTATATTCCTCTCACATTTCCAATTCTGACTATCTAAGATGTCCGCTGTTACACTGCCCTCCAGTCAAAGCGGCCTGTTTGAAGCTCTTATATAATACAGACGTCAAGGGGAACTGAGCTAGATGTATAAACACACTCTTAGAGTGTTCTAGTAATATATGTGTTGACAGTGTTTTCTCATTTTGAATGGTCTTCTTGTCAGTATATCAGGAATTCATTTTAAAACAGGATGTAGTCGTACTAGTAGGAGGACAATGTGTTCTTTTCTCTTCAATTGTTTATTTTGATTGATAGATAGATAGATAGATAGATAGATAGATAGATAGATAGATAGATATGCCTTTATTGTCATTGTACAGAAGCAGGATGCTACTCATACAACGAAACTGTAGGGGCTACTTAAAGGTGCAAACAAGTACAGACAGTGAACATAGTGCTGACAGTAAACAGTGCAGACAGTAAATATGCATTATGAACATGCATGGGACACATCTGTTTTTCAGGGTTTGAGCGAGGTCCCTTACTTCCTGATGCTTCACCATACTAAGATGTTTTGGACAGCGCCATGCTTCCAACTTTGTGGACCCAGTTTGGGGAAGAACCTTTTCTATTCCAGCATGACTGTGTCCCAGTGCACAAAGCGAGCTCCGTAAAGACACGGCTGGATGAGTTCAGTGTGGAAGAACACCTTTGGGATGAACTGGAATGGAGATTGTGAGCCAGACCCTCTCGTCCAACATCAGGGTCTGACCTCATAAATGCTCTGCAGAATGAATGGGCACAAATTCCCACTTAAACTCCAAAATCTTGTGGAAAGCCTTCCGAGAAGAGTAGAAGCTACTACAGCTGCAAAGGGGGACCAACTCCATTTAAAAGTCTATGTATTTGAATACAATGTCATTAAAGTCCCTGTTGGTGAAATGGTCAGGCGTCCCAATATTTTGTCCTTGTATCTTTCTGTAAGCATAATTTATCTTACATAGCTTACAGCCTATTACGCGTGAAGGAAGTCTGACAGAAAACTTCAGGTTGTAGTGTTTCGGGCTGAAAGATAGTGGAGTTTCTGAACTAGGCCAGAGTGTTGCGCGAAGCCAGAGTGCTCTGAGACTTTCTGCTGCTGTTGCCTCGATCTTACTGTCCCCAGGCCCATTCTTCATTTTTAATGGTGTCTCTCTGACTGGAGTCTATGTACAGCGGGCATACGTGTGTGTGTGTGTGTGTGTGTGTGTGTGTGTGTGCTATCTTGTAGCTCTGTGGATTTACGAGGCCCGGCTGTGAGGATTTGTCATACCCCGCTTTTGACGCTCACATCGTGACCTTTTGACCTTCGGGTCATCTCTTGGGGAGGACTGCAGGCCCGACCAATCAATCCCTGTTTACACTGCAAACTCTGGGGAGAAACAAGGAAATGCAATAGCTTGAGTACACACAGTCGCGCTCGCTGAGTACTTGAAAGTAAGCACACACACAGGATACATTAAACATACAGACACGCAGGTAAACAAACAGGCACACATGGAGCATTTATAGAGACAACACGAATAGGACCCTTTCCAAAATGGATGAGACAGTGAAGCCAGACCACATAATCAGTCTCCACTACTGAATTACGTAATTACTTACCATTGGTACTAATGCCACCACTACTACTGCTATTACTACTCTTACTCATATAACTACTGCTACTACTATTAGTACTGCTACTACCACCACTACCACTACTACAACTACTACTGCTACTGCAACTACATCTTCTACTATTGGTAGTATTACTGCTACTACTACCAATTATGCTTCTATTGCTATTGCTCCTACTACTGCTACTGTTTCTACTAATACTACAGCTCCTAGTACTGCTGCTACTATTTCTACTACTGCTATTTTACTACTACTGTGACTGCTTTGGCTTCTAGTGGCACTACTGCTGCAGCAAGTACTTGACTACTGAGTTAGTAATACCTACATGTGGGTTGAAGGATATAGTAAGACCTAGCGTCCCCATCATACCCACAAACCCCCTGAAACTGCCTACTGAGTACAACTACAGGGCTTCCAGTAATTTCCAGTTGTTTGAAGTGGGAAAGGCACATTTAGCTTACTGTTTGGAGTAAACATTACCTTACGCAAACATGGAGAAGATGGGCAGGTGGGATAAACTGATCCAAATGAATCATTTTTCTAGTTAGTCAGCCAAGTAACCACAGAGGAGTGATAGGAATGCAGCTTTCCAACAGAAAGATATGCATTGTTGTCAGAGTTTAGTGGGACAACTGTTATTTTCTAAATATGTTGTTATTAACTGTTATCCATCCATGATCTAAGCCATTTATCCTAACTAGGGATGCGGGGGTGATGGAGCCTATCTCCTATCTGTTATCTGAAGAAACACCCTGGACAGGTACCCAGACCATCGCAGTTATGTACTGTTCAAGGGCGCATTTTAGGGGTCAAAATGACATTCCTGTCCCATTCTGTTCTTTTCAAAAGTGGGCATCATCAACTCCCAAACTTACTAGAGCTATGGCTGAGCTCATGATGTTGAAAGATTTCAGTCACACCCTTGACTTCCCCACTGGTTATGTGATAAAAAATGATTCAGAATGTACATTCAGCATGCCCTTAGTAATCTCAGCTATTCCCAGGGCGAACATCCTATCCTGACTGAGTCTTAAATGAACACTCCCTGATATGATTGACAGCGATCGCATTACTGCGGCTCGAGGCAGATTGAATCTGAAAGCTCAAAAATCAATTCAGACAGGCTTAATCTTTACCATATCTGCTTGTTATTCCACCAGTGCCCTGCAAGGAAAAGGCCTTTGGGGCCAATAACACTTTTTTTTTTCTGAAAGATCATACGTGTTACAAATTTTGTTGACGGCTCTAAAACTGAACAGTCTCCTTAAGGCATCTTAACAGAACTGGATTACAGGCCTCATCAAAGCTTGGTTTTACAGCATTTTACAGTCATTTGTGATGTTGACTGCATTTATCAAAGTCAACAAATGCAAATGAAACATTGCTTACTGAATTCATGCAAGCATAAGGATCAAAAAGTCACTTGGAATGTATCTAATCAAGGCTGATGCCTAAGAGACATTCACACAGTTCGTCTCTTTTAGTGAAAATCAGATGTGAGCTGCATGCCTGTCCATCCAGATCATAGTAAAATGGATCAGCATGTGGAACTGGAGCTCCATGTTTTCTTTCACTTTATAAGAAGAAGAAGCTCCGTACTGTCTTTACTGTTGGATGTGCATGTGCAGAACACAATTCAGATCCATTAAAGCTTATTAACAGTTTGTAAAAATAAAAGACTTCTGACACAATGTAAAAGTATTTTCTGCTCCGTTGATAATTTGTGTAATAATTACATTTACAAATGAATATTAAAGCCAGGATTAATCTCAAACCCCACCTTTCTTATAATGCTAATTTACGGCAGCCCTGGTATTTCAAGAAGAATGTTAGCATTAAGCTAACAACAACATCCATGAACATGGATTCTATAAAACACATTTGATGCTTTAAAGGCATTTCATTTATGTCATTTGAAGCTTTTAACAGACTTTAACATATGTTTTACTTTTATGTAGCAGTGTTAAAGGGACTCTTTCAGTACCACTTTACTTTGAGAGGCACCGGCAGATGTTTAGTAGATGCTTCCCTATCAATATCTTTTAAATTCAACGGAATTTGCATTCAGAATGTACATTTTTTTTTTTCAAATCTAACCCTTATTAACCGAAACCCAACCCTATCGCTAACTCTAATCTTAAAGCCAAAACCTAAGTCTGAACCTCAGCCTAACACCGTTGATGATCTTCTACTATCTACTACAGAGAGACAGACTGTTAACAATTTAAGTATCATGAGATCATCAGTGGGGGCCACTTCAAATAAAGTGTGAACGGGAGTCCTGGCACAGAGCTTCTGCAAGAGTTTTCAAACCACTGACTGGTTAGACTTCAACTAGTATTCACAGTCAGTCAAATATCCAGAACATCCAGGATGTCCAGACTGTCTCTTTACTTGCAAGAATGGAGAAAAGTGAGGAGAATATGTAAAGTTTTTAAAGTCCTGGGTTGTAATTTTCACAGTTGTCAGCCAAGGAGCAACAGAAACCATATGGTGCTAGTGATGCAAAAGCTAAGCTAACACTATCCGTAAACAGATAAACCTGGTGCTGAATCATATCAAGACAGCACAATGGCTTGTGGATGGGAAAAAAATAATTACTCAATAAATCAGCATGTCAAGCAGAAGAACCACAATAACGGCAACAACAATGAACAATGCTGGTGAAGCAACATCCAGCTACTTCAGTCTGATCACATTTCGGAGGTTTGAGAAAGCACCAGTGATCTGATCTGCGAATTTGTAATTGTTGAAAAAGCACTAGTTCCGAGTACCGACTGACCAAATACATCTCAAGTTCAGTTCAAGGAGGTGGCTTGAACTGAGGGAGTTAGGGAGTTGCCCCTGCAATCAGAAGGTTGTGGGTTCGAATCCCAGGACTGCTAGCGGTACCACTGAGGTTCCCTTGAGCAAGGTACCGTCTCCACACACTGTTCCCCGTGCGCTGTGTTCCTGACTGCCCGCTGCTTCACTTGGTGAATGGGTTAAATGCAGAGAACGAATTTCAGACTGTGTGCTGTGGTGTGTTCACGAATTTTTGACCCCAACATTTTATAACGGGTCACTGAGTTATTCTTCATAATTCCAACATTAGAACTGACAATGTACAGTTAGGGTTTTTTTCTCATTAAACCATAGACTTAGACTCAAACCTGTTGACATGGAATGGAAAGCAGACATTATTCATTCATGCACCTGTGTGCTTCATAACAATATAATCACATGTGAATATGCGTTTATTCAAATTGACTGTATCACAAAACATAAACACTGGATTTATTCTCTTTATATATGAGTTATTATTTAAAATCTAAAAGAGTATTTTCCAGCATCTGTTGCTTGATACTCGCTGAAGGTGGAAGAATCTAAAAAGTATTTGTTCCAAAGCAGTACCTGATTCCGCTAATGAGCTCTTCTCCTCATCCAAAACAGAAGCTAATTAGCAAAACTGGCTGTTGTAGTGCAGGGCTGGAACTGATACCTGTAGACGCTCCTTTATAGCTACAGAGCCGCCTGAGTGGCCCTGTATTACAGAGCTCATGCTGGATTCACTACACATAACACACCGTTTGTTAACAAGATTGTTTCCAACTGGCTAATTGCTGCAAATGTATTTCTTTTAATATTCCATGAACATAGGCTATGGGTAATATTGCTTATTTACTTTTTACATTCTCAGGCTTATTACATCTAAAGCTCATTATACAGTAATTATGTGGGGAAAACATGCTAAAGGGCCAAGTTATTCAGGTCTTGGCCACTTAAAGGGTTTGAAGCAATAAAGGGAATGCTTTATTAAACATAATTACCTGTTTATATGCTAACATACAGCATATTGTCTTCTATGGACTAAGGACACGTTATTTTGTTTACTGACAGTAAGTGGTGAACCATGGTTATTGGATCAAACAGTAAAAAAGAGGAAAAACACGCCTCTCATGCAAATGTCTTATGTGACTGTAGCAGTGTGTTTGTGCTAAGCTAACAGCATTGCACATGTTCTAGATTGAACACGGACATCTGAAGCTCATAAAAGACATTCTGTGGTTCATCGGAACCATGTAACACACATATTTACATGTGTAAACATTTGGAAACAAGCACCAGAAAGGTTTTAGGATTTTGAAAAGTACGAATTTTGAGCGGTTTTCTTACCGCTCAAAATTCTTACTTTTCAAAATCCTAAAACTTTCTGGTGCTTGTTTCTGAATTAATTCTAGGTCACTTTACAAGTTCAAGACCTTCCTTACAAAATCAGAAAATCATATTTAAATTATGGTGATCATGGAAAAATGTTAAATAAATGCCTCAATATAACACACACACACACACACACACACACACACACACACACACACACACACACACACACACACACATATACTGTATATATAGCAGTTCTCGTTTTATTTGTCTCTCAATTATACATCCAAATTCAGTACAAAATGACACTTAGTCCATAGGAGAAACTGCATATTAGCATATAAAGCATTCCTTTAAAAAATATTTATATATATATATATATATATATATATATATATA
>JBBIGA010000040.1:33272665-33285148 GCA_037576975.1 Alestes dentex | reverse complement strand
TGATTTCGGACGCAGCCTTTGCAGCACGCAGTAACCCCGCCCCCACCCCAACCCCGCCCCCACATCCAAACCCCACCCCCACGCGTAGACCGATGCGTCCCCCTCACATTAAAAATGCTTCCGACGCCCCTGAGTATGTTAGATATTATGCAACAGTGTTAGATATTATAGGACAATGTTTTAGATATTATGGGACAGTGTGTTAAATATTATGGGGCAGCATGTTAGATATTACGGGTCAGTGTTAGATATTATAGGACAATCTAAGATATTACGGGACAGGGTGTTAAATATTATAGGACAGTTGGTTAGATATTATTGGGCAGTGTTAGATATTATCGGACAGTGTGTTAGATATTACAGGACAGTGTGTTAGATAAAACGGGACAGTGTCAGATAAAATGAGACAGTGTGTTAGGTGATGTTTAGATGCTTAAACAGGCCTATATTGACTTTTACTTTGGAATTATCATTAAGACAATTCATTAAACACAATAGAGGAATTCTGGATTGAATTAAGAATTTATGGATTAAAGAAGGAATTTGTTACAGTGGGAAAGAATCTGCGACAAATCCTGTTTGTTGGGTGGTTCGGCAAGCTGAAGCCTACCTTGCCTCCCAAAAAGCAACAACTGAAAAATATACTGTGCTGGATCTGTGGGGTCAAAGATGAATTTCTTTGTTCCTTTATACTGTCAGTTTGTGATGGAGTGACTGCGTTCATGAGAGGGGGCACCTCTGATCTTGGATGATTTGTTGACAATGTGCTGGAGTTTATGTCGACTGTCCGTCCTGCTCTACCAGATTGTTATGGATGTGCTTGGAATGCTTTCTATGATCAGTAAGTAGAAACAGGCCGAGAGATGCTTCTTTCCCTCCTTTTTTGTCAGTGTGTTGACCCTCTACAGGTTCTTATACACACTCACTGACCACTTTACGAAAAAGCCTTCCTTATATTTGCATTCAGTGTCTTTTTTTTTATCACCATATGGGTGCATGTTGGACATCAGTTACAGAATGATGTCCATCTGAATAATGATGTCCATCAATAATGGCCTTGATCCCTTTTGGTCAAGGTGTCTCTGGGCAGGTCCATTTTATGACACAGACATTCCATGATGTGGATGTAAAATTAATGATGAAAGCAGATCTGATGCTTCACCATTAGTGTTGCCCATCCTCTAGTTCATCAGTGGTCAGTTCTGGCCACAGGACCACTGTGGGCTGGATATGTTTGATGCTGGTGATGTTCTGATGTTGTTCTGAAGCCTGAAGTCAGTAATAAGTACTTGTGTTTTTGGAAGAGTTGAGCAGAAGGTTTTGTACCAGGTAACTGTTTGGATGGTTTGTTGTTATTGGAGATGAGGTCTATGATAGTTGTGTAGTCAGTGTATTTATAATTGCTGGTATTTCATATTTACTTTTACTTCTGAACCTACCAAACATAGGTTCCTGTACTGATAGATGGTAGATACACTCGAAAGGCTTCTTGCACGTATATGAACAAAGTATGTCTTGTAATTAACTTTGCCAATGTATTTGGCAAATATTCTTCTTTTTCCATGTAAACATGTTCTTCCATGTAAACATGTCCTACTTTTGTGTCCCATATAGGCCAAGATGGGTTGTCCATAGCTTTAACAAAACTGGGTTCCCTAAAGACCTCAATGCTTGGAGAAACTTAGCAAGCGCAACTGAGCATGCTCAGAACTAGCAAGCGCAACTGAGCCTAACTAGCAAGCTCATCACAGTGCTTTGCGTCTTTCTGTGCATTGAGTCAACCAGCCATGCTAGCAGTTCCTGATCACCTTCTCTTTTTTAAGACATCACCATATTAAAGTTGGAAAAAGGGTTTTACTGGACACAGTCTGGACACTCTCAAACATGGCCTGATTATGCAGCGCACGATTCATTCATTTCTCCTGCTTCTCTTTTACTATTATGTTCTACAGTCTACCAGCTTGGGAATGTTGGACTAAAGGCTGTCAATCATTTGGCCTCAGCAGAATATTAGGACCCATCCCTGACAGTTCTCAGGTCCGGTAAATGATTTATGATGTTTTGAGTTCTGTGTTTGAGTTTTTTGTGTGTGTCCATCTTGTTTTTTTTTCATTCAAATGTTGCTGGATGTTTAATATAACACTCAATTTGTAATACAGTACAAGCATTTGACTCTTCAGCCAAAATAGATTTACGATTTTAATGGGATTTACACTGTTAACAGTGTTAACAGTGAGACAGGTGTAGCCCATGGCTTGTAATACATTCAGGGCATTTTTATCCTACAGCAGTGCTGTGTGCTGGTCAGGTGGTCCTGGTGGAGGATGGCGGGGGTGAACCGGATGTGTGTGCGGATCCTGGTACACGAGGAGGGTGTGGAAGAGAACCCAGTGAGCGCGCAGAGGAGACGGGACGGCCTCCAGACGTCAGCACAAGCACCTGTCAGTATCTTTACCAAGTGTGCATGCTAAAGGGGGCCTGTGTGTTTGTGTATGCGTGAGTCTCTAAACCAGTGGTCACTGAGGGTCCACACTTTTGCTCTTCCACAGCTCCCAACACACTTAAATCAAGCCATAAGATGGAAATTCCACAAATCCTTTCAACATTTTTGCATAATTAAATTGTTAAAACTGAGTCATTCAGAGTAGTTTACTATGAAACACTCTGTCAGGGCTGATCCTGATAGGAACCAGATGTCCAGAGAGTTTAATTCCTCTAAAAGCTCCCTCAAAGAAAGCTGTTGCATGAAAGGATTACAAATATACATTGCTTTACTCTTGTTTTGTGATAAAAATATTTTACGTAAACATATGCAGGTCAGTGGAATCTGTTTGATTCACGTCTGTTTAGAGCAAAAATATGGACCAGCTGGGGGCCTGGAGACTGAATTGAGAATGACTGCTCTAGACCAGGAACCAGAGAATGTGTGTGTGTTGGCGAGGTTTGCAGGCTACACTCTATGGACAAAAGTATTGGGACGCCTGACCATTACACCAACAGGGACTTTAATGACATTGCATTCAAATACATAGACTTTAACGTATAACTAAGTGTAAGTGTACAGTCCATTCGCATATGTGAACTCCCTAACCACTAGGCCACCAGCGGCATAGGGAGTTGCTGCTATAACAGCTTCTAACAGTGTGTGTACACTTTCCTCAACCCGGTGTGTGTTAGCATGTTTGGTGGGCACCATGGCAACTCTGAGCGAGGCACTTACCCGTCTAACCCTGCTGCAGAGGCCCAGCTGCACCATACAGGTAATCTAATAGACATAAACTCATATTCCTGGACTAATTCATTCTCTAGTTCTATTTATTGAATGCCTTTATTGTCATTGAAGCAGAGCCTACAAGAAAATTGAGAGCGCCAATTCAATAGTTCCATTTACTCAGTGTATTAACAATGTAAGAAGCACAGTTAGGATGGGTTTCTATTTAGTGAGTATTTTCAGGGAATATATTTTCCAGTTATAATCATGACCAGTTTTCTTCAGTGTATTCTTCCCTTTCATTTATTAAATGCACACACAGACACACACACACACACACACACACACACACACACATCCTTTAGTTAATAGATGGTGCCAGTGTGTGAACTTATGTCATGAACTCAATTTGAATTGAAGAGTAAGTGTTCAGGTACTAAAATGAAGATAGGGATGAAATAACACCCCCATTTGTGTGTGTTTCAGATCAGCAGAGACAGTGAAGGTGTCCATCCTGAGTCTACAGCTGATGATGGTGTGTATGGTCCAGAGTATGGATTGATCAGACTTATGAATCAGATTGATGGTTGATCAAATTGCTTTACCAATACAAGACTTAACATCATCATCAATACATGCGGATACTGTATTTGCCCCTTCAACTCACTGAAATGGATCCTGCATGTTATGGTAAAGTGGATCAGCATGTGGAATTGCAGCATTCTGCGTGCTGCTTTGTGGTCGCTGTATAAAAGAACCTCCATGCTGCCTTTATTGTTGGATGAAATGTGCCCATTTCTAAACGAGCGAGTTAATTCAACTTTCAATGAGGGAGTTAATTCATCTTTAAACAGTAATGTAAAACAGATTTTTCTTCTGTTAACTTTCTAAGTTCATTGCATTCAAATATTAAGGCTGCCAAGCTAATAACTTTTTAAGTTAAACCCCACAGTTTTTCATCATCATCATCATCATCAGGCGGGCTTGTGAGGCACGACAGCATGAAGCCACTCTGACTTGTCACTCGCTTTCCTGGCAATCTTTTCGACTGAGAGTTTGACGCGTTTGTCTGAACTCACATATCTGGAGATTTGGTCCAGATATTTCTCTCTTGGTCTTCCAACCAGGTTTTGTCCAACCTCCGATGTGTAGAGAGCGTAGATGTTTCTGGCAAAAACGCCGAGTTTCTTCATCAGCAACACAGATACACATGCTGCATTGAATAACTGCATTTTAAAGTTAGTAGTTGGTCTGACGGCTCTCAAGATCGGTCTAAGTTTGTTGAAGGCTACCAATTCTAGAGCTATTCTGGCAATGACATCCTTTGCTGCTGATCCAACATAAGACCCGAGGTATTTGAAGTCATCGACCACCACAATTTCTTGGTTGTCGCTGACTAATTTGGTGATTGTCATTCCTTGTGGTTGGTTCAGATGCATTTGCTCGGTCTTCTTGGTATTTAATCTAAGACCAACTGTTGCTGCACTGTTTTGAAATGTGTCGAGCTGTTCTTGTGCTCTTGGTATGTTGTTCTCTAGCAAGGCAACGTCGTCTGCGAAGGCCAGGTCATTTAACTTCCTTTCGGATGCAGTCGCCGATACAGTTGAGGTACTACGGGCTCCTCGGGTTTTTTTTCTTTCGCTCGCTTTGTGTGTAATATAGCCATAATTTCCCGCTGAAAGACTTGATACATACTCTATCACGATGATGAAAAGGAACGGAGGCAACACATCGCCTTGCAGCACTCCAGTCGTGATTTTGAATGGTTCTGAGGTCACGCCTTCCACGTAAACTCTGCTTGTCGAGTCGGTGTAGAGAACACGAATGGCGTCCACGATCGGCTCCGGAATTCCATGAAAGCCTTCATGAAATCTACAAATGTGATGTAGAGAGGAAATTTCTGGTAGCTTGCACCTTCCATTATTCTTCTTAAAATATGTATTTGCTGAGCACAACTTCGACCTGTTCTAAACCCAGCTTGGTTTTTCCTGAGCTTGAAGTCAGTTGGTTTGCGGATGCAGTTCAGCAGTTCATGACTGAAGACTTTCGCTGCAATCGACATTAAGGCAATGCCTCTAAAATTCTTCATAAGCTCTAAATTTCCTTTTTTTTAGGACAGGGAACGATCAGACTCGAAGTCCATTGCGAAGGTGCTCTTCGTTCTTTGTAAATGAGTTGGCATATTATGGTGAGCTGGTCGACTATGAAGCCTCGACTGTCTTTCAGGACCTCTGCCGTCAATGCGTAATCTGGGCCAGGTGACTTGCCTCGTTTAAGGTCGGCTCGGACAACTTCTTCGCGACGAATGATGTCTGTTGGTATGTTTGGGTCGTCAGTTGGAGCTGGAGCTGGCCGATTTGACGTTCGCTTGCATCTTTCGGTTTTGAACCGTCCAACATGCGTACTTTGCTCGCTGCATCTGCTTGCGGTTTCTTGGTCATCTTGTCTATTAACTTCCAGACCGTTCCGCATTCGTGCTTCTGGTCCACTAACTGCAGGGCTTTAAGCTGCTGCTCTTCAAACTTAGTCTGATCGCGAGCAAACGCTTCCGAAACCTGGACCGCCAGGACTTTTTGTCAACTTCGAGTTGAGATTTTTTGTACGTCGCTTTTGCTTTGCCTTGTTTGTTGATCAACTGAAGTGTGGTGCTGCTGACCCAGTTTGGATGTTTGCTCTTAGGTCGCTTTCCAAGTACGTTTTAGCTCGTGATTTCAATGGCAAGGCTAAGAGTGTCGGTTCTTCTTTGAGTTTTGTCGAAAACTGTGGCTTCGACGAACTGGTTCTCGAGCTCTAAGTCGAATTCATGCTGAACTTTTTCTTATGCCAGTTTTTCGGTCATGAAGCTGCACCTTGGACTACTTTTGGTCTTCGCTGATCTCAAAGTAAGTCGAAAATTTGTGCACACAATTTTATGATTGGACATCATGTCGACGGTATGGAATGATCGACAGTTCTTGATTGATTTCCACCACTTCGAATTGATCATGATGTGATCGAGCTGGTAAAATTTGCCGTTTGGGTCTCTGTAGGTTGAGAGTCGAGACGAACAGTTGTCGAAGTGTGTTTGTAGTGGGCGCATTTCTGTCCATTATCGTTGGTAGAATTGTGGAAGCAGCTGTTGCCTTCAATTTTGCTGTTGGTTGAGTGGCTGTCTTTACCAAGTCTTGCGTTGAAATCACCAGCGAGAATTATGATTGTGTGAGGTGGAATTGATGTGAGGAGATCTCTAAGGTCTTCGTAGAAGTTTTCTTTTGCAGCATCGTCAGCTGTTTCATTTGGAGCGTAAGCTGATATGATGCACGTCTTTGGGTTACCATTTAAATGTCAAGCCATTAAGCGGTCTGACTTCTTAGTAACTAAAGTTACGAGCGAAGCTATATGCTCTTGATAAAGAATGGCTACACCGTGGCAGTCGTGAGACGGATTTGTATGGGCGAGTGTCCATGTGCTGGTGGACTTGGATAGCGACTATACTAATTTTGTTTTCATCGCATCCAGCGATAATCTGCTCGATTTTGTGTGAGACTTTGAGCTGTGATGTGACTGTGTTGTTTAGGGTACTAACGTTGTAGGTTGCAACGATAAACTCCTTATTTGCTCTCTTGAATTTTTCGGTGGCCTGCAGAGTAGCCGACTGGCCACGATCGGCTGGGCGACGATCCTGGGCGACGATCGAGCCAGTATGAGTTTTTAGTTTTTGTGTTTTCATGTTGTATTCGCTGCAGGTTTTCCTTATTTCAGGTGAGACTGAGGTGGGATGCAAGCCCTCACACACAGAATGAACAGTGAGCTCGCCTTTCCAAGGACTCCTTGTACTCGCTTCGCTCTTCTCTCTTCAAACCTTTCTCGGGTTGAACCTAAAACCCTGCTCTAGAGCGCAATCTTCCTTCTCGATTGCTCCCCCAGATCCTAAGACTCAAGGTATCAACGCAGTTTTTATACAGCACAAATTGTTCACATAATTCACAATTCTCTAAACTTATAATTGATGCCTTCCATCAGAGTCACAATAAAAGCTGACTGAAGGGTGAAGTATATTTCTATTTGTGAGAAACAAAACAAAAATCTGCAGGATACTGGTGTTGAAATGTCATACACTTATGATAACGGGATTTATTAATGGTGTTAAAGGAGAGGATGAAAATGCAAATTCTGCATCACTGTAAGAGTTCAAATTGAGTGACTTTGCTGGTTTTAATATTTTACAGTATTCTGAATCTGCCCTGTAATTGTACTTTGAAATGCGGATGAGTTTGTTTTGTGTTTGTGTGTGTGTATGTGTGTGGGTGTGTGTGTGTGTTGTGACTCCAGACAAGGCCGAGAAGCCGCCCAGTCTTCCCTCTCCAACCCTTCGAAAGAGTAATGTGGCCACTGAAAAGGTCAGAGGTGATGGAGGACTAGGATATTTCTACTGATTATATCTATAACATTACTGTTGTTATTATTATACAAGGGCCATTCAAAATGTTTCCAAAAAACATCACTTTTCTAGTCACCTTTCTTTGCGACACAGTCTTACCAACTTTTTAATGCCATCAGAAAAAAACGTTTTTGGTTGAGCGTGTAGCCACCGCTGCACCGCTGCATTCACATCATCATCACAGGAAAATCTTCTTCCCTAAAGCTCCTTTGAGCTCCAAAAAGGTGGAAATCAGATGGAGCTAAATGGCGCTAAACTCTCAGACACGCCCAATTACTACTTTTCCAGCCTTTAGCATGTCCAATGAAAATATAAAAGTATGGAAACTTTTTGACGTCCCATGTAGTTTCGGAAATCTAAGTGTGTGTGGGTGTGTGTGTGTGTGTGTCTAGAAAGGGATCCCGAAGTTGGTGGAGCTTTACCAGTGTCCTCTGTTCCCTGACACTCCCGTCCCTCTGCCTCATGACACTCCATATGCCACCATCATCAAACGAGTCGTGCAGGCACAGCGCCACCTAGTGCACAAGGTGAAACATCTACCTCATAGGTCCCACTGGAGATCTACCTTCTTGCCATGTTTAGATCCAGCCTTCTTCTAGCACACTGTCCCCTCCAGCCAATCAGGCACCTCTGAAGAAGCTCATGAGCCAGAGCAGATGTAGTAGATTGTGGCTGGAACTACATTTATATTTACCTTTACGGCATTTAGCCCACGCTCTTATCCAGAGCGACGTACATCAGTGCTCAAGTAGTCCACATCTGTTCTTCATACCTGTAAAGCTAAACTTAAATCAACATCTGCTATTAACCAAGTTACTGCCAGCCAAGTTAACAAACCCTGCCAAAAGAAAAGTCAGAGGTTAAAGAGGTTAAAGCATAAGTAAGGAAAACATGGAGTTAAGAGTGCCCGAAGATTTTTTTTTTTTTAATATAGGGGAAAGGAAATGAGTAAGCAATAACAAGAGGCCTAGTTAGTCACCAAGATGCTCCTTGAAGAGGTGAGTCTTCAGACGACGCTTGAAGACAGTGTGGAAACTCCGCAGGTGTGATCCACCACTGGGGGGCCAAGACCGAAAAGAGTCTAGATGCATGTCTTTCTCTTCTTTTGGGCAACGGAACAGAACTAGACTTGAAGGTAGATCTCCAGGGCCAGGGTTGCTGGCCACCGTTATAGGTCCATTATATTGATGGATGCACTACGAAACCATTTACCCCTTAAAATGACCTTAATTTGGGAAATCAAGGAAAATTAAGGGAAAAGGTGCACAGATTAAGGCTGATTAAGGGGTAAAACTGCTGAATTGTCCCCTTACTTTTTCAGATTTGGCCCTCAAATAATAGAACCTCCTCAATTAATGCCTTATGTTTAAGATTAAGGGGTTTCACACTTACCTTAAATCTAATTCTAAGGCAAAACTAAGGGGTCGGTTTCACAAATTAACAGCCACTTAATTCAAATGAAGGGGTTTAGTGTATTTTCAGGGGTAAATTAAGATAGTGTTAAGCACATTTTAAGTACATTTTGTTTCGCAGTGAAGCCCAGGGAAGTCCAGTCTTATTCATAAGGACTGGTACAGCTACAAACCCATCAAGCAGAAGCACACCTGATTGCACTTGTTTAAGACTTGTGATGACGTGTGTTCCTGCATTGTTAGGATGATAACCTGCAGCCACACTGGCACTTTGTGAATAAGATTGGACACCCCTGCGGTAGCCCATCTGTAGCTCTCTGCTGTCCACTTATTACCTCCCCAGTGCACCATATCCAACACAGCAGTGACACTGACATGGCAGTGGTCTGGCAGTGTGTGTGCTTGTGGTAGTGATGTTAATAAATCAGTGACAGTGGTCTGACCTTCTGCAAATGTAGATGCTATTTCTACTTATTTTCTAAGCTGAACATAAAACTGAATGACAGAATTTTGGCACACATTTGATTATTTTTCCCATAGTTTACAATTCAGTATTATTTGTGCATTAAACTGTTACAGCTGTATATACATTATATCTCCTTCTATCTGGTAACTTTATAGGAGATACACTATCTGGACAAAAGTATTGGGATGCATCTCTTAATTATCCCAGTATGTATGATTCAGTATTATTTGTGCATTAAAATGTTACAACTGTATATACATTATATCTCCGTCTATCTAGTAACTTCATAGGAGATACACTATATGGACAAAAGTATTGGGACACACCTCTTAATTATTGAATTCAGGTGGCCCCTTATTTCCAGTGATGCTTTGCGGACCCTTCCAGGAGAAGAACCTTTTCTACTCCAGCAATGACTGTGTCCCAGTACACAAAACGAGCTCCATAAAGACTTGGCTGGATGAGTTTGGTGTGGAAGAACCTGACTGACCACCCGGAGCTCGACCTCGACCTCATCCAGGACCTTTGCTATGAACTGGAACGGAGATTGCGAGCCAGGCCTTCTCCTCCATCATCAGTGTCTGACCTCATAAATGCTCTACAGAATGAATGGACACAAATTCCCTCAGAAACTCCACAATCTTGTGGAAAGCCCTCCAAGAAGAGTGGAATCTGTTATAGCTGCAAAGTCCCTGTTGGTGGAATGGTCAGGTGTCCCAATACTTTTGTTTATGTAGCGTATATATTTTGAAACCCCTCATGCATTCATCACTATATGGTCACAGAGGAAAATATACTGTATATGCAACTGTATTACTAGACTTGTATTGTGATCATGAATGTTGTTCATGTGTGCTTCAGTCCAGCCTGAAGGCCTCATTCCAGACCATTCTCTCCACCCCTGCCATGGAGGACTTTATCATTGATTCCTTCTGGTGGCTCTTCCTCCATAACTTTCGGGTGAGTTTTATTTTATGTTTTTATAGAACATCCAAAAAAGTTCGATTTTTTTAGGTCAAGGTTTTCATTAAAAAGATAGAGGAGGAAACTTCATGCCTTCCAGATTCAAAATGATTGGACGGGCATCAGCAATATGGTAATAAATCTTCCCCACCTCTGCACGGCTGCCTGTCAGGCGGCGAGGAGCTGGCCTTGGGGGAGCCACCAGGGGACAGTTTTCATGCACTTTAGTTTGCTGCATAGTCACTTGGGGCAACTGTTTAGGCCTAAATTATCATTCTGACTGACAGTCAATCTCCATTTCTCTCCTTCTCCGGCTTACTGCTCTCTCTCTCTCTTTGACTATACATGTCTCTCTTGCTCGCTCGCTCTCTTTTCTCATTTTTCAGCCGGATAGGGCAACTCAGGATCGCCTGTTTTCCCGGATTGCGGAGAATTACATCAGGATTCTGACCCAAAACCTCTCCGCTCGCAGTGGCACAGCGTTCCTACAGGTAGCCTTAACTACTGTCTCATACTTTCTAGTCTTCTAGGATATGAGCAACATTTCAAAGGCGTAAATGGTAAATGGAGGTGTAAAGGCCAAATGAGGACGATGTAACCTACTTTATTCCAGTTCTAATCACATGAGACCAAATATCTAGCAGTAAACATCAGTTTGGAATCATCTGCCATATTAAAGTGCACCATCTCATGGAAAAAGCAATTTTTCTTGGCTTGTTTGGAATAAAAGTTTGTATGAAGTAGTACGTAAACATTGCTAATGTTTGAAAAATGCTTAAACCACAGTCCGTATGGGACATACATGGAAACTAATGGACGTCTTCACACTAGTGCAACAGCCTTGGTGAAAAAATGTAGGAAAAACAATGTGTGTTCACGTACTACTTCATTCAAACAAGCTAAGAAAATTTGCTTTTTTCACTATACATCCATACACTATATGGACATAAGTATTGGGACGCCTGACCGTTACAGCAACAGGGACTGTAATGACATTCAAATCCATAGACTTTAATATGGAGTTGGTCCACCCCTTGCAGCTATAACTCTTCTTGGAAGGCTTTCCACAAGCTTTTGGAGTTTCTGTGGGAATTTGTGCCCATTCATTCTGTAGATCATTTCTGAGGTCAGGCGCTGATGTTGGATGAGAAGGCCTGGCTCACAATCTCCATTCCAGTTCATCCCAAAGGTGTTGGATGGGGTTGAGGTCAGGGCTCTGTGCGGCCAGTCAAGTTCTTCCGCTCCAAACTCATCCAGCCACGTCTTTATGGAGCTCGCTTTGTGCACTGGGACACAGTCATGCTGGAATAGAAAAGGTTCTTCCTCAAACTGAGTCCACAAAGTTGGAAGCATGGCATTGTCGTTGTCCAAAATGTCTTGCATTAAGCATTAAGACTGTCCTTCACCGGAAGTAAGGGTCCACAGGAACTCAGTAAGAGGTGTGTCCCAATACTTTTGTCCATATAGTGTATGTCAGTCTTAAAGGCACAACAACAGCCTGTTTCATTCTAAGGGATAAAGGAAGTTTAGAAAATGGTCATGAAATTTGACTCATTTTGGGTACCCTGGTTCTTCATTCAGGACACATCTCTTTTTTATTAAGTGTTCTAGCTTTCCTTTGGTGTTTGGTTCTCCAGATGTTCTCCAGCACGCTGAGCCAGACACTCTACTGCTGCTTCTGCTGCTGCTTCCCTCAGTCCTCCAATTTCCGTAACCAGGCCTTCCTCACCAATCTTTGCTCCACCGCCTACCAGTGGACAGGAGGTGCAACTGCAGCCCGAAAACACATTAGCAATTTAAACTAAAGCAAGAGTGAATCACATCAAACTTGCAACACACACACACACACACACACACACACACACACACATTTACAGTACCAGTCAAAAGTTCTCACACGATTTCCTTTGTTTTTATTATTGGCTACATTGTATATTAATATTGAAAACATCACCTATTGCTCTGATGACAGCTTTGCACACTCTTGGCATTTTTTCAATCAGATTCATGA
>JBBIGA010000040.1:33232129-33249752 GCA_037576975.1 Alestes dentex | reverse complement strand
TGTGTCGGTTTGTGTGAAAGTGTGCCAGCATGGGTGTTCCAGTGTGCGGACATTGGCAGTATTATCCTTGAGAAGGCAATGCTTGTTTTGTATGTGTGTGTGTGTGTGTGTATATGTGTGTATGTGAGAGAGAGAGAGAGAGAAAGAGAGAGAGAAAGAGAGAGAGAAAGAGAGAGGGAAAGAGAGACTCATGGCCTGCCGGAGAAGATCATGTGGATCATGGAGATGTGTGGAAAAGTACCCACATACTGTAAACCCCCACTACATAAGATCCACAACACCGCAGGATAGTTCACATTGATGCTACTGTACAAGAGAACAGGACCCGACTGATGTGTCGCTGGGAAGCAAACAAGGAGAAAGAGTTTTGCCAGAAAGCTGGAGACGATAAGCAGGGGTAGCCAAAGCCTAAGCATTCTGCTCCCTTTTACACACGCTGTGGCTGTAAGATCAGTTAATCCAGCTGTGCTGTGCTGGTGTGCTGGGAGCGGTTTTAATGATCATCAGAGTTAAGTCTATGAGTCATAGAGAAAGACTTGCTTCCACCTGATTGACTGTAATCTTCGCCAATTCATCTGCTTTGGAGCATAACGACAGGATGAGACAATGAGAAAGAGAAGGAGAGAGAGAGAGAGAGAGAGAGAGAGAGAGAGAGAGAGAGAGAGAGAGAGAGAGAGAGAAGAAAGATGGAGCAAGAGAGAGATAGAAAGAAAGAAAGAGAAACAGAGAGGGAAACAGATAGAGAGAAAGGAAGAGAGAGAGAAAGAAAGAGATAGATAGATAGACAAACAGACAGACAGACAGATTGACAGACAGACAGATATATAGATAAAGAGAGATACAGAGAGACTATGACAGAAAAACAACAAAAAAAGGGTTTCGTTTATATTGTGTTAACACTTCATGAGAAATTGAGCAAAACAACCCTATTAGCTAATAGCTAAAAGGGAATTTTTTGCAAATTTTGATTGTAAAAATGTAAACAAAGTTATTTAGAGGTGTTTCATTTGAAAATGATACATTTCGATTGCATAACTGCAATACATTATTCTTGTATTAAACATTGCGTCGTTTGTAAACGCAGACACTGGTTGCCAAGTAACATAATAATCAATAAATTCCCAAGATCAGCACAATGTGTTTTCAATAATCTGGTGCAACAATACAGAATTCAGATGCTGTGAATGTTGTCATATCTGTGTATACCAGGTATTTTTCATTGGCTTAGCACTTGGTTCGGCCAATCAGATTTTAGAAAAGGAGCTATCCATTTTATTGACAGATTTAAATGTTTTGGCAACAAAACATAACTTGATACAGTCTCTTGGGAGTTGAGTTAAGCGAGTGAGCGAGAGAGAGAAAGAGAGAGAGGGGGGAGCTGAAAGGATGAATAAAGTTTTGGCCTTTCTGAGGGCCACCCCTGGCCTGTGGTGCTGCTGGAGCTGAGGTGTGGTAGAGGGGCTTTTGGGCTAAAGAATGCCCCATTGTGGGTGGCTCTTTCTGGGCCGCCCCGCTCAGGCTGGCTCCCCTACTGCCTGGAGCAGGAACAAAGGGTCTCCTATGAGCCATGTGTGGGAAACAGAGGGAGAGAGAGATCGAGAATCCCTACGCCCAGCCTGGGAATGTGGCCTCCAAACACACGGGAGCAAGAGCTGCACACACACTCATATCAATCTTATTTGTAGACTTTAGGGCTGCATTCACAAGAACGTTTTGGTATCTGTCAAATATGCACTCTGATACACATCGCTGGTTTATTGTACTGCTGCGCTATCTTGGCTAGCCTGCTAAGATTTTAACTTTCTTACAGTTAGATTCAAACAACTTATTCATCAAAGTTGAAAACAGTCGAATTCAACCATACAGTGAGTGTAGACAAATTTCAGTGACAATTTCATCATCCATCTTTGGCATACTTGTACGATCGAACTCATGTATGGCCCGAGCATTTAAGAGCAATATTTGAAAAATGCTTGATATGTGGATAATCAGGAATCATTCTTCTTATTTTTGTAGGTAATTATAAGTCCTTAGGTATTTATGTTAAGTAAATATAAACATATATATGATTATGGTAGGTAAATATAAATGAGTAGGACTAAATGGAGACAGATGATTCGCTGTGGCGACCCCTGAAGGGTAAAGCCGAAAGAGAAAGAAGAAGAAATATAAATGAGTAGGGTTAATATAAATAAATAATTCTTGTAGATTATTATAAACAGGTAGTTAATTATCAATAAGTAGATAATGTGTAGATAATAATGAGAGGTAATTATTCCTAAGTTGGTATATATGGGAGATTTTTATAACGAGAAAGGTAACTATAATTACTCTCTACATATTTAGAGTACCTGAAAGTACACCCAGCCCATACACTCAGATATTCTAGTCATGCTTTACTTATTTTTCCATAGTGAACAACCTCTCTCTCTCTACCTACCTGAATAGGGGCATGTTTTTGTAAATGGTATGTATATTAGGACAAATTGAGGTGCGTAATTTCCAATGAAAGTTAAATTAGGGACTTATTCGAGGGGGCTTGTATCTATGCAGCTGGAAAAGAGTCTTGTAAGAGTCTTGTATGACAGGTCTGTGAATCAGAACCTGAGGAGATAATGATGAAGAAGGGCCATTATGGTCATTAACTTGATTGCAAGAGGTGCTTTATCTTGACGGATCCCAAAATGTCTTGGTGAATGCAGCCTAACACCATATACTGTGAGTTTTTCCACACAGTGTTCGTGTGCATCAATCACGTGAAGCAGGGGCAAAATTGCAATGACAGATTTAGTCATTGCTGCATGTTGTGGTATGTGAGCTATACTGGCCCTAGACTAGACCCTTTCATGCGCAAAGAGAGAGAGAGCAAGACAGAGAGAGAGAGAGAGAGAGAGAGAGAGAGAGAGAGAGAGAGAGAGAGAGAGAGATGGGGAGGACATATACGACCAGTCAAAAGTTTTTAGCACACTGCAGGTTTTTACCACTTAGCCATTAAATTCATAAACTGTAGATTTTTATTTTTGTTAAACATTGGCAGGTTGTTGAGTGAACAGCTATGGATGAAAATATGTCAACTAATGTCTACTTTACTTTATAACATGAAATAAATCTGTAACAGTTTATGTCTGACACTCTATTAACTGGTTGTGGGGTGATGCGAATTCTAGACTGTCCTTTAACTCATGAACAGTTTCATCGCACTGACTGTCACTTAATAGCTCATTAAATATCTAACACCTGTCTGGTGGGTGATCCACATTATAATGATAATTATATTAGATGGCCTATTGTTGGTCAGTAGTTAAGAGTAAAACTATACCATTTTACTAAATGTTACTAAAACAGGTGAAAATACTGTCCATTTATGTTAGCAAACAAAACTGAGTGTAAACATTAAGTGAGTGACATGCAAAGACGGTGCAAATGCAATGCAAAAACTTTTGACTGATAGTGTGTATGTGCATGTAAGAGTCACATACATGAATGCGTGTTGTTCAGCAGCTGAAGACAACAATACACACCAGAAAGCATATAACCACATAGGCACACAGAAACACATTCACTTCAAAGCACATCAAAGGATATAGTGGGGTGGGAGCAAGGGTGTATCAAGCTTTCCAAAAGTGAGGAGTGTTCTGGGATGGGGAAGCCAAATTATACATACAATCACGACCAATTAATCTGACAAAAGTGGGGGGGGTGGAATCGCGCTTCACCCCCCCACCCCGTGTGCTACGTCCCTGGGTGGGAGGCGGGGCTCAATTCTCATCCATTCATTTGCAGTATCTGCTTTCAGTGCACTTCTAGAAATATGAAACTCAAGTCATAAAACAACGTGGGTGTGAATGTGTTTTGGTTCCAAAGGCCATAATTCATCTGGACATAAGGGTTTCTTTACCGACCATGTTTTACAACCTAAATGCCCACAGTGTCCTCTGCTCCAGACATTTGAT
The DNA here is from genome assembly GCA_037576975.1 of Alestes dentex. Lineage (NCBI taxonomy): Eukaryota > Metazoa > Chordata > Actinopteri > Characiformes > Alestidae > Alestes > Alestes dentex. The sequence goes on along the minus strand of JBBIGA010000040.1, from coordinate 33,245,799 downwards.
GCATGTGAAGTGGTCAGGGCTTGTGTAAACCTGCACCTTTTGGAACACAGTGGGTGACAGTGTGTATGTAATATTATGTCCCTTGTCTATTGTTACAATGGTTTTTCCCTTCTCTACAAATTATTACTGTGGAGTCAATAATAAATGACACAGAGTGGTCGTTTTGTAATAAATTCTTACCACAATTTCATGGGATAAGGTCGAAAATGCTGTTTTACCGGGGACAACTGTGACAAATGTGACGCTGCAGGGCGTTGTTCATTTCACCTTGTACACTTCCTGGAGAAGTGGATAGCGTTTTTTAGTTCTCCATCACTCCAGGGAACAGTTCCACAACACAGCCCAGTCCTGGGGGCTTTATAACTCTCTAGCCTATTCGGACACTGAATCCAGTCCTTGAATCCAGTTTCCAGTCCTGGGTTTTGTAATAACTGGTAGTTTAACTGAACTGCTGATATACCTGATTGGCCACCTCGTATGAAGTGAAGTGAAGTCGACCCTTTGTCACAGTGTGAACCCTGTGAAATCTTTCTCTGCATTTAACCAATTTACCAAGTGAAGCAGTGCGCAGCCAGTGACACAGCGGTGGGAGCAGTGTGTGGGGACCTTGCTCAGGAGTACCCCAGTGGTGCCATTGGCAGTCCTGGGATTCAAACCCACAGCTTTCCAATCACAGGGGGCAACTCCCTAACCACCAGGCCACCAGCGGCACCAAAAAATAAAGAATGCTTCATGGTTTTGCGTGTCATCCTTGCGAATGGGCCATGATAATCTTCTCTCTATCTTTCCAATTGTAGTATATGTGTTGTTGTAGCAAGCACACAAGTAGAACTAGTGACTGAATACAAAATCCAGGACCAGGTCTGAATTTGAAGATCCCTGCTCTAGCCAGTGCTTGGCATGGGCAGCGTCTCCAGAGCATACCATTCCATTAGCAATGCTTTTCTATGGGGATTATAAAAGCTGTGGATGCACAGCCTAAAATTTATGTTGACAGGCGCTAGGCTATGCGGTGGTCTGGGAAAAATAAATAAATAAATAAAAAAAAATCACACACACATTTAGTCAAACAAGCCTTTAAACCATTTTGATTTGTGTATTTTCTGTCAAAATGTCTATTCCAAATGTCCACTTTTATTAGACCACTGCAATGTGTAATGGCTCTCTTAAAAAAGGATGATCCAAAAGGTTATTTGAGCAGAACTACGGAAGAACCATTTAAGCTCCTTGAATAACCAGTTTTGTGAGTAAGATGTGTATATGTGAAGAATATTTTAAAGGTATAAAGAAACTTTACAATATAAAGGTTCTTTACTAGTTTAAGGGTTCTTCAGGAATTGTTTCATTGTTTGGAGGTTTTTTAAAACCTTTAAAAAAAAGTTCTTCACATTCATTCATCTAATGTACAAAAATGCTTCTCTACAGAACCAGTTGAACAGGTCATCCTGGGAAGAACTTTTGGGCAACTTTGAAGAAATTACAAACACTGGTTATATTTTGAACTGCAGTAATAAAAATACCTAAAGACTAGTTATAAAACATACAAATACAATAACATTTTTGAAATAATATGCAGACCAGCCCTAGAAAAAAACATATTTTGTTCCAAGAGTGATATAGATAATAGTTTGCTAGTTAGATTACATTTTCTTGCTTAGTGCTAGTTTGTGCATGTTGAGGAGTTTCACCTACTGTCAAGAGTTTCACCACCTTCCAAAATCCAATTACACTCACAGCCTGTTCTACTGAATTCCTTAAAAATGTTTGTGTTCTTTCCTATTTGAAGCATTCTATCTACTTAGTGAAAGAGGTCAAAGGTTCTTGTTTAAGGCCACCAATTCCCAAATGTTTCTGTGTCCTGGAACAGCTTGATCTAACCAGGCATAGTCACTGCAATTGTATTGAAATTATAATTGTATTATCGTCTAATAATTGTAGACCGAAAAGCCATTTACTAAATCACCGTTTGCTAAATATCTTACCCATTTTTTTCTCCAATCTCATTCATGTGGTTGTGATTTTCAAGAAGAACAACAAACAACCAACAAAAAAAACAGCATCTTTAGTCCATCGGAAAGGAAAGCTGCTTCGTGCCAGTTCTTAGAGAACACAAACCGCACATAACATTTTTAAATGGCATATATCATATAAAGTCAACAAAGTCCTAGAAAATATTTGGACATGGCAGGTCACCAAATTTGGGAGGTTATGACCATATGAAAACAATCTGACCCACTGCAGTTGGTGGGCAGCCATGTTCAGAATGGCCGTCAGGGGGCTAATCAGCATCATTTGTAATAGCGTAATATCTAGAGCTGCATCATGGGCCGCGCCCCAATTTTAGGTGAAATGTAACGCTTTTATCAGAAATCACACAATTTCATGCTCCATCCACACAGATAAATGGACGTTTTAGAAATTGCTCTGGACGCCAGGGTGTGGACACAGTCATGCCCAATTACATTCTGTCATTCACTTTGCTGCGGTGAATCAGCGAACCCACTAAAATCATTGAAAAAGCAGATGTTTGTGAGTTTATGACAACCCCGCTATAAACTGGGCTATTGATTAGACGTAATGTAGTGCTAGAATAAGCATATTTGTGTTTGTATATGTTGGCTGACTCGTAGCTCTCCAGGGCCGGACCCTTCTGAACAGGCTTCTGAATGCCGCACATTTTTATCCGCTTATGACGAGCCATTTGTTTACTGTTCACACATCTGGAACAGGCAAACTGGTGGGTGGGGGGGCAACAAGACAGAGAGAGCCAGATGGAGAAAGAAACAGAGAGGGCAGATGAAGAAAAGGTGAATAATAGGCAACATCTTTCTTTCTTTAATTTTTTGCTTGCTTTGTCGCAGTCCCTTGCTCCAGTCCACAATACACTGTGTCTTTCTTTCTATACCAGCGTCATCTCATCTCTCTCACATGCTTTATATCTCTGTGTGTGGTCCCCTATTCTAATGCTAACACTAACACACACACAAATACACATACATATGGACACTTTTTATCATTTCTTTTTCTTTGTTTACACTTAGATTTCAAGTTGGCATAAAAAATTCCAGCATAATCATAATATTATTATTATTATTATTAGTAGTAGTATTAGTAGTAGTAGTAATATATAATATATATTTACATTTATGGCATTTAGCAGACCACTTTATCCAAAGCGACTCCCATTCTCTTACTACAGGGGACAGTTCCTGTAGTTAAGGTCTTGCTTCGGAACCCAGTGGTAGCATGCTGTATGTAGGATCTGAACCCATATAGAATATAGAAATGAGACATATTATTGGATATAGGTATGTTATGTATTAAATAATTTGTATATTCCTGGCACTGTATTGAAACAAACGTGTGTGTATTTGGTGTGCAAGTCTGTATGAACATACACAAACATACACACGTGCACACACACATACATAACCCAACCACATCCTCACACCACACAAAACCAAACCCTTTTCCTCTTGGGAACAGGCCAAATAGGCAGATTGAATTCCTCTGTTACTACTAACACATGGACTTGACTCATCTCACACACACACAGCAACCCCACACACAATTACAGAGTCCTGTAAAACAAATCATTCGAGTGGTTTTAAAAATCATACTGGTTACCGACAGAGTGTTTCAATACGATTTAATGAGTCTTACCAATGAGTCTTACAAACATAAAATAAACAAAACATTAAAATCTTGAGCCCTCGGTGTTACGATGGGAGTAAAGCATAAGGAATATTCATCCATTTGTTTTTTTGTTTGTTTATTTGTTCATTTGTTTTGGCATTCATTCATTTGCCCAATCATTCACTCATTCATGCATTCATTCATTAATGCATTCAATTACGTGTTCATTCATTAATTCATTAATTCATGCATTTGTGTATTAATTCATTCATTTGTTCATGCATCAATGATTGAATTCATTCATTCATCCCTTCATTCATTCATTTGTAATTTCTTTTCATTTTTACATGTATGCATTCATTCATTTGTTTCTTTGTTCATGCATTAATTCATGCAGTAATACATTTGTTCATTTATTCATTCATTCATTAATTAACTCATTCATTCATTCTTTTTCAATCTTCGGTCTATTTAGTTACACTGTTGAAGGGTTATCTAATTATATGAATGCTAGGGCTTAAAAAATAAAATTGACATGGAGCCAAATTCTCCTGTATTCTTTGGGTCAAGCCCCTGCTCTACCCCCCCAACCACCCCCCCCCAGCACACACACACACACACACACAAACTTTAAACTCCCACAGACGCAGCAGCTCATTCATTCTCCAGCTCTTCTCATCTAGTCACAACAATTAATCTGTATAAAGTTGTATTTTCTCACTTAATTTCTACCAGTGCAGACCAAGCAAATCACCACGCAAGCCAATGTTGCACTGAAATGATTGTGGGGTTTATAATAAATTACAAAGACCGCAAGCTTTCTTTCAAAGTATTTCTGTCTAAATGTATACCTTAAGAGGTATATAATGAGAATCGACAGAAAAGACTGAACTGAACAAGATGTTTTTAGAGTGCTATAGAAATGCTCAGCCCTTGAGAGAGAGATCTGCAGTGAAAGTGTGGATGTCATTAAAAAGTTCCTGCAAATAATGTATCTGCAGCCTTACAAAAATAGACACTTCCCTTATCAGAAAGAGCTAGAATACTCCTAACTTGTTGCTCAGTAGGTTTTAAAGAGGCATCTTTTATAGACTTTAGAGGTTCGCAGCTTCATCCTTTTTAAAGGATTTTACAGAATTGTTTTAGAACTGAAAAAATATACCTACGGATCAGAGCCAGAAAAAATGGCTGGAGGGGCCCATGAGCCACTAACTGATCTTCTCTGTGTTGCATTTTCAATATTAATGTTTCACAATGAAAGGGCCAGTAAAATAGTTCAAAATTACTTGGAATAAAATCTAACCAAGCCTCTGGAGGTGCACAAGCCAGTGTATTTCTTAGTGCCGGTCCCAGGCCCGGGTAAATAGGGAGGGTTACGTCAGGAATGGCATCCGGTGTAAAACTTTGCCAAGTCAAATATGCAGACAACCAGAAAGAAGACTTGGAATAAAACTACAATAAACCTAACCCTAGTTTATCTCCTAGTTTTATCATCAGGTTTTCTCCTGCCATTGTCATTAATGTGTCATAAAAGTGACTCAAGATTTAAGAGGTATATGTGGTAGGTATGCAATGATACAGGCAAGCAGTTTAGAATGTGCTAACTCTTAAGGTATAAGCTTCAAATACTTGTTAGCTACATTAACTTTGAAGCTCTAATGCAGAAGACTTCAGACACCAACCATGTCTTAACTGATTAGCTGCATTTGAGGCAAAGGGTTCTGATTCCTGACCAAACAGTTTCTACAAATTGCATAAATCCAGCTCTACGACACCATGATTGTCATGTTTGATGATTCCCACCCATTGTTCCCCAAGCTTTACCCCTCTCATCAACCCACCACAAACCTAATGTCACCAAAAGCCCCAAAGCCACAGCGTGCAGGAACATGTGTAAACACTGATGAACATTATGCTTATATGACATCATATATTCGTGTACATTAAGAGGGGCTAATGCACCGCCAAGTAAGCATGAAAAGACTCTCTCTCTGCATTCAGTGGCACTGACGGTGACTCCATTTGCCAAGTTTTGCAGGGGTTGCCATGGAAATTGGCTCCAAAGATGGGGCGACAGCGGAAAGGAACGGGATGGAAAGAGATGGTGTGAGACAGAAAGAGATAGAGAGGGATGGTAAAAGCGTTTTCATAATTGCTGAGTGATTTTTAAGAAGCGAGGCCAGAGAGAGAGAGAGAGAGATTGATGACAGAGAAGAGCTGATGAAGGCCCACATGCAGCCACAGCGAAACAAACGCCGCCAGAGAGAGAAAGATAATGAGACCGAGGAAGAGGCAAAGTGAGGACATATGCACTCGGCCAGCCACTTCCAATTTTAAAAAGAGCGTTTGATCCAAACGCGGTGTTTGTGCCTATTCCGAAATGTTTTATCCTCCATGCCATCAAATCCCAGCCCCAAACGCGTCCATTTCCCACAGTGCTAAAAAAACCTCAGTGATGTAGAAGCCTAAAGATTAGAACCAGACATCAAACCTTTAAGCTAAACATCTCCAGCAGAGAGCCAACAGAAGTCATTATAAAGCGATTAGCCGCGAGACTCCAGGCCGCAGAGGTAATTCTCTCATAATGGACACAATTCCTCGCTGCATTCCTTCATTCTATCAGTAATCCGCTGAGTGAAACAATCCATCTCATCCTTCCAAGAGCAAGAGTAGACAAAACAAACTCCCCCAAACATACGCATGCACAGAAACACCCTCACACCTCATACACTGCCTGTCAGAGGCTGAGTGAAACCTTGCAGTCATTCTGACATTCTGGTTGTGACATGATCTTTGCAATACTTCTATCTCAGAATTTAAATAAGCAAACAAGCCCTTGAACCGATCACATTTTTGCTGTGTTCTGTGTGAAGCCTAAATCATTACAGTTCCAGATGAGTCAAGTCTCATGAGACAAGATGTTACTAAATAATTGACAATGGATACTAGGCTTTTGCCATGTTTGATTGACAATATAGATTGATCCACAGCCTGTATTGCATAGCCTGCATAGAAAATTGCTGACATGAACTGGGACATTTTGGAGCAGCCACACACAAGCCAAGATGCCAAGTGTTGGCTACAAATGCATAAACCTCAACAGCATTCTCTGGAGGAATAGAGCTCCATCTTTAAAATCAACTGGAGTGGTGTTTCGCACCCCAAACCATTCTTCCAACATCAGAGGCTCTTGAACGCAATCAAACCCCCACAACAATGTCCTAACATCTATCGTACAGTCTTCCCAGAAGTGTGAAGTCTGTTGCTGGGGAGTGCATACAAACACATGGGATGAGTCGTGAAAAATGCGTGGGGTATGGAACTACCCCCAAGAAAACATTAAATGCTCAGTGTCCCCAAACCTTTGACAGTAAGTCATTTCAAATAGCAAACATTTTTAGAAAGCTGATTTGCAGATCATGGACAAAATACAGTGCTCATACAGTGAGAAATCCAAAAAGCCTTTCTGAGCAATGAGCCACGTAATTGGCTCAAATCTAATAAAATAAGAAGGAACAGAAGAAAGAAAGAAAGAAAGAAATAAAGACAGACAGAAAGAAATAAGGAAAAAAGCGGTGGAAACCGATGCTAAACAAACAGCCTAGAGCATGTAGCTTAAAAAGAAGTTAAAGTTGGCTGCACTAAAAGTACAAAACAAAAGAATAAAAGACACAAGGAATGAAAAAAACAAAAAACAAAACAAATGAGATGGAAAGAAAGAAGAAATAAAGGAGTGCTTTTAGAGTATTGAAGAGGCTGAAAAGGAGAGCCCTCTGCCGCAGAACACACTTCCAGTAAGCACAGCCAATCAGCTGTAAGGCCGTGATGACATCATCAGCTAGAGATTTCAAAATGTCTTAAAATTCCACCATCTGAGTCTAAACGAACCATTTTAACAAAATTATGAAAGTAAGTAAAAATGTGTCAAAAATAGCGTAAAACACACATCCTGCCAAAGAGTTCTTCAAAATGAAGTTGAATGGAGTCTGTACTTTACAGGGATAAATAATCCAGTGCTCATCCTGCCAATAAATAATGATGAACTCTGCCATCCTTCATCACTGCATACACTCTCTTCCTATTCATTCTTTTTGCTCCCTCCCTTTACTGACCTCTTCAGAAGTCCCATGTGGCTCTGTACTTTTCCTAAGCTTCGTTCTACCACTCCCATTGTGCATATCCTTCCTTTCTCCTGATCTGTTCATCATTATTTCATTCCATCTCCATTAATCATGTCCCTCCTATCCTCTACAGAATTCCCTCTCCCAATCCTATCTTGTTTTTATCAGTCGTCCTCTTTTCCGCTCCCCTTTTTTTTAATGAGTAGCGCCGGCTCACCTGTGAACCACACCGTCTCCACTCCAGCAGGTGAACTCATCCCGCACCACCTCTCCCTCACATAGCATCTCTGGCAGGGCCCCGAAAAATGATTTGTAGCTTCCCATATACTTCAAGAACTCCCTAGAGGAGAAACAGAGAGAAACATATGATGAAAGATGTGGAATATCACACATAGACTCTTTACCTATATATCTACACATGGCAAAGGGTGACTATCACGAGACTTCACAAATATTCTTTATCAAACAGTGACTAGAGTGAAGAGGGCAAAACTTTTACTGGTGTGATTATTATTGTTGTTGGATTTTGGCGCCGCTTCTCCTTTTGGGGCTGTTGAAAAAAAAGATACGATTCTGACATGTGTTGTATTTTCCCTCGGACTGTGCTTGTATACAACTTTATAGATAGATGGTAAGGGGCTGAATATTGATCCTATTGATTAAACTTTCAATTTTGGTGAGTGAGTCGCCTCAGCAATGTACAGGGAGAGAGAGTGGAGGGCGAGTCGCCTCAGCAATGTATAGGAGAGTTTTGAAACAAGCATTATGATGTCAGCTCACTCTGCCGGCTAAAGCAGGCAGCAGGAGTCAAAAGTTAAGCTAAAAGTAGCCCGTCAAAATTGAGTGTGTGGAAGGGAGTGTGGAGTGCAATCACATTTTGCAATGAATCCTAGTTTACCCTAAGGCTCTTTTGCAGATTTGTGTGTGAGGAACTTTATAGGAATTTGCAGAAAGACTTGTACAGAAAAGCATGTTGCAATGTAATTTATGAATACCCTAGAACAGATCTTCTTGACTAAAATCAATCAGACACCCAGAACAGTGGGCATAAATGTCATCAACTTGTACCACACGGGCATCCCGCTACCCTGCATGGTTATAGGTTGTCCCTTCCAAATATACTTGATCCAAGTATTTTAACCAGCTATCAAGACTTTCATGAGATAGGATTGGACTTCAGGATTGGAGTTGAGAACCTGTGTTCGACAACAGTAGATTTCAATCCCTGTCCTGGGAACTCACTGCCTGGAACAGATCCAGGTATTCTCTGCCTCCAACTCTCACCTGATCAAGCTCATGAAGAGCTGAATCATTTCTTAATTAGCTGGAATCAGGTAGGTTAAAGCAGGAGGTTCCCAAGACTAGAGAATGTGAAAAACCTTTCCTCCAGAGCATGTATACAATCAGTGTTAGGTAAGTTAAATGACTAGGGATTTCCAAAAACAGTGCCATATGTCAGCTTTCAGATCAGAATGCCTTATTTCATTTTTGGAAATTTAATTTCTATTGAAATGCTATATTGTTGCCGTTCCTGACATGTACCCCTCCAACTTTTTGGATGATGTTCTAATTTTTTATGTTGGGGTGTCATTAGGCCCAGGGTTTTATGAAAAGCCCTGGATTTTAAAAGTAATAAAACTGCGGAGATGTGGAGGCACATGGCCGTGCAGCCACCCCCTCCCATTTTTCAAGATCCCAACAACTCTGTTTAAGCGATAACAGTCTATAACAGACCCTTCTGTCCTGCTGGGAATCATGGACTGTTTGGTCACTTCATTGATGAAACAATTTTTGAAGCAACCCATGAGAGTGCTCTTATGAACAAAAAAGTCACCAGAAGTCACATGCTGAGTTATGGATGAATCTCTGACATCATATTTCAGGCAGTGAGAGGGCACTGACCTAAACAACAGAGGAGGTACTATCTTGTTATAGTTCACCTTCAAAGAACACACAACCACACACAGGCGGATTCTGTAAGTTGACGCATGCGGTGTGTAACGCGTTGAGTAAAGTCGCAAAATGGTTTATGTATTTGAGTGTGTGTGTGAATGCATGCTTACCGAGAAATCTGTTTCAGACTTCTATCTTTATCGTTCTTGGTGGGTTTCAGAGGGAGTGAGCTGAGAACGGTCAAATCCCCACAACACAAGGTTATTCAGCAGTCCGGGGGAAGAGGCAAGCAGGAAGACAGACAGTTGGGAGAAACCAAACGGTTACAAAATGGCGGGGAAACAAGGGAAAGGGAGAGAAAAGTCATTAACCTGAAGGAAAAGTCAGACATGCACATGCATAATCAATGAGACAAACTCTTACCATACAAGTAAAACACACATGCTGGGCACCTCACAGGGAAACGGACATAGAGGTTCTACAAATGCTCCACCAACAAATAGGTTCTTTTATAGCAACTGCTGCAAAGTTGGACCAGCTTTTCAGAAAGTTGGCAAAAATCCCATTAAACCCAATGAGAAACTGTGGCGGTAAACTGTCAAAATGTTTTAATTGGAATTTCAAGAAATATTTAGTTGTATTTGTGTGAAAGGACTCACTGTTAGAACACATTTGGTATATGTTTTCATGATGTAAAATCAATCTAATGTTTGCATGGTGGCGAATTTGTCATCATCATTGCCAGCTGACAAGCTAGCCCAGCCTAGTAGCGTGACATTTTAAACGTAATGAAGCAACTCTAAACAAATTCGGGCACAATTTCTCATGACAACCATCCATAAAGAGACTGTCCAATAAGCAAGAATGCATTTCTGGGTGAAGCATACTGTAGCTAGGTCAATTCTACCCTTTCTTGTTGCACTGCTTTCCATTCCAAATGATTATTTCTACCAAATCTGACGTTTATTGACAGTTCAAAAGGCGTCTGTGAACCCGGCACAATAATGTCATCAACATGTGCCAAACTGTTTTCTCACTGGCTTCTGCTCAGAGGGACAGAAAATCCAGACAGGAAGTGCCTCCTCCATCTCATGCTAATGCTTGTATTCAGATTGCCAATGGGCACTGCCCTCTGTGCCAACCATAACACCCTGTCTGCCAGCTCTGTGGGATATGGATCTGTAGCGCTGCTGCTCTAGCTGAGGATTCCACTGAATGTGCGTGTGTGTTGTATGTGTGTGTGGTGTGTACGGAAGGTGTTAAACCCCTCGTAACACTTGTATATAGTATGTCCTTTGGTGCAGCTCTTATTCTATCACAGGCTTAGGTTCTGTTACTGATGGAGACAGGCTGTCTTGTGGCAGCAAGCAGTGTGACACATTTCTTCACTGGAGTGACACAGGCATCCACCAAGGGTTAGATTCCATTTTTGACCTTACATCATTTTGATCAATTTGATTTACTAATCTCAAAACAACCTAACCCACCAATCCTAATCTAACCAAACACAACTCAGTGTAAAACACCCATCTTAACCAATTTATTCCAAATGAACCTAATTCAGTTTAACACATCTGACCCAACTCAACCCACCCTAACTAGCCTGATCCGCTCCAACAAAATCAATTCAACCCAGCCTACCTGCCTCAAGCTAAACCAAATCCATCGGACTCCGTCTAACCTATCTCAACTCAGCTTACTAAAATCAACTCAAGTCGAATCACCCAACTCATTCAATTCAACCCAACCGAACTCTCCAAACGCAGTCCATCAAAACTGAATGCAACTCATTCAACTCAGCCCAAACAAATTCTCCCAACACAACTTGTCCAACTAAATCTAACTTATCCAACTCAATCAACTCACTCTAGCAAACTAAATTAACTCACCCCAATCTGATTCACCCAACTAAATCCAGCTCACTCAAGCTAACACTAACTCAAACCAACTCACATACGTGAAGCTCACATAAGTGAATCTTACATATCAAACTCAGTCCAATTAATGCAAGTCAACCCAGTCCAACTCACCCAACAGAATTCAACACACACAACTCTTTCAACTCGACCCAACACTTTTCCCACTGAACCCAAAATCAGCCTGACCCATCCGAATTAACTTAAAACTTGGAAATCAGAATATCTGAACACAGCACTGAAACTGTACATCTACTTCATCTTCTGTAATTACATGCAATGGTTAAACTACAAATGTCGTTTAATTTTAAAATCTGTTTATTATTAGGCTTGTCTAACAGCAAAAGCTATGCCTGATCTATATTAAAGCATCATTGGCTTTCCTGGTATAATGAAATTATTATCTCTCCAGTATCCCTCTGTAAGTATGATGCATTTCATTTATCTATTTACCTTACAGATTTTTCCCCCTCTAGGAATACAAACACATACGTTTTTAACACATACAATGCATATAAAGACACGGCCATGCTTTATACAGTGTATGGCAGTAAAAATGTCTAACCTGCGTAGGTGTGACAGTTTGCCCAGCGGCCCCATGACTGGAGGGTCTGAATGGTTGGTGGTGAATGGAGTGGCATCTGTTACTGTAGGTACCATCTTATCAGTGGTGGGTTGCACACTGTGGTCCTCAGTCATGGTCTGGCCACACACTTTATCCACCTGAGAGTCATGAAAGAGATATGAAAGAAATTGAATGACTGCGACAGAGAGAATTCTACGTAAACTGCACTGGACTAAGATCAATTGCCTTTGGCAGCCTTTAGCTGAGTCTCTCTAATGGAATTAGTTCTATTGCTTTAGTGGTGATTAACATACACAAGTACATATGCATACAGTGTACACACTGAACATTCCGTTGTAATATGGTCCATAATATATCCATGCAGTCGATATATGGAAACTAGGCTCTGAAAAAAATATTGAATTCAGTGTTTTTGTGATAACCGGAAACCAGCACATATAAACCAACATGAAATGGATTGTGGGAGAAAATAAATGTGCCATTTATGGACTTTCTATTCTATTCCATTTTATTCTCTATTCTGTTCCATTTTATATTTTGTTAGTGTCACGTAAAACAGTGTTTCACTGATTGTCAGATTTTATTGTCAACTTAAATATCCAATTTCTCAAACAGAAACAGAAACTCAAAAAAATCTCTTAAAAACTCCCAAATACACTTGAAATCTTGAACACGCTTAACTTAATGTTGTTGGGGAAGATACTCTTAGTGAATTTGTTGGCTTATGTCAACTGGCTTTTATATTTTAAATGTTAAATTGTTTTGTCAGTTTAACACTAATAGCATCATTTTATAATAAGCTGAGAAGCTGGTGACAGTCAACAAGTAAAGAATGGTTCTAATAAGCACTGTTAGTCAGTCCCTAGTCTGTGTATTGCGAACTGATGTTTCTTCTGCAAAGAAATGTTACAAATATATAAATCATACAAATTATATTAGGGTTGCAACAATACCGATACCAGTATCGGGTATCGGGCCGATACTCCGTTAAAACACTCGTACTCGTATTCGTACGTGAACTGCCGATACCATGCTCCGATACCACTGAACAATATCCTATTTCACTACATCAACTGATCACTCTGGGCGGATATGATCTGTTGTCCTGCCTGACTTCAATGTCTAGGGGGAGACAACGAGCTGGAAACTTGGCGTTAGTTATTCTATCCACTAGCTATTAGATTTTTTTCAGTAGGAAGAGTGAGCAATATCAGCGATTCGATTTTAAGATACAAGACGACAACAGGAGTCGAGGGTACTGTAAGATCTGTACTGCTACGGTGTCGAGGGGCGGAAAGGAAAGTATAACGTTTAACACTAGCAATTTGATTAAACATCTGAAGACACAGCACAGTGCTAAGTACACGGAGTTGCTAATGCTAGTGCAGCACCGCGGCAACCAAACTGAACGCACGTTTTTGTGTACAAGAAAGCAGGAGACTGTTTTGATACTTTCTTTAAGGGTGTTTTCACATATGGTCCTCTTTAAAGGAACCGAACTCAGTCCTCTAGAAGTGG
>JBBIGA010000040.1:33159742-33189988 GCA_037576975.1 Alestes dentex | reverse complement strand
CTGAAAGGGGTGACAAGCAACAGGCTAGTGGGTGGGGCCTCGACAGATGAGGGGCGGTTCTATGCAAATTGGCCCCCACCTGACATCACACGGGGGCCCTCTGTCCTAACAGCTCGTTTTGAATGGGACTGAAACTGTGAAGAATAGAGCTGGTGATATCTCTTGATGTGAGAGTGATTTTGTGCAAAGAACTTCATGAACATGTTTTGTAGCCCATAGACCTATTATAACTAAAGTAAATTTTGCATAATAGGTCCCCTTTAATTTGCCTTGTGCCATCTATAATGTGTTGAGTATAAGATCTACAGTACAATGCAAAACTAATACATTACAGTACATTTGCTTTTGACACTTACATGCAACAGCAAGTACTTTCGCTTAAGTGGACATTAAAATTGTTAATTTTATTGTAAAGCTCTCCAGTAGAGGCTTCTACTATTGTACAGGATGGGGGTGTTTTCTTCACCACTGAAAAATAAACATCCACTATGGGATTCTAATGAGCATTTTATGAGTAAATAATCATGGTAGTAGAACCTATGAAGAATGAAGAAAAAGGCCTTGGTCAAATTATGTTTTTTTTTTTTGTTTTGTTGTTTTCTGTGTGAAAATATACATGGATTCTTCATAGGGGACAAGCTTACGAGGTGGCGTTTTTCTGACAAGTTTACTGTATTGAGAGAAAAAATATATAAAATGTGTTACAACTTTTGCACAGGACAAATTTTTTGTTTGTTTGTTTGTTTTTTTTTTTTTACTCAAATGTGTTTTGTAAATAGACAGTAACAGGACAGTGATTGTGCATGAGTAAGTATATGTAGAATTGTGTGTTGAGGATGTGGACTTATTTTCACTCAACAAAATGTTTTTGAATGGGGTAAGCAATCTGTTTCACACCACTGTATATACACAGATATAACCCACTTCAATTGCTTTCAATTGCCCATTCAGTGTGCACTCACTGACTACTCATATACTACAACCGACCACATACACATGTACTCACAGCTAACTCATTGCTCAGTTGGTTAGAACCTGGTGCTAATAATGCCAAGATGTTTGATGTTTGAGTGAAATGGGTTCAAGAAGGTTGAGGGTTTGAGTTCCAGGACTGCTAGTGGCACCTCTGAGGTACCCTTGAGCAAGGTACCGTCCTCACACACTGCTTCCTGGGCCCTGTGTTCCTGGCTGCCCACTGCTTCACTTTGTGAATGCATTAAATGCAGAGAAGAATTTCATTCTCACTGTGTACTGTGGTGTGTTCACGTATGACAAAATGATCCCTTTCACTTTGTAAATATGGAAAAAGAAGTTCACATTGTTCACACTGTGGTATGTTCACACGTGACTAAAAGAAGACATTTTACTTTAGAAATGTGGGCGTGTTAATGTTCATGTTTATATGTTTATTTCTGTATGGGTGTTATTCATCAGTCCAGCCAATGAACGTACAGTATCTCCACATCTTCTTACTGACTGAGGTGCTTTGTTTGTAGTCAGTTTTCAAAGGTTAGAATGTGACCCACTGGGAATTTCAGCTAAAATATTAGTTAACAAGATATCCTAAAATTCACACTTATTGCTATTGTTAGTGCCATTTATTTTTCCATTGGTAGTTTATTACCAGTTTACTGCTTTTTCTTTTTAGTGGAATCTTTGGCCCTTTCTGTTCTCCAGCATGTCTACTTCTCTGCATTTCTCCAGGAACGTCTGGGCTATCTGCAAAACAAGACAAACTTCTATCTAAATCAACAAAAACTCCCCACCTGCCATGTGGCGGTTTGTCTGTCCATCTATTTAGTCCTATATAGTTTCCTGAAGCAACACAGCTAGACATGAGATACTATTTTTCAGTTTTTGTTTTTCTTTCTCTCTCCATCCGATCATGCCTTCATGTGCTTCTGTGGGGGTCCAGATCTCTGAGCTTAAGTAAACAAATAGAGACATCCAGTGACTGGAGCACACACACACTCAGACAGCTCTCCTAGGTTACATACAGTACGCATTCACTATACGTACACACATATGTGAATTAAAAGACAATGGAAAAAGGTGGCATACGAGTGCTGAAACACAAACAAATGCACTTTCTTTCTCTTAAAAACAACAAGTGAGTCATAAAAAACAGCAAACTCAGTAAATGAATCTAATTAGGTTTAATTGCGGAAAGCTATAATCAGAGCTGGCCACAGGCTCATAAAGGAGAAGACTTTGCTTATTAAGACATTACCCACATTATTAAACTATGATGGAGGCAGCAAAGCAGACATGGAAAGGTCAAAATGTTATGACTCTGCCAGGCCCTGCTCTTTCAAGTTATTGGCCCAGTTCCAGTTGTCTGAAAAAGTCTCTCTTCCAGTCTGATGAACAAAAAGCCAAACAGATTCACATTCTGAATTCTTCACAATATCCGCTCCACAGATCATGTTAAAAGCCACAAAAAGCCCTTGACTGCATTGAAATGAGTACGTGAAACATTAAAGTGTGCAGTGCACGCAGAGTGGACAAGGCCTATGGTATTAATCAGGGGAATTCTCATTAGTTTGTTATGCTCACGCAAAGCTACAGATAGGAAGTGTAAGTAAGGATACGTGAGAATATTTGTACATCTGTACATCTGTTTAGTGTTTAGGAGTGGTGTGTCAACCCAGTCAATGTACAGTCATGACCACAACCCCACCTCCATCCTACGGTCAAATCATATCAGGTCGTTTTCAATGGTTTTCTATGGTTTTAAAAAATAAGTTAACACATCCTCTACATAGGATGCACTTAAATTGTGCAAATATTGCCAACATTAGCTGAGGCAAAAGTGAAGAAATAATCTTTGGACACCAAACATGTCTTGGCTGTACATTACACCGGATGATTTTTTTTTTTTTTTTTTGGCCAAATGCTTCCTTTAACTGTTCACTTCAGTGTGAGTAAAGAAGCTGTTATTCAACACTAATCTGGCTCAGCCACCATGCAAAACACAGCATTCCCAAATAATTAAAGAACCAAAGGAGAGAGAGCCAGCATTACTGCACAGATCAGACAGTCTAAGCTCCATTAAGCAATTAATGTGCAGGCCAAAAGGCTGACTTGTCCTTATTAACGAGAAACAATTCTAATAAAGAGGAGGTTTAAGGGTAAGAAATAAAATGTGGCTAACTCTTAAGGCTTTGCTGGGACAGGATGTTGGTGTTCCCCAGTGGTGTTCCCCAAGGCTCAGCTCTAAGTCCACTGCAATTCTCTTTACACATTCATGGCCATTTTACATGCTTTCTCATCACTTCAGTGGAGTCTTAGATGTGGATTTTGTAAATGATTGCTGTACACCCTATTTTTGCATTGAGTGAATATGTGATGATGAATGCGACAATAGAAATAGTCCAAAATTCCTTAGAATAAAATCTTTTTTTGATACCGACTGCTGCTATTTTTTATACCTGTACTGTTAGTTCTTAGCTATATATCTATTTATTTATCACATCCATGCTGCTAGGTCTTAAGTTAGTGTATTTTCCCCAGTCACTTTTTTAGAAATGCAAGGTTTTGTTATGACACACAACACAGCAATGCATTGCTAGGTTTCTATTATGAAATGCATGTAAAGTTAGATGAACAGTCTGAGGCTGGTATGCGAGTGTGTGCGTGTGTATTTGATCTGTGAACAATGCAAACATGTCCTCTCTGTCTCTCCAGTCTTCTCCTACAGCCTTGACCTCTGCAGCATCTGATGAGCAAAGCTCCCATAGCCCATTAACCATAACCTCACAGTCATTTCACTAGCCTTTTAAACACCTCCAGCATGACTGCTGCCAGCCCCCTCATTCATCCAAGCCATAAAAGGCAAGTCCACTGTGAGAACACTGTAATCATCTCTATTGTTTTAACATTCCTGATTTCTTTTCCGGCTCCGATGACATATGACCAGTCTCCAGGCATTCTCTGCATACTTTTTAAGGCGTAACACAAACTTAATGTGACAAGGCTCTCAGACTGCACTTTGAACAAACAGAAAAGGGTAAGAGGGAAAATGTGTTTATATGTGTGTGTTTTTTGGTGAACATGGTGCCTGAGTGTGTAATTGATAGAGAAGTTTAAAGTGAAGGAAGGACAGAGAGAGAGAGTTAGAAATGTGTATGGAGTGTTAAAAAGAGAAACTGAAATAATACAATAATAAGAAAAGCATGCAAAATAAGTTGTTCTGGGTCTAAAATCCAATTAGCTAATCTAAGATGCATTAGAATACTTGATTCCACGATTGGGGTGCAAATCCTAGATGCATGTTTCAGATAAATAACATGAAGCCTGAAGAAAACCTTGGAAAACAACAACTTACCAAACACTTTTATCCAAAGCAACTGAACAGACAATGCAGGGGTGCACCACACCCAGATTTCGGGACCATTTAACTGCAATTTCAAAATATTTATAATGATATATATTAATAATGTAACATTAAAAATATAAGAATAAATGATAGGGGTATAATGGGCATGGTATGGACATTGGAGTTTGGTGCAAGCAGTCATCCATAGAATGCAAAGCGCAGATAATATGCAGCCATGTGTGAAGATTGATGAACATAATGGGGAACCTACTGGTGAAACTTAAGTACAATGCAAGCCATTAGCAACATGCCATGCTAAAACAGTCCCACAGTCCAAAGACATGAACATCGGTCCCTGGCTTGGGTCAGTTGGAGAGAAACTGGGTGAATGAAGATGACTAACACGTGACTGAAAATGTATATTGTAAATATGTGTCTTTACAAAAGCTGCACTACTGTAATCCAGCTGTAACAGTAACTACATCACCAGTAGTTATGCTCTTGCATGTATCGTTGCACAGAGACATTTAATATAAAATGTGCTCCAAAATTGCACCATACTATTTTACATTGCAATAACTTCACACACCTGGTCTTAATTCCACACTATTTGTTCTATTTTTAAATATTATGAAAGGGTAAAAACAGGGTTCCCATGGGAAAATCTAAGTAGTGTACCTTTCAAAAATATGGGATCTTTTCACACCATTGTTTTACCCTGATGAACAAAAATGTATCTGTGGAAAGTAACTTTGAATAACATAAATCTGTGTACTTAAAAAGAAGGCAAAATATGCTCAACATTTGATGGACAGGTGTTTTAGTACAAGTGTGAGTGTGTGTGTGTGTGTGTGTGTGTGTGTGTGTGTATGTGGGGGTGTGTATCTACTTTCATTTCTTAAGAGTCAGGACAGTGACCACTCATTCTAAAATAGCTATGTAAAGCCTGGCAGGGGCTTGGGTCCTTTTTCAGTCTTTGTCTGTACCTTATAACAAAGGCCTAAAACACAGGATATAAATATCTCAATTAAAGTGAAGGGACGCTAAAGCAGATCGCTGTTAAAACAAGTGACAAAATCCTCCATGGCTTCAGTCCCTCAAACCTGCTTCTATTCTCTAAGCCTTTTATAGTGTTTCAGCATTCATCCAGTCCTCTTTTCATCTGTTTCATCTGTGTGTGTGTGCATGCATGTGTGTGTGTGTGTGTAGGTATACTTGTTTTTAGACATTTCCTAGACAAAACTCAACTTTATAGGACAGCAGAAGATAAACAGGGGCTAATGCGCAATTTCGGGATTAACAAAAATGGTGCATATGTACAGGTCTGATTTACATTTAGGTCTAAAAACATTCTCGCTGCATACGAAATTACATACACTCTCATGCAAATGATTTGCCACTTCTGGTCAAATGGCATGCTTTGTTGTGAAAATAGGAAGAACACAGTTCTGCACACTTTACTATACACCTGCTGAATTAGACCTATAGGGGGCCTTATAGCTATATAAATACAGCACATGTTTCAGTTTATAATTTTTTTCCAGCTGCATGACAAGCTCAGAAAATGAGTAGAAAATGTGCACTAATGTTTGCAGAAAATGCCACATTTGAGTTTTTTTGTGGAGGACGTGAACTTATTTTCTCTTTAAAAATCCACAAAATCTCATTTGATCAGAGGTGTTACACCTTGCACACGATTGTATTCCGACGGCCCTCACAAAACCTTTTATCTCCAAAATGATAGCTTTATAGGAGAAGGCAAAACATTCTCAATCTTTTTTTTATGCATGTTAATGTAAAGACATTTTACTCTAAGACTTTTTTACATCTTAGGGCTTTGGTGAAAACTGCTGGCAATAAGTGTGCTTTTTTCCAGTAAAACAGAAATAACATTAAAATAAATGCCAATAAACAAATACACTTTTAATAATAGAATTAAAAGAGTACAGGAACATGGAATTTGTCCTGATTCTCTGTGCATGCATTAACATGGATCCGTTCAGTTCCATCAGCTGATTTAATATAATGAAAGAGTAATTAGATAAACTTTATTTGATAGTAACTGTAAATATGGGCTTCCTCGAAGAGTGCTTTGGAAGTGGTTAACACACATATCAGATTACAGGGTAATGTTTTCATTTGTTTCATTTGTTTATTTACTGAGTGTTTATGGGATTTTGCACAGTACTGTATACAATACACATAGGTCCTATGTATATTGCATTCATATGTCCCATGTGTTTTGTATACATACATGGAACATATGTACGATCCAATACCCTGTCAATGTATAAAAACAAGTGTGAGTGTGTGTCTGTGAATGTGTGTGTGTGTGTGTGTGTGTCTTTGAATTTTCTGCGTGTGTGACCATCTTTGAATTTGTGTCTGAGGGTGTCATTGAATTTGTGTGTGTGTGCTTATCTCTAATTATGTTTCAGTATTCATTCACCCACACAGGGCCAGACACACATGAATGAGCGTCAGCAGTGGCCGACTCCAGCTGCCAAAGCAAATAGGAGGTGGCGGAAAGCTGACCAGCTCATTAAAGCTCTGCGACTCGCGGGAGCATTTGTTTTCAGCTGAAGCTTCCCTCCAACACGCACCAGAACAGGCTCACACACTGCAGAGCACTGGAGGCTTCAGAAGAAACAAGACCAGTGGAATCCTCCCATTCCTGACTTATTGAGTTATAACTGATCTGTTGTTTAACATGTTATTGTACATAGTAGATATTCCACACACCCTCATATTATCCCACATGCCTTGGCTGTTCTTACAGGTTTCTCGGCAGAAGATTGTCCTAAGACTTTTTTAGCATTATCTAAAAGAAATTTCATCAGACCAGGCCACCTTCTTCCATAGCTCCATGGTCCAGTTCTGAAGTGCAAAGACTAGACATTGCTCCCAACACACACACCAGTGAGCCTTGAGTACCCATGACCCTGGGTATATATAGTAAAAAACTCATCAAAAGTTTTTTACTTTTGTGCGGACGTACAGCGCTTTAAAACATAGCTCCATAACTTTGTGCATGCAAAAGTAAGTACAGTTGTTTCTTTATCAGCTGTCTCACTGCAAAAACTGACTAAAGTTAACTCTAACTTTTGCATTTGCGTCTGGAGTCTGTCTGTCTCTCAATGTGAGAAACAAAGATGCGCCAATGCCAGAACAGAGTGCCAATCTGAGACATAGTCAAAACATGACGTGTCAAAATCAACAGTTTGGTATGTTGTTATGAAGCAAGAACGCACTGGTGAGCATAGAAATAGCAAACAATCTGGCAGAGCATAGTAGTGGGTCAAGTGTTGAAACTATGAAGAACACTCTTCAGGATGCACGACTTCGAGAAAAGTAAGCCTCGAGAAAAGAGAGACCACACTACACTTTGCTAAAAAGTACTTAAAAAGTCTTACCATACATGCAACAAATATTTGCATTGTGCCTTGGGTGACCAATCCTGGAGATTTACCACCCTGGAGAGCCACATCTAATCTTCAGATGAACCTGAAGGCCTTCATTACCTGGACCAAGTGTGTTAGACTAGGCTTGGTAGATCTCAAAGACCAGGACTGGGGACCCCTGACCCGAAGCCTTCCACTGGCAAGCACATGCACAGATGCCAGATCCAAGACGCCAAGCAGTCTGATGAAAAATACATACTGGTGGAGCAGCTATAAAGTGTTATAAACTCGAAAAAGTAGAATGTTCTTGACAAGTCTCTGATATAAATGCCTTTTTACATACACTGTAAGGCAAACTTTAGAATGTAATATTTTAATCACAACTAGCCAATCACAATTCACAGCCACCCAGAAGGTCAAGACGGTTTTTCCCTAGAACCATATTCCTAAGCCAAGGACCATCAAGAACCTTCATTTTTAAGAATGTACTGCATTCTTAACATAGTGTCCTTATTACAATAATCAAATTTCTCTGTTCTCTTATTCTTTATTTAAATCAGTTCATTTCTGTCTGAGCTTCAGTGGAAAAGTCCACACTGGAGGAAATGAAAGAAAACGGCCTTCGGGCTAAAATATGCTTTCATTTCCAAAGTCCAAATGCATGTTTACACGGCAGCTGTTTGTGTAATTGTGTGAGAGTCCCAGGAATTATAAACAACATTTTAGTTACTATTCCACTCCAGCTGAAAGGGGTGCTGATGGGTTTTGTCGATTGTCCCAGTAAACTTTATTTTGGGCATTAGTTAGAGTGATGGGCTAGGTGCCATGCAAACAGGGGTTTGGTCTGAGCTTAATATTCTACTCATCCACAGCCTTTTGGGATATGTGACAGAGAAAATAACCAACGTCTACATATCTTAAGAACGTGAAAAAGAAAGATAGCAAGTGAAACACGAGACTTTCAAAAACAGAGGGAAAGAAAAACAATGCTCAGGATTACTTTGGTTATCCACATGCTTTTCCAGCTGTTATGACTATCCATTTTCAGCAGTCCAAGGGGTACTAAGCCTGAAATTGAGGGTGTACCTCTCTCATCATGCGCTTCTATTCTTCTGAGTGCAAATCAAATGCAAATGCAGTAAAAGCCATAAGGAGAAAAAAAAATCTCCACCAGTCACACACAGCAAGAAACCACACCTAGCAAATCATCCATACCGTCTCAGCCAATCACACATAGCTAATGCCAACTAATTATCATTAGCCAAAACCTCAAAGAATAAATCATGCTTTCTCCACCAATCGTAGAGATCCAAACCACAAGCATCAAGGTTAGCGTCCATGCATTCAGCCAATCAGGAGTCAGCCAGACCTATAAAAGAGGCATTTGGCTGGAAAAGCAATGCCCCACTGGGACAGGATTGAGTTCTCCGAAAACACAGAAACAGAGAATGTATTGTGTTTTCCATTGTTGTGTTTGGTTATCGATCAGAACAGAGGCACCTCCGCCTGTGAAGAAACATGTGGTCTGTGACCATTTATTTAGAATATGAAGGTTTTTGTGGTAGGGTGTTTGATACACACAGTGAACCAGTCTGTTAACATTCGTCAGTTAGTCAAGGCTGTTTGAACCCACTTTACTGCACAAACATACTGACAACCACCTACCCAACAAACCGCCCAGGCAAATTTATCCACCATCCTTGTTCCATTCAACACTCGGTGAATGTTAAAAAAGTAAATTTTGCACTTTTCATGTTATCTTCTTTTTCTATACAATTTTATATTTACGTTTGCTCACATTTGCAAATAAGATAACGATTAAACTGTCATCTATCACTCCATTCAGTCATTCTTTAATAAGGTCATCTATCCTTCTACCAATCCACACATCTTACTTATCTATCTATCAGTTTATTCATCCATTCATCCATCTATCCATCTACTATTCACTGGATCATTCAGTCTGTCCATCTGCCCTGCCCATCCATTTACTTGTCCATCCAGCCACTCCTTCATCCATTACTCCATCCACCCTCTATAAATTCCTATATAATCCCATCCACCTATCATTTAGACATTCCATCAATTCCATAATCTACACATCACTTAGTCAGTCAGTCATTCCATCCTTCCATCCATCCATTCTTTCATGAATCCACCTATTTAGCTATAAATCCATGTGTTTATCACTTAATTGGTCATTCCATCTATCGTTCCATCTATCCATCAATCCATCCATATACCCTTCCATACTTCTATGAATCCATCCACTAATCACTTGGTTGGTCATTCCATCCATCATTCCAAGCACCCACCCAGTCATCCATCCATTCATCCATTCATCCATCCATTTTTACCATGGAAGGCAGTAGCGTGTCCTGAGAGTAGAAACTTAAGCTCCAAGCTGTAGGACATGATGTTTTGCATAGTCTCTTTGACCACTGCCAGTCTGTAGCTCTCCTCCATCTTACGAGTACAGCAGGATGGCCCATCATGCTTGCACACCAACAGGTCCACATCTGAGACAGAAAGGGGGACAGACAGAGAGAAAGAGAGAAAGAAAAAGGATGAGAGAGCAATTCAATGTTCAGTGTCTTTTCACACTTCACATCACACAGTATTTAACATGCATACGATTAGTCAGCATGCGACATCCACCAGTCACTCACTGAACCCACAGTAGAGGGTAATACCATTTCATGTACTGGCTTAGCCATTAGACCCTATTAATATCTTTTTCATGTCCTCATTAGGGTGATGATCTAATGCTGCATGCTATCAGAGCACCCTTAAATTAGGACTGTCACCCACACACTTACAAAACTCAGCAAGGGACACTCATTGCTCTCATGCAACAAAGCCAGCACTGTCCTCTTCATCACCCTGAAGATATTCACCCTTGCAGGTCCATTTTGTTCCATTTAAGTGTAATTCATGTAACTGCGTAATGAATTACATTATGATATGTACTTTAAAATTTTGTTCCAACATATTGACTGCCAGTGTGTAAAATATGCAGTGTCAATGAAAGTGTTTTGTTGTTTTTTTTATTGTTTTTGTCATGGGGGGTTGGAGTATTTGCTATGGATGAAACAAAATTAAATAATTGTTGACAAACAGAATATCTTTTCACTCTGGCAAACTTTTTTTGTGTCACTTTTTTTTCCAGATACGCCCCCACCCCCTTAAATTAGATTTATTACATAGTTACATTATTAATTACATTCACATTCCAAGTTCTCATTTTTGCTGGATGTTCTTCTGATGTATCCTATTTATTGGAATGTCAAGTCATGAAAAAGAAACTTGGCGAAATGGTAAAGTATGTTCATTTTGCAAAACAAGAATATACACGCAATGAAAGTTAATCAAATTTAAGTCATAATACAACATCTCCTGTTCTACTTAAAAACAAAAATATGGTGTCAATTAAAAGTTGACAGAATGTCTACAGTTCTGTTTAGTGAGCTACAAGTAAGAAATTATTAATAAAAAAAATTAGATGCTTTTATTATGACTGGGATTAAGTGTTAAACACACACACATACACACACACACACACACACACAAACACACACACACACACACACAAACACACACACACACACACACATATGCACGCCATACTGACATCACAGACAGAATTAGCTGCTGTGGTACTGAACCTCTTGGAGAGTGAGGCCCAGGATCACACGCAGCCCCTTGGACCTCAACAGTGTAGGGGGAGGGGGTGGAGAGAAGTGAGATAGGGGGCCTATGCGATGAAACTCGACCCCAAGAAATGTCTCTCTAGCACTCTATCCCTTCTCAACCCCGAACCAAGCCTTGTGCCACCCATTCCAAATCTAGCCCTGAAACACAATAGGGGTGGATAGCTCTCGCCCACTCTCTCCTCTCTCTCTCTCCGCATGCCCTGGCCACGCATCACTGTAGCTTAATTATCCAGGATGCACCAGCTGCTGTGTGTCCCAGCAGAGTGAAGTCATAACTGACCTCTGTCCCCCTATCCTCTCACAACTCTCTCTCTTTCTCTCTTTTTCCGTCTCAGTCCTTTTGGTCCTTATCTCTTCTTTCTTATCTCCCGTCTCTTTCTCTCCCTCTCCCCTCCTCACATACTTCACTTCTATAAGAAATGAGAAGACAGTTAAAGACAGGGTAATGAAAGAGAGACATAGGTAGAGCGTGGCAAAGACAGAGAGAGAGAGTGAGAGAGAGAGAGAGAGAGAGAGAGAGAGAGAGAGAGAGAGAGAACGAGAGAGAGAGAGAGACAGAGATAGAGAGAGAGAGAGAGAGAGAGAGAGAGAGATGGGATGAGAGAAAGAACTAAAGATTGACAAAGACTGAAAAGAGCTAAAATAACAGCTAGAGGGGGAGATATAAGTAAAGAGGTATAATTGAGAGAGAGAGAGAGAAAGAAGGAGACAACAAGAAATAAGAAAGAGAAAGTGAGAGAGAGAGAGAGTATGAGGAAGAGACAATTAATGAAGAGAAGAAAGGTAAAGAGAAGACAAAAGAGTCAGAGTTAGGGAAAGAGAGCAAAAGGTTGACAAAGACACTGAGATGGGCCGAGCTAACAAATTAACAGCTAGAGGGAGAGATATAAGTAAAGATGGTACATCTTTACTTTTGTGTGAGACAAAAAGAAGAGGATAACAAGGAATAAGAAAGAGAGAGAAAGAGAGTGAGAGATCCAAGTCATGCTTGAAAACTGTTCTGCAGACCAGAAAGCTTCAGGGTACATCAGAAGATGTTGCTTAATGTCCAAAACCACACTTGGAGAAATCGAGTCATCTCAGGACTACCTTGAGGTTTACTAACAAACGAGCTGTAATACTTACTTGGTAGTTTGTATTTATTTTTATTAGTAATAATATGCACTATTAAACAGTATATTTTAATGTTGGAATGTTAGAAGTTTTTGTTGCTGTTTCGTCTGATATTTTAACACCAAATATGTTCCTGATGTGTAAGAACAACTTGTTCCTTTAAGATCATCTAAGGTCAAGTTTCTATTTCTCTTTTCATGGTTAAGCTCTGGATTTGGGTGGGAGGGGCAGGACCCGGATTTGTGTAAACAAGTAACTTCCAGCTGGAAAGATTATGAATTGTGGTATTAATGCTATGAATCATAGAGCATCATTTCCACATCAGATAATTTTTTCAAAAATAGAAATACAAGGCAAAAATACCTGAGGGCAGGTGATGTGAACTAATTCAAATGAACCTTTTGGTGATCCATTAAAATGCATCTCAACCTTTCAGAAAAAAATCATCTTTGAGCTTAGTATCACACTGAATCCCTGAACAAAAACATGTTTGGACTTCAAGGAGCAGATGGGGTGTACGAAAAGCATGAAAGAACCAAGAACCTACGTAACAAAGGCAAAGCCACATGGAGCTCCCTGCTGTTCAGCCTGAGCATCTGATTCTCAGCCATCCTTCCTTCCTTTTGATCAGGCCAGCCACAATGGAGAGTTGTCAGGAGTTTAAAAGTCACATTTGAGAAACTTCTCAGTGCTTCTTACCTCTTAATATCCATTAGCTAGGCTTGTTTTGCCATACCAATGGACAAAAAAGGTTAAATTATATTTTCTTGATTACACCCATAAATGCTGGACCACTGCCACAGAAGAACTTGACTCTTCTGTAAAAAACTGTTTTTTTGTAAATGAGATCTGCAAATGTGCAAAACAGTATATTATACACACTATACACACTATTCAAAGGCTCCATAGTATCCATAGTAAATAAAGGTTAAGGCATTTTGAAGAACCTAAATTTATGTGAGTGTGAATCAGGTGCATTATACCTGCTTGCTATGTTAGCTGCATGGCTTAGCAAAGCTGCACATAAGTCACTCCACTGCTGTCAATCACGCCAGTGTATTCTCATGATTACATAATTATCTTAAGTAATTATGCAGCTTTTGTGTCATGGCTTGGGAAGTGAGTTATGAGAAGTGAGTTTGCTAGCTAACTAGCTGCACCGATATGAGGATTCTTTTGTTGCTAGACTTCTGAATGGATCACTCCCATTTAAGAGGGTTGTGTCTGATGTTATGTCTGAGGTTATGACCTGAATGCATTGTAAAGTTTTAGGCTGTCCCAGACGATAGATGACAATCATAAAACAATAGTGCCGATTTGTTTGGTTGCAGCACGTAAACAGTGGTCCTACATCGCACTGTGAGAGAAGAAAGACAGGTCAAAAATTCAGGACAACCATCTCACAGTGTGTGTGCTGCTATGACCTACATCTACTGACTAGCCAATGAAAATGCAACATGAAATGTATTTATGTATGGATTAATGCAACATAGCGCACAAAATCCAAACAGCATGGAGGTAAAGTGAAGGAATACTGATATGTGGGATTTTTCTACGTGCAATTCCCAGAGTGCATGTTCAGTTATCTTGTTCTGTTAACACAACACTAGCGCTCATGATGACATTTTGTTTTTCGATACGATACTAACTGCTGTCATAGCTTATGATTCACACCTACAGACATTATATGGCTGTTCTCAGAAACACTCTGCATTCTTCTGGGCTTGGTGTTTTTCCCCCCAAACATGCTACACAGCTAATAGATACCACAATGGCTTACACAATCCAGTATAAGCCAGAGAAACTCAGGGCTGCATTTGTCAAGGCTGGAGGAGAGTGACTTAGCAGAATGGCATTTGGAGAACTGGAAAAGGGGCACCCATTACTTGTGGTGGAAATGTCCCTTTGGAGTGTGGCCTACCTTCATTAAAGTCAAGAATACCAGTTACAGTTGCTAAATGTAGACAATATAGCCAGCAGACAGAGACCTTTAAATATGGTCACTGCTAAGCAGGGATGGTTCTGCATTCCGGAAAAGAACCCCGGGGGACAAATTTTCTCGCATGGGAATGGTTGAATGGTCTCCTAGTTCAGAATTTCCTGTTAAACAGTTCACAGAGAAAAATCCAAACTGTTATAATATCCATCGATAATTCATAACACACTGCAATAATTGCAGCTTCCCCAGACTAATCGTAGGGTATGTAACTGCATACATATGTTTCAGTGACAGTTCTGTATTAGTAAGTGTGTTCTGAAGGCTTCACTCGGAGGTTGTGTCTGAAGAGGCAGTATCTCAGCTCCCCTTGACTGGGGGCTCTTGCTCAGCTTATGAGCCCCTAATCGCCCACAGGTGACAAATGCTCACTGTTTAATTGACTGGATTAGCCTTTAATTCCATTCTCCTTGCTCAACACCAACACCAACTTTGACCTCAGGGTCAAAGTTGAAAAGCCTGCATTTTTGAGGTCAGAGGAGAAAATTAATGAGGCAAGCCAAATCCAGTGCTTCTTTGAGCATAAAGTCTTCATGGAATGTAAATGTTATGATTTAAATGTTTGCATTGACTTTACAAAGGCATGATAGGGAGGGGATTTGAGCAATTTCCTGATCATGCTGTTTTTTCAGCATAGGTATGTATGCTTATGTATGTATTTACCTTTCACCAGGCTGACACAACTTTAATCTTTAAAGGAAAGGTGAGTAATTAATGATGGAAGAAGTCTCGCTGATACTAACCCCTCCTTTCTTGTCCTTCAGAGAAAGGTCTCGGTCCCTTGAAGTGCAGGCATAAGCTGGAAACCATCAGTGTGTTTACCTGGACCTGATGTGTTTGCTTTGTAAGGGCTCATGCTGACAGAGAAAACATTTCTCCAAAGAACTGGGCAGCAACGCTGCACTTCTGCAGACCTCAGGCGTGTGCCTGCAGTATTTTGCTTAACGGAGCTCAAAGCTGGCATAGATGCTCACAGTCTGCCAAACTGAGAGTGTGCAAATTGGGGGCAAACACTAAAAAGGGTGGTGGGTAGGTTAAAGGTTTGGGATGTTTGCTGGTTTTTTGCACACATGTGGACGAAGGGGCTACTCAAGGGGCAAAATGTAAGCAAATACTCAAGTCACAAACTGCCAAAAACAGTTATTTTCAGTGATGCTTTGAAGAGCCCTGAGAAAATATGGTTCCTCAAAGACGCATTTTAGTAAATGAGAAGTTTAAACAACCTACATATAATAACACGGTTCCATACCTTTTAAAAGTTTTGCCTAGAACCACATGTCCAAGCCAAGAACCACTAAGTAACCTTCATGAGGAACTACAGAGGAACCATTCAGGAGCTTCAGAAACACATGAAAATTTCCAATGATGGCAAGCAGGCTTTTGTAGAGTACAAAAGATGCCCACTGAGCACAGACATATCGACACACACCTCTAGATCCACACAGGACCACAGAAATGCAGGATTTTTCAAAGCCCATAAATGAATCACACAGACAGATGCTGACAGAATTCCCCTACCTGGCCTCTTCTACTCAAACACAGTAGAAATACCCTCACCTTGACCTGGTCATTTAAACATGCCAGCCACTCCTGTAGCTGGCTATAAACACTGAGCAGTCACCCACATCTGGCTGTTGAAAATGAATAAACTAACACATTTTATACAGTGTAACACCTATTCCGAATATTCTTTAGAACACACAATGACCTCACCCATTCCTGAACCCAGAGTAATAACTCAGATTAATGGAAATGTCCAAAGAAATGTTCCTCAAATGATAAATAAGTAATATCTCACATTACATCACTAATTACCACACCAACCAAAGTATTCTTGAAATGTGTAGACGTATTAGTGGAAACACCAGAAGCTATTTCAACTCATTTTCTGAAGCCATATGTGACTGAACATCTGACTTATTTTCATTAGTAAGAAATAACATGAAATCATGAGATGTGGAAACACAGGGTAATTGCATTCACTTCATGAATTGATTCATCTACTATTCTATTCCATTCCAATCTACTGAAACTGAGTAGATTAAAAATAACTGCCAGAATGGATTCTTTGGAGCAACGTCATAGAATAAACACTTCTTATTACCCCAAAAAATAGGTTCATGGATTTTTAAATGAATTTGTGAATCCAAAGAACCTCTGCAGAACCTTAAGGTTCTACACCAAACGAAGGCCTTATGCAAGAACCATGTGTCCAAGCCAAGAGCTATTTAGGAACCTTTATTTTTTAAGACTGCCAGGCAGGGTAAACTTCACATAACCCCAACAGATTTTTTTACCACCAATCCAATTAGATTGTCTGTAGTCTGGGCCCAGACACATAAGAAGATCAGCCAGATATCTTAATGGTGAGATAAATTATATACTGTGTAACAGATTCACACATACTGTCTGTTAAGTATTTTGAAATAATTGTTGAGTTAGAAATAGATTATAATCATTATATGTCTATTCACTTAGGACACGAGAAGGAGAAACTAACTCTAGACCAGAACTGTCCCTGTCAGAAATCTGATCAGTGTTTCTTCACTAAGAAGTCTGATGAATATGATACTTAATGTTGGCTGTAACTTAAGACATGGAAAATATGGACTAATTGTGATTAATCTTGCAACAGATGTTTCAGCAAATGAATTAATAGTATCTGGTGCAGTAAAATGCTTAGAGCGAGATAAGAGTTTTTGATTCTTTATTATAAAAATAAAACTTGTTTTGCTTTGCTATTGGCAGAGGCTAAATAAAAAATAGACTGAGCTCCAGGCTGAACATCAGGTTTAGTATTCGATTTAATACAAAACCCAACACTGTTTCAAAGACTAAACATCAGGTTCAACACAAGACTCAACACCAGGTTCAACACAAGACTCAAACACGAACTTCCTAACATGGTTCAGCATGAACTTCATAACATGGTTCAGCACTTTTCAAACACAACTGATTTTAATAACCTTGATGTTGATCTGTTGATTTGTTCTTAGAACCTAACTAATAATTATTCACGGAAACCTCGCAAATTCGCAGAAACCGTAAATATCCTCTGCAATTTTTTTATTTACTTTTTTCTTGCCAATATATAATTTTTTTTATGTATTTCTGTGCAAAATTATCAAAGAAAATATAATTTGCTGATTTTGTAACATAAATATTACTGTAAATTCAGCTAAATTTCCATATAAAATAATAAACTGTATAAATTGTGTAGTACTGTTGAGAGGACACAAAGCAACCGTATACTGGCTGCTTCTTTCAATGAACCTCAGCGCTAAGAGTGTGTGCATGCGTGGTGTGAGTGTGGGCGTGGCCGACGAGCAAGTGAGAAAGGTGAGCAGGTTTAGTGCTGGTTCAAAGTTTAGCGGTGTGAGTTGTGGCCTTAAACCAACTCAACTGTTAAAGGAAAAACTTCAGCTTTAACTGGCAGGTCACTACAGTACGACTCCTCCTGAAGCCTCCTGAAGAAGATGCACCGCCTGATGAACTACAAATCCTCGTCTTCAGTCAATATCATTCATTATTGGTGTTTACCTATACATTTTACTGAATGGATAATTTGATTAATTATTGGTGATTATCCATACAATTTATCATATTTTTATTACTGTAATTTAAATTAAATTATTCCTGTATTTACCCTGCTTATACCAAAGAAAACAACAGCGCATACCAAAGAAAATGAAGCCAGGGGAGACAGGGGAGAGGGAGGGCCATCCCAACCATCCAGAGATTGCAAGGCCAATCATGCTGTCTTGAAAACCCAGCCACAGACGGCAATGGTGAACAGCCTCCCAGCAATGGGGCTAACTCTTAGATGGTTGCGCCATTCGGGAGCTTGCGTGTATAGAAAACAGCACACAGCCATTTTAAGTGTCTTTCTAGATATTTGATTCCAAAGTGACAGTACATTCTCATATCAATCTGTGTAATAAAAAAAAAAATCAATGCTTTAGCACTCCGCAAGAGAAGAGAAAAGCAATATAAAATATGGCCACCTTTTTTTGATATTGCAAAAAAAAAATCCAAAACTTTAGCAGGAGCTGAGAAAATTTTAGATAAAAAGAAAACTGTAAAACTGGCATTTACCTGATGACATACCTGAAGCTAGGTCTCTTCAAAAAATGACAACATGGTATCACATGTATATACTTGTAATTGCGACTGTAATAGACCAAAGAGAGTTTTACACTTCTAAGAGTTTTTCACTTCTAAGAGCTAAACACTTGGCTAAACACTGCATCCAGCACTGAATGAATTAGGCTTGGTAAACACTAGATTTAAAAAACATCGCACAGCACTGGCACATGACTGCCGTAAACGGTATCTGACCCTGGGCTGAGTGCGGCGTGGAACGAGCAAGTGCTGAAAGGCTCTGTGGAGGAGAGCAAATAGGAACTGAGGACCTGAGGCTTTCTTCCAGTGCCAAAGATCAAGTATATGAATGTGAAGACTGTTCTACCAAAGGGTGCTTGATGTTTTACATAAGCAAAAGTTGCTAGAAAAGGAATGTTTCTGAATCAGACTGCAGTTCACTGTGTTGATGTTATTTAAATTTGTGTTGAATCATGTTGATGACCAAATGGCTGCCAAAAAAGCACAACATACAATCAGAGACAAACTGACAACTAATTCTAAAAGTGGTGAAGAAAGACTTTAGCAGTGTTTCTAAAGTGCATAGGCGAAGCATACTGCTAGCCAGAAAATACACTGGAATAAATATAAATTAGCCGTAGTATATTATTCATTATATGGTTATAAACATGCAATAAATTGTGAATTCATGTTCTGATTTTAAGTTAGTTTAAGTATTTCCTCATTTCACCTCAAAGCAGTTTAATATTTGTACACTTTTGAAAAAGTATTGTCTTTGTATTAAAATGAACTAAAAAGAAGTTGTAAAAAAAGACATATTTGCACTGTTAACATACTGTTGAAAGCTCAGTTAGCTCAAGTTTTTTAAGGGTTTTAAACTGAAAACATGTAATTATTTGTTACAGTGATATTTGTATTGCCAGTATCTGGTCTGCCTGATCAGTACAATGCATTTTAGTGAATACATGCAATGCCTGAGCTGCTTTGTTAATTTTAGATACAAAAAAGAGGTAGAGGTTTGAATGCCTAATTGAGTTGAATTTTGTCATAGAACACAATGAAAATATATCTTGCTAAAATAGAAAACAGTTCTATAATGTGCTATTCTTGACAAACTAAAACAAAACCTCTAAACTTGATGAATAAAGTTGGCTTCCATTGGACCTACAGCTCCTTGCTGGCATCACACAAAAAGTCTACACCGCCTTAATGAAGGTCTTGATGTAGTTTTGATGGGTTAAGAGGCATTCTGGGGATGCATTTATGGAAATGATTTGGGTTAGTCCTGATTTATAGTGTTTGTTTGCACATAGCTCCAGTTTGGTCTCTAAACATGTCTTGATAGATCAACTTTAAAGGGTGTAGCAACATCATAGGACACCAATACATTTTGAAACTGAAATTTTTGACCGAGTGAGTACCCATCATGGAGTGATAGGGGCAAAAACAGTATCTGCCTGCTAACAGAGAATGGTGAAAGTGAAACTTGTGCATCAGTGTGTGAAACTTGTGGGCTGCACTTAATGTAAGTTGTTGGAGAAACTTCTTTTTAACTTGAGCTGTTATCCCCGCTGCTAAACTGCACCATACTGCTCACAAAACATCCTTTTAGCCTTTAGCCCTAGGCTGCATACAGTCATCCCACTCTATGTACCCTTCCATTGCAAGAAACCCAATGTGGACACATCTTCTACACTGTTTTCATCCACTGCTGAGTAGTTCAGGCTGTCTGTTGGCATCACATGAATTTTCCTGTGCTGTCTACTTTCCTAGATTTGACCTGACATGTAACTCATGGATTTGCTAAATATATGGCCTTACATGTGCATCCATGAGGCTCCCAGCTTAAGTAAAATAAAAAAAGAAATGTATTGGGATGGAAAAGAAAGCTTTAGCCAATCTGACTGTCCCAGTCTACCTCTTGTCTTTAAGTGTTTTCCACCTTTTTTATTTCCTCTTCTTATCCATAAGGAAGCTGTGAAATTTGATAGCAGCTTCTTTATTGTCTTTGAATGAAAGCACGCCTAAAATTTTCCATTCAGTTTTTTTTTTTTTTTTTCTGGCCAAGACAACAGATTTTTTCTTCAAGTGTAGCCATTTGACATCATCTACCCAACATGTATCCAACATCTAAAGCGGCAATGTCCATATGTCTTAACTAAAACATGGATTTCCATGTTTTTATGTAGCCTAAGATCATATTTAAATCGTTTAACATTGACCTCACATTAAGGTCTACAAGTCTTATCAGCAGGATTCCTTTCACCACCACTCCATTTCCTCAGAAAAGCCAACACTTCCAAAAAAAACCAAAGGACTTCATCCCTTTGGCAGCAATACAGAATGTTGTCACATAGGGATGATGAAGTGAATGCACAGGATTTCGGTATATTTTTGAAGGACCTTGCACAACGTTGTAAAAGAATGATTCACAATGGTGTCAAGTTTAATAGAGAGTAATTCACAGTGGTGTCGAGTTTAATAGAAAGGGCTTTAGATTTATTGGATAGATAGGGAATATCCTAAAGCCAGAGCAGTGTAACTAAAGCCACCTCAGTTTTTCCGACTTAAGAGCTTGAATGACGTTTCTGCGGGAGAATGACATCAGACTGGCTCGCGTTCACCCAATGACGTATTAAGATAAGATAATATTGGATATTTGGAGTGTCCAGAGTCAGACATAGTGCAGTGAGTGTGTGTTTTCAGCGGAAATTATCTCCCCCCTTGTGCAGTAATGGATGGCATGGAGTCTGCAACATCAGCACATAATCTGGATATGGTTCGCTTGGCCGCCTAATACAGGCAAAGAGAGAGAGGTCATAACTTTCAAAGTAACCAGTGAATAAGCAACTTTGGGGCATTGATTACTTAAAGCTCTTTATACCATGGCTGGCAAATGGGCTAAACCCTCACTATTATTAATTAAAAGTCTATGTCAGCAGGATTTAATGGTGTATGTTGGTACTGAAGTTACACACACACACACACACACACAAAAGAATGGATCGTCCTATGTCCTAAGTAATTTGCGTTCTTATTGCACTGCAAATGACCGTTCACCATTCCATATATTGTCAGGGTCCTTTATTTCTTTGGCAAATGAACCTCTAAAGTGTTTTCAACATCGAAGAAAAAACTCAATTAAATATAGTACTTCTTGCCAGGCCAGGTTTATAGACACAAGTTAAGCTTAGGCCTGACTTAGAAGCCCTTTTACATAGCGACTTCTGAAGGATTAGAATGCCTTTGATTCTTTTAATGGGTTATCCCATGGTCATTTATGTCAGATTGATTCTATGCTATGGATATTCAGTGCAACATAACAAGATGTAACTTTTTAATAGTCCCGGATCTAAAAATAATTAGGGGTGTCGAATTAACACGTTAATTTCGGTCAATTAATTCACAGAAAAAATAATGCGTGAAAAAAAAATTGACGCTGATTAATCGCACCAAATGACTTTAACCCGGTCCGGTGTTCTGTCAAAACATGCTACCCATCGAGATGTGCTATCGTGCCCTTCTGTGCATGTGCAGTCCCACAAACTTGGGATTCAGTGCCACGCTCATAAATCTGTGCTACCTTGGGACGCTGGCAGCTGTATAAAATTCAAGGGAACATTTTCCCACAGAGTAGCATGAATCGGTAGACTCTACTGTCGATTTGCGCTATGGTAGCATTTTTCCACAACGCAGCATAAATCGTCAGAACACCCTGCTTCATGGTAGCGTTTCTCAATCTTAGAACCTGGCTGTATAAACTGGCTCTGTGCACCTCTAAAGATCTATCTAGCTAGGCTCTTCTCATTTAAATAAAATATATTTTTCTGTCATTATGTATATTATTTGCCTATTTCTCATCATTATCAGTGCAAAACTGATTGTGTAAGCTATATAAGCTTCAAGGTTGCATTTTTCAACAAGGTAGAATGAATCAATAGACTGCTTATGAAATATGTTTTTTAAATACAATATGTTTTTCTCCAATTATATAATTTGCCTACTTTATAAACTGAACTGTATAAGTTTCAAGGTAGCATTTTTCAGTGCTATAAACTGAACTGTATAAGTTTCAAGGTAGCATTTTTCGACAAGGCAGCATAATTCATCAGAACACTCGTGCTTGTTTGTATGTTGTCTTAAACTCCAGCTTATAGACAGTTCTATCATTGTTCTTGCTGAAGCATTTTTTTCCCTCAGCATATTAGGCCATATTTTTGAATGCTGTGACCATTACTGCACATGAACAGTGCAAAAACAGTTTTATATATATATATATATTCATATTCCTTGTGCCTCATATGGATACATAAACAATGTACAAGAAGCTGCTGTACTCAAAATATGTTCAAACAGCTGTGGATGTGCTCAGTTGCAGTTGTTGATAGGCTTCACATGATTGCTTTCACAGACCGTCACAAAACTGTCAAATTCAGAACTATTAAATTCAGATTCTACCATTCTTTGCTAATATTCACTAGGCTTGAGGTAGGTTTGCCAACTTAATTGGTTTTAACCTAAACATGGAGTGTCTGCAGTTGCCAAGTAGGCTGCTCTTTCATTTTATTCGGTTTTACATTAGGTTAAAACATATGACGTGACCTTTTGACATATTCATGTCAAAACTATAAGCAAAAAATAAAAAGAAGACAAAAATAAGAAATTGTACGCAAATGCACGGTCTCTTATTGGCTATGGTAGTAGGGGACTGAACTTCTGGCACGCTAAATCAAACGTCTATGTAAGTCAGCTCTGGCCTATAGGCCCTGCTTTGCTATTATAAATCTTTATTAAACTTTGTTCATCCCATATTATGTATTTTTTTGGATTATTTTGTGAATGTAAATATAATGTCTTAAATCTTACATGCTTTGCATTAACAATCAATGTTTAGATTTTCTCTTTGATTGCAAAGACTGTGCATTCTTAAAATTAAAAGGGTTGTAGGAAAGATAGCTTTAAAGATACCTTTGGTTTCTTCCATCTCTGTAACTGGGATGCATAAGGACAATGAGTGCAGAGATCATTTTGAAACTTTATAGAGTGTCCAGACAATGTAAAGGTTCTATACCAATAAAGCATTTTCTGTAATTTCAAGCTAAGACTCTTTCAGTATTTATGTTTTTTAAGCGTGAAGAAAAACAATGCAAAGAAACAATGCAATGTTCTTGCAAAAACTGATCAATAAGTGTTGCATTTTATACTGTGAACTCCAGGACCTTGCTCTGTGCTTGCGTGCAAAACCCATTCCAAAACAACATTGCTGTATTCCATAATGCTTTGTGAATAGCCTAAACAACTCTGCATAAAGATGCTATTTGTGACAGGGGTTGTCAGTGTCAGTGGTTGGAAACACTTTGACGTGCTTGACATTCCAGACCCCTGGTCCAGACCTCTTGTTGTCTATGACTGCAGTCCTGCTGGCTGACTAACCTCTGTCTCGCTGCCCTGTGCCTGTCAGCTGTCACAGAGTCTGAGTCTGCAGTAAAAGGCGTAGTTCAAGCAAGCAACGCTGATGTAAGGCTGATTTAAGGGAACTTGAATGTTAGTGCAACCTTGTTTCCAATAAAGTTGGGACCCATATTTAACTGACTATAGAAAAAAGACCTGAAATGAAACTGAGAAATAAATAAAATAAAAAGGCAACAAAAAAGTTGGGATAGAGCCAGCAATAGACTGGAACAGTTTAGTGGAACATCTCACTAATTAGTTTAACTGGCAATGGGTCAGTAACATGAGTATAAAACAACCATCCCTAAGAGGCAGAGCCTCTCAGAATTAAAGACAGGGAGGGGTTCACCACTCTGTGAAAAACTGTGCGGTCACATAGTGCAACTATTTAAAAATAACATTCCTCAATGTAAAACTGCCAAAAAAATTGGGGATTTCATTGTCTATGTTACTTAATATCACAAAACATTCTAGGAATTCAAAGAAATCTCTGTACATAAGGGACAGGGATAAAAATCAGTCCAGGTTTGTCACCCCTTTGAAGCATCATGAAACAAAAATTACAACAAAGGAGACCCTGAACTGTTAAGCAGATGAAACCCTATATCAGGCAAGAATATTACTTTAACTGCTTGTTAAAATTTGTTAAAAGAAGAGGTGATGCAACACAGTGGTAAACATGTCCTAGCTTCTTTGAAACATGCTGCATCAAAATGAGCATCTACTTTCCAAAAAACAATAAAATGTCATAGTTTCAAATGTCAACATGTTGTTGTTACTTTGGTCACACCGACCTGGTGAATCTGAATTGCAATTTTACTGCATTGCCTCCTCTGTAATTGAAGTTCATTGTACTTTCATCATCTCTTTACTGGGGCTGTAATGATTTAAATCAGTTATCCAAAAGCAGCAGAACATATTAATGGATGTGAAGCTTTATAAATAAACCATTGACTTTAGAATTTCCTGGCCTGCAGAATGGAATTAAAAATATACATTTTTAACTGTCCCATCTTAACATGTTATTGTTTGTTGTGAGTTTGCATGTTGGCCTGTGTCTGTGTGGGTTTCTGCCCAGGTTCTCTGGTTTCCTCCCAGAGTCAGGTGCTAAATTGCCCCCAGGTGTGAATGTATGCATGAGTGTGTTTATCTATGTCTGCACTGCAATGAACTGGTGACCTGTCCAGGGTGCTTCTCCGCCTTTTGCCCTATGAGCCCTGGGTTAGGCACCAGCACCCCCTGCCACCGTAGGATAAGCAGCTCAGAGAATAGATGAAAGGATGGATGAATGGTTTGTTTGTTCCTGGTGGCCTGTTGACCCCTCAGTCCGTGGTCAATGGGTTTGAGCATAGTGAAGCTCTGAATCTCACTGATTCTGAGAAGGTTTCTGAACTCAGCCCCAGTAAACTTTAGTGTAACACACATTGCCCCAAGTTCTTTCACCACAGTCATGATTTTACTGTTGCAGGATGGGCGTTTTGATGGCACGTACGCTCATCCATCATCATCAGTGAGTCATCAACCACCACTCTGAAACAGGCTTGAGTAATGAGTGAAGATTACACAGATAATAAATGAACACTTTAAGCAATGACGGCTGGACTAAACATTATATATGATGGTAACTAATAGCTAAAAATGCCTGTTGCTTGGTAGCTTGGTGTTAACTAATAAAACCAAGATAATAAAGACACTAACAGTTGTCTGTGCTTTTGTTCATACTCCCACAGAACAGAAAATAGTCATTTTTAACAGCAAGAAAAAATGTGTGGATGCCAAAAATTAAGCCTTTTGATGACATAACAAAGAGTGTAGGAGTACCTAATAGATCAACAACATTACAATGTAGCTTAAAGTAAGAAGATCGGATGCAAACACTGGTGGATACAAACACATTATGAAATCGTTCTCTCTTGGTGGCCGCAAGACGAAAACGGAGAGAGGATCAATCTTAAGATGGAGTGAAAACCACATTGTGCTCTAGAGATTTATCCCAATTATGGTCTAGTTGGGCTAAGTGATGAAAATTGCCTTTTCTCCCCATTCCCAGGCTCTTAAAGGAACACGTGTCAGAAGATCTGTAACTAATCAATACACAGGACAGACATTAGATATAGTCTAAAATGTAGTTCTTAAGGGGCAACAGCAGCACACAGTTTAGCAATTCCTTGCTCTAACACATTTGAGTTATTAAATATGTACATCTAGAATGTGTTTGAAGTCACAAGTTTGGTGTATAATCTTTTATAATCTATAAATTTTGCAGAACGCTTATATGTAGACCAGCACAAGGTAGCCCTTCTGTAGCTTAGCTGAATGCCCTCAGACAACAATTTCAACATCAAGAAACAAATCGTGGATGAAATCTTTAGATGTTAGCAAAACTATTGATCAATTCAAATTGATCAAAATATTATTATTGTGGGCAGAGGTTCAAGGTTCATCAGCAGCTGTGTACACGTA
Source organism: Alestes dentex (assembly GCA_037576975.1). Taxonomy (NCBI): domain Eukaryota; kingdom Metazoa; phylum Chordata; class Actinopteri; order Characiformes; family Alestidae; genus Alestes; species Alestes dentex. Next base: position 33,163,432 of record JBBIGA010000040.1, on the reverse strand, counting down.
CAAAGTGAGATGAGAAAATGTTTCTCCATGGACCACGGTGCAACATACAGCAACATACAACATTCAACAGAGTGCAGGTTACAATAAACAGAGGACAATAGACCGACAATAAGTAGAGAGCAAATGTGGACATTACGTAAAGCTTTGGGGGTGATGAGTATTGCACTATCGGTATGATTACTGCACAGGCAGCATTTATAGGTCAGATAGTTGTATCGGGTATGTCTAAACAAGAACCCGGAGTCCAATACCTCTGATGTGGAGTGTGTGTGTGTGTGTGTGTGTGTGTGTGTGTGTGTGTGTGTGTGTGTGTGTGTGTGTGTGTCCTGCAGAGTTTAACTTGAATCTGAGCACTCTTGGTCAAATGACATCCTCTATAGAGAACACAACCAGAGAAAAATCATTGTATTTAAGTGTGTTTTCCATAGGGAGTGTGTCAGTATCAATATCTTACTGCTGATGCACCATATCACATTAAACAAGTATGCTCCTCAGGTCTGGCAGCGGCTCAGCCTGGCACTGTGTGGACCCCGCTTGCTCAAAAGCGTCTGCTGAGCTCACTGTCTTCATCAGCACAGCCAGTGATTGACACGCCAAAGCTGGCGGAGGAAACAGCAGGTTAGGTAAGAGCTAAACATAAAGCAAGCCTGCAAGTGCTTGAACCCAAAAGCCCACTGCTGATAGGCTACTTAAACGTCTGTCTGGTGATTAGTTAATCACCACAACGATTTAAGTGGGACTGGGGTGGCTGTAGATTATGGGAGGTGGGGGAAAACCGACAGAAACAAAAGCAAACTGTTTGCACATTGCAAATGAATGAGCAAAACACTTCTGCACTCTTAACAAATAAAGATTCCCAAATGGATTTGCATGTACCTTGTTATAAGGAACGCCTTTACTTCACCCTTCACATCATATTGAGATTCTTCAAACATTAAAAAGTTCTACAAAAAATGGTTCTTTAGTAAATCGTCCGCTGAAAAGTTTCTCCAGAGAACTCAAACTGAGTTTCTAAAGTATTCTGTCATGGAGCCCTTTTTAGTAACTTGATTTCACTTTTAGAGTGTATACTTTTGCCAGTGGTCGTTTGTGTTCGTTGAAATTGTTCTGAAGTGTTACTTTCAGCATAATTTCAAGCCTGAGGCATCCTTCATCAGTCCAGGCTCCAGGTAATCATCAGCCATCCAAACCCAAATCTGCCTCTGCACCTGTTTTTCAGCAGGCATTTAAAAACATAGTCAAAGTACATTACATGTCCAGACACTCCTTCTAATTGGAAAGTTCAACTGCCTTACGTTGCCCTCATTATTGACACAGGTGTTCAGTGGTGCACACATAGGCTGTATGATCTCCATAGAAAAGCATGTGATGCCCTGAAGAAGCCACACATGAGCCTAATGTCCATTCCTCACCATCAGCTAGAGGGATATAAAACCCCCCCAGCACTGGGATGTGGAGCAGTAGAGCTGGGGTAATCCAGCCGCAACCTTTGGGATGAGTTTGTAATTCAGATTCAGTATGTTGGAACATCTAGTAACCTTCCCAGAAGAGCAGAGGCTGTAAACTGCAAGAAAAGGAGGGGGCCTCCCCTATTCATACCCTGTTAGTTAGTGGATGCAAAGTAGACATTTGACACAAGTTGAATGATTTATCATTACCATTGATTTAATTGATCATTGATGAGCTACTTCCCTCATTGCCGGGTTGTATAGAAAAGTTGTGTAGAAAAGCACTGCCAACAGAACGGAGCACCCATGCGTATGCCTAAGGTCCGCTCCTAACCATTTTCTAGAGGGGTTTAAAGCAGTGGAGCTGCATTCTCTGGATTAGTGGAGCTCCATCCACTACCTTTGGGATGGAATTTGTGATCCAGGGCTAATCATCAAATATCTACATTCTTTTGATTGCTTACTGCGAGCGAGTCTTTACAGCAATGTGCCAACACCTAGAAACCTTCAAGAAGAGTAGAGGCACCTGATTTCAGAAGGAGTGTCAAAGAAACAGGTGTCCACAAACTTTAGGACCACAGAGCTGAATGGAGCTGTGGATGGAGCTGTGGATGAGTGAGGTCACCCGGGTCACCCAGGTCACTCACCTGTGCCGGGAGTCTCCGGGACCCATTTGAGGGGGCCGATCTGGCGTAACTGAAAGGCCGTTTTCACCTCGCGACAGCTGTGGGATCTGGAGGCGGACGTCGCGAGCGAGCGCGCGAGCAGCAGCAGCAGCAGGGTGGTCCAGCAGAGGGTCAGCGGTGGGAGCAGCGTGCGGGACATGGCAGCATCTCACGGGGGTAGAGAGAGGGAGAGGGAGAGAGAGAGGGAGAGAGAGAGAGAGAGAGTCCGCGTGAATGGAGTCCGGTGCAGCCGGACTCATAGATTCAGGGAGAAAATCCTGCACAGTCCTGGTGGAGCTGTCACATTATTCACTGCGAGGGTGCGCTCGAGGCTCTCTCAGGTGGGACGGGACGGAGCTGCAGAGTTAGTGTGTGTGTGGGAGTGTGTGTGTGTGTGTGTGTGGGAGTGTGTATAAGTGTGTGTGCGTGTTGCCTCTGGGTTTTCAGCGCGAGCTTACGAAGCGGACGCACTTGGACTCGCGCGCACGCTCAGCCCTCTCTCTCTCTCTCTCTCTCTCTCTTTCTCTCACTTTGTGCCTGTTCGTTTCTTTCTCTTTCTGTCTTTCTTTCTTTTTTTTTCTCTCTTACCCCTTTTCTTTCTCTCTTCTTACTCCCTCTCTCTTTCTTTGATTGTTTCTTTCTCTCTGTGTCTTTCTCTTTTTCTATCTTTCTATCTCCTTTTCCTATTTTGTCTCTCTCACTGTATTTTTCTCTTTCGTAATATCTTTCTGTCTTTCTCTCTCATTCTCTTTCTTTCTTTTTACTCTCTCCTTTACTTTCTCTCTAAGTCCTCTTTCTTTATTTCTTTCTTTTTGTCTTTAGGCCTCTTTCTTCTTATTCCCTCTCTTTCTTTTCATTTTCTTTCGTTCTTTCTCTCTTTTTCTCTTTCACTTTATAAAGTGTCTAATTAGACACTTTTAAACGTTTAAACGTGACTGGAAGCCAAGAAAAGTTTTTCAGCGTAGAACTCACAAAACGGAAAACAATCAGAAAAAATGGAACATAACATGCATTTTTTTTCATTTATTCTTTTCGTTTGTTTTCTTTGTTTTGTGTTGTTAGATCCGAGAGAAGTAAATAGGCTGTTTCATATCAGAGGACATTTGACAGTCAAATGTCTTGCTGTCTTTTGACACAGAAAAAAATGCTTTTGGCGCCCTCTTCTGGACAAAGCCGCAATTTGCAGTTCTTCTACTGATTATCCTCCATTGCACACACTGTGCTTACATGATTAAAATTATTCTGCATCATTTCCTGATTAGTTTGAAGAGGTTTTATTGATATATTTTTTTAAATTGGGTGTTGTCCCCTAGCTACTCAAAAACAATTTATCGTTGCCTATGCACAACATTGTGTGACAACGGTAAGGAATCACAGAGAAAATTCTGAATTCAAAGATCATAAAATAATGTTCAGAGAGCGATATAAATGCACAAAATAATTGTAAAATGTCAGCAAATTATTAAGTAAAAAACATTTTACTCTGTGTGAAACTACAAAAAGCAGTTCTTCTGCGCTCCCCCCAAAAAATCAAGAAACTGGATGTTTCCTTGGCACTTTTTTGAATATTCTGATTG
>JBBIGA010000040.1:33140882-33159642 GCA_037576975.1 Alestes dentex | reverse complement strand
TACAAACCAGACAGACACACTAGGTAGGGAACGAGGGAGCGCCCCTATACTGGACAGAAGTATAGGGACGCACCTACAGACACGGAGACAGGGAGTACATGAGGGTAAACCTAGAATTCAGGGGACGAGGACCGGGAAGGGCGTGATGGGGACGCGGTGACCATCACAATACTGCTTAATTAAATTCTGTCCCCTAGCAGTTTATGTAATTATACTGGACTCTTTAGCATGTTGTCATTTGAGTTGTATGTAGTGTTTTTTATACTCTAACTAAGGAATTATTTGCGTTGCTGACCAGTAACTCATTAATGAAATGTTAACTTTCCTTAAAAACTACAGTTAATTCAACAAGAACAGCAACACCTACACCACAGGGCACCTTCAGTACCCCAACAATGATAACATCCATCCAAACAACAGGCATTGTTTTGTCATACAGACCTTTTCTTTGTTTTATTATACTCAATTATAATTAAGTATATTAGCATAAACATAACTATAAAGTAAATAAAAAAATAAAAAATAAAATCAAAAAGACCTAAACACAGTCGTTTGAAAGGCTATAAAGGGCAAGCACGGACTCATAAACCGACTTTCCTTTAATTGGCTCACACTTATATATATGCTCATGTGTATTTATATTTATATACTTATGTCCTATACATTAGGAATGTTAAATACATGCAAGCAGCTGAACTACCCCTGAAGCATCACATTTACAGTAACATGTAATATCCGGCATTGAATTATGGGAAATGCCCTCAGTGCTTTGAGGCTAACAGTATAATGCAGCTGAATTGATTTACAGTATATAATTTACTATAATTTATTACTGTAAAGTTATTGGTATTTTAACAGTGTAAGCTTTTATTTGCTGATTTCTTGGCTGATCTTTAGAAGTCTTATCCCAGTCCCAGTAGTGGTCTTTACTTTTGTTCATGGTTGTTGTGTGTTGTAGCTGGATGCTCAGACCCCCCAGAGCTGTGCTGCCTGGGATCTAACAGTTCCTGTGGGAGAGGCAACTGCTACTGTGACCAGTTCTGCCTGACGGTTAAGGACTGCTGCTCGGACTATGTACAAACCTGCACAGGTCGAGACACCTACAATCTCAATCTCAACCATTCCCACAGGATAACATTAAACATCAGCAGCCACATTCAGATTCTCAGTTACATTTACTGATACTGTTACAGTAATGTAATCTACAAACACAATCAAACAAATGCTTTAATGTTCATATCAGATCATATGCTATCATAGTCATATAGTCTTTTAAACGTAACACATCATTAATTGACAGAAACAGGAACATATCCAATCTGAAAACCTTGAAGTGTTGATTTGTAATCAGTGAAACCCTACCCCACCTGATTTTTCCATCACTCAGTTAAATCAAATGGGCTGCTGACATTTAATGCTGTGAAATTTTAAAATCCATGCAGTGGCTGGAGTGTGTTTGCCTGTGTTGTTATTTGAGTTGTATGTAGTCATTTGTTGGTATATAATTCCAGGTATATATTTCTGGAGTTAATGTTTCAGTTGTTGACCAGTAACTTCTTAAAGAAAGTTAATCTTTCCTTTAATACTACAGTTACTTCAACAAATGCACCAATATCTACAGCACAAACCACCTTAATGACCTCTGGTAAGTTGTGATTTAAAACAACACATATTATTTCATCATACTAACCTTTCTCTTTGTTTGATCAAACTTTATTAGATTTATGCATAAAAGTATAAATTACCAATTAGACAATAATTAACAAATGAATTGTGTACTCATTAGATGATTATTTAAGTATCTCCTACTTAAATTTAAAAAGCTTCAAATGACAAGCTGTAAAGGTTAAAAAAGGTTACAAACTCTGGTAAACAGCAAACAGACATTGTTTTATTATATTGATAATGATATACACCAAATTATTGCAGTTTTGTATGTATTCTAATTAATAGTGTTTTTACAGAGGGAAATCCACTTATTTAATTCACTTTCTACACTTACTACTTTTTTTTTTAGCATGTTATCATTTGTTGAAATACAATATAGATATTGAGTCGCATGAGTTGATGACCAGTAATCAGTTAATGAAAATAATTATTTCCTGTGAAACCACAGCTAGTTCACCAAGTACAGCAACTTCAACAAGTACAGCAACGTCTACACCATGGACCACAGTTGACCGACAGACTACATCCATGGATGCCACTTCTACAACACTTTTGACATCTGTGATTTTTAAAGATATCTCATGTAAGCTATGAACGGGGATTGTTTTGTTATACTATTTAAACTATAACAATATAAACCAAATTATAAAATAATGAACTAATGACTGGTGCCTACTACCAAGCACTATGATCCCCAGAGAACATTTCATCACTGAGAACTACTATTGATGAACCGATCTCATTTACAGTAAACAGGTAAATTATTTAAAAAGATTAAAAATAGAAATGTCAGGTCTGGGGACAGTAACAGTGGGCGGCCACTAGAGGCCATTCTTTTTCAGTTTTTCAAGAGTGGTTTTGTTTGGGGCTTTTAAGTTACAGATGTTTTGGTTTTCAGGTTGTTGTAGTAGTCTCAGCTGGGCTGGGTTTGAGTTAAGTGTTTCTGTGGGGTGATTGGTCTGTGGGGGTTGGGATTTAGTATTTAGTTTGTGTGTGACCTATATGGTCGGTCAACTCATCTCTTTGCTTGTGTCAATCCTGTCTCCTTTTGTTAAAAGAAAAGGTATAGTCTTAGGTCTGGCTCTCAGGCCAGTTTTGGTTTTTGTGTTTGGTTTAAAATAAAAGATTTCAAAAATCATTTTGACTACGACTGGTGCGTGTGTGCCTGCCTAACATGCCTGGAGACGAGTAGAACCTGTGACAAGAAAAACTATGTGAATAAACTTCTTTAAATTATTCTCTCATTACAAACAGCAGCAACTGTCTCAGCCTACCAACAGCATAATCAATGCTAGTCCAGATGAAATTAAAAACCTCAGTAAATTAGTGGAAAAACAAAAACATTTTGTTTGCAACTTCCAGTCTATTTATATCACTTGTCACACCATCTCCATCTCAACTGAATCCACAGACAGCACCAGAACTGGATCTACAACCAAGCAGAGTCCACCTGCCCTCTCTACTGCTCACACATCCTCCACCAGAGCAGAGAACACAGCTCAGACTTTGCATCAGACATCCACAACAGACATGAAGACGACCAAGCAGAGAGGTACCATCAGAGTAAACTCCATTATGTAATGCAATCAGACATTTTTAATAAATGTGGATCCTTTATACAGAATAAAAACACTTTAGAAACATACCTAAGGAATTTAAAAATTAATAGAGACCTGAACAATGGCCAAATACCAATGTCTCTGAATTCTGATGGTCATTTTGAGAATAATAAGTCAGCTACCTAGTCAAATATTTATTTTCCAGTATTTTCTGATAGAAATGTTAAGATGGAAAGGAAGTGCAAAATGATACTACTATTAAAATGACACAAATGTGGAAGTAGTTGCAGTCATTAATAATAATAATAATAATAAGAAGAAGACGAAGAAAAAGAAGAAGAAGAAGAAAAAGAAGAAGAAGAAGAAGAAGAAGAAGAAGAAAAAGAAGAAGAAGAAGAAGAAGAAGAAGAAGAAAAAGAAGAAGAAGAATCACAATAATAGTAATTTATATTTATATTGTGCATTTCTAAAACTCAAGGTCACTTTATAAACAGTTGAGACATACAACAAGAAACAGCAAGTTAACAGACAATAGTAGACAAAAAACATTAAACAGTACAGTTTACAACAGCACACATTACAGTAGTAGGACAAAACAAACAGAAAGCAGGATCAAGGTGAGGCATAACACTGAGAGAAAAGATACGTTTTTAGTTTTGAAGGAAGCAAGAGAGGAAGCATTGCAAAGATTCAAAGGGAAGGAGTTCCATAGTTTGGAAACCAGAGCACCAAAAGATCTGCCACCCATTGAAGACAGTCCAAATTTGGGGCCATTAAGCCGGCCAGTTCCAAATGAATGTAAAGACAGGGTAAGAGTACATCAGTACATTAAACTGAATATGGTATAATATAGGTAACCGGTGAAGAACACTTTTCAAAAGAATTCTCAGTTTTCTTTAAAACATATTTTACCCCAGAGGAGACACACGTGTCATTTCAGCTCTGAGTCTCCTCCAGAGGGCAGCAGACACTTGAAAGTTAGAGTCATTACTCCTTAAGTTACAGTAAAACTATCTATCTATCTATCTATCTATCTATCTATCTATCTATCTATCTATCTATTCAGTCTACAGTATGTCTAAGAACTCTTGTAAAAACTGTAGTACATTTTTTTTAATTATTTTATTTATTGAAATATTTTCATGAGTTCCAGAATTTCATAACGTTCCCCTTCTGCTTTCTTGATAGCGTGATTCAAATTGAGAAAAAATTTAAATGAAGAACAAATATCGCTTCCCTTCTGATTTATTGACGGTGTGACCTCCAACTACACAAATGTGTGCAGAATCCTTTAATGAGAAGATGAGAGCCGTCTGAATACATACTTTAGTGAGAGAAATGAAGAAAAAATTGACCATTTTATTTTAAGACCTTAAAATAGTCAGTGTCAAAAGTTTGTTTAATGTGACCAGGAAAATGTTCATCCTGAGTACTCTTTCTTTACTTTACTGATACAAAAATCTCAAAAATTGCAGATTTTCAATGTAGTCTCAAACGTTTGGGCCCCATTATAACCTATGCAACAGCGTTCTGCAGTGCTTAAACTGAAAACAAGTGCATCTTTTTTTCTCATTGTTGACTTTTTCATTTTAGAAACAGCATACAGCTGATTCAGATTAAGTAGAAAAATAATTAGGCAAAACAGCTTCAAATTGTAAAATGTGAATATTCATAGATACATTTAGTCTGTATTTTGTATATATTGTTATATTTATATTATTTACTTTTGTTAATTTATTCTGTTTTCTACTTATTACACTGTCTCAGGAATGAGTCAGGTTCATTTCACTGCACACAGAACATGTATAACTGTGTATGTGGCAAATAAACATCTTGATCTTGACGTAATGTTTGTCCAAAAAAAAAACACATAGGCCCAATCCTCTCTTATCATTTACAAATAACACTGATTTAGTTGATCGAACAAGAAATGTCAATTTAAGCTCTGTGAAACTAAATTGTATTAATTTAAGTTAAAATATCACTTAAAACTGAATGTTGTATAGACACATTCACTACTAACTTGTCTGAATCCATCTGTCTGGAGCTTCCTTACAGCAAAATTTTATTATAGAAAATCCCATTGTTTTACTTCTAGTGAGGATGAGAGTTGCTTTAAACATGAAGATGCTTACATATGGAACAAATGGAGAAGTGACCCTGGAAATCCTGCAGAATGTGAGTGATCTCTTCTTGTTACTTTATAACAAGAGAACAAAACATAAAGCAGCTGAGGAGTGGGTTTCTAACAGCAGAGAGGAACTTAACAGTTATGAAGAATTACTAAAGGTGTGCCATCATAAATGAATGAAGGAATCAGTGAAAATAAATGGTTCGCTCTGATTTCAGTTTACTCAGCAGGTGGAGGAGATGTTAAGGAGGCAACAGAGTAATGACTGCACACTGAGGATCACACGAACCAAGCAGAAACCAACAAACACCTAAATACTCCACCACTGAATTTCACGAAGACCATAATTTCAGCAGAATATATATGTATATACTAGCGGTTAAAAGTTTTAGAACACCCCAGTGTTTCAAGCTTTTTTAAATTGAAATTCAAACAGTTCAAGTCCAATGAATTGCAAGTCCAATGAATACCATTAGAAATGGTAAGGTTACCCAGAAGTGGGAAATAATTCTGTAGCGCCATGCATTACCCTCTTAGATGTGCCTAGTTGGTCGGGTTCGTCCTACAGCAAGATAACGACCCAAAACATAAGTCCAAGCTCTGCCAGAACTACCTTAGAAAAAAGAACAAGATGGTGAGCTGGAAAACATGGTGTGGCCGGAAGTCTCCAGACTTAAACCCCATCTAGCTGCTTTAGGATGACTTGGACAGAAGAGTGAAAGCAATGCAAAGCAACCTATAAGTGCCGCACACTTATGGGAACTTCTGCAACAAGGAAGAACTTTGTGCAGAATGAACAATGAGACATTGAACCGCTTGAATTTCAAGACAAAAAAAAACAGAAAAATTATACAGAACCCCCCCCACACACACATACCCACTACGTTCTCACCACTATGCGTGTATTTGCCTGAGCTCATTGTAGATTTGTGGCATGGCAAATCTCTGACCTCACAACAATTTAATTCTTTGGGGAATGATTCAGTGCTCAAATTTTAAATTTGTTCCAAATTTTATTTGATTATTTTAGTGCAATTCACCAAACACACCAATGTGAACTGTTCGCACAGAATTTAGACACAATACACAAAATAAATTGTTGGGTTTTTTTGTATTTTTACATTTTCTGAGAAACTTTGTTAACTTCATTGAATGTAACCGTCAGTTCTAATTAATTAAAATACTGATGCAGCTGAATCGGCACTTTCAGATCAATGTATTTTGATTCACTTACCCATAATGAAAGACTGATCAAACTGACAAACAATTATAAAGAAATTCAATTACAAAGAAATAGTGAGGGTTTTTATTTCATTTCTTTGATTGTGATCCATGTGTGCACCTTTGCTTTAATACAAAGTTTACAATTATTGTACTTTTATATCACGAATATAAATTCATACTTTTATTGGAGAAGGGGAAAACACTCTTAATTTTTAGTGCAAAAACATTAAAGTCACTGAATTTTGACAAGGTGGTGTAAGGCTGATGTTTAAATGTGAAAAAAATTACAAAAATAAGACATGTGAACTTTGTCAACTGTGATATGTAAGGGATAGGTACAGATGTTATATAGTGGTGATGAGTGAACGAAAGTTAAAATGGTCCCATTTTGTCTCAGTGTGCTTGTCTCCCCTCCAAACAGTTTTTGTTGTTGTAATTTGAAACTAACCAAACCAAGTAAAAAGATACAATATCACAAAACTCGAACTCTGAAACTGTGAAAATAAAGCAAATGTGAAAATAAATCTAAGAAGGATGGGTCATCTTTAAGTGTCATTGATTAGCCAAGACATGCTTGGTGACCAAATTTTTATTCTTTAGTTTAGCCCTTGACGTTGCTAACAAACTCTAGAAGTTTTTGTCACCCAAATAATTTCCATGAATACATCATAAACACAAATCTGGAATCTGATCTGAGGTGAGCCCTCCTTTCGACTGTGTTGTAATTGATAAACCATGGTTGCTGAAATGACAGTAGTGGGGAAGTTTCATAGGTCACAGTAAGTCAAACAGTGTCGTAAACCACAGTGCCCTACCTTAATGAAAAGCCGGATGTGATCAGATTAGGTTGAGATACGTTTTGGGGACTTTTTTACAGAAAATATCTGGGTGACTATAGACTTCCAGTGATTGTTCGCAACATTATGTTAAGAAGCAAAATTAGGACATCAGTCATATCTTGAGAAGATTTGTGTAATGTCAAATGTCAAATGTGTTGTGTGAAAATGTCCTTTCTTGTTGAACCATTCCCATCTTTCTGTTCATTCTGTGGTGACAGAGCAAGGACTCCCAAAAGTGGCACATAAAGACAACCACCCCACACATGGAAAATAAATAAATGTCACATATTTTTATGAAATTGTATGAAAAATTATTTTACATAAATATGGTTCATGCACAAATACCGTACCTTATGACATGAAACAATGTACTTGGCATGTACTGTACATAAAAAATGACTGATAAAAGTAAAAAAAAAACATGTTCATGGGATCTCTATCATGGAAAAACCATGGGCTTCAACTTTTTTCCCATGCTGATGGATGACTGATTCACTGTCGTTCCATAGCAATTACACTGTAACAGTGCTCTACCTTAACTGCAAACTATTCAGCATAATCAGTGCATATTTTGAAATGAACAGGCTGCACCAGATCCTGATTTCAATGATGAAAAATAGGCTGTGGATGTGTCAGGTTTTATATTGTAATATATGTTTTAACAAATCGGACAGTTTTTTTTTCTTCCACAGTCTACAGGCTACTCTTTATCTGGTTCATAGGTAATTCCACACAGCTCTGTGTTACAGGTGTTTCATTCCAGCCCCACGGAGAATCAGTCCAGTCTGTCATTACGCGCCAATCATTCAGAAGCATAGAGAGCTGCCTGCATGCCTGCTGGACCTGTTCCAGGGGCTCAGTTTGAAGTACAGGTCCCAAAGGAGCTTCGGCCCCAGTTTTTTCCCCCACTGCTACCATCAAGCAGCAGGCGCAAGCATCGCTTGATTTGCTAGAACTCTATGAAAGAAGATACTGCACCGCAGTCCTGGGTACATTCACTCACCCCATGTTGGGCCGTCCTGTTACCACGGATTACGCCACTGCGCCTTCTTTTTCTCTCCTCAGCCTCTCTTGCACAGAATGTCGTCGAAATGAAAAGCGAATGTTCTAATGAGAGACATCCCTAGGATCCTGCTCCATGCAATTGACGTTAATTCACAAGGCCGATAAAGTCTAGGGTTCACTCCCCTCCCCCACAGTCCTGCTTCATATTGAGAACCTGAGATCAAATGGGGTCATCGGCAGGACAAAATCAGAAGAAGCTTTTTTTTTTTTTGCTTTACACATTGGTCGTGAGCACACTGAGTCGTAAAATGCCCCCTGGCCCGTGGCCCGGTGTTCTGACTCCCCCGATTAAATCTGCCCGGCCTCTGCATCAAAGACCACCGTATTACCTTACCTCAAAATGCGGAATTTTCCTAAACAAACGTAGCCATGTTAGGTACTTTGCACATTCACCTTGCAATTGCATGCACCACCATAGGAACACGAAGGTCACCAAGCGCAAAACTGACAAAATGCTATCACATTTATAGATATGAAATCAGTAAATAACATTTTCAGAACAACTTCAACCCTATTGCAGAAGAAGACATGGTGTACGGGTTAACCTACAGTGTAAGCATATGTAGTATAACATGTCGTAATTCATGAAAGAGCTCAAATCAACACTGCAAACACTATCTGACATTCTGGACTACAGCTACAGCCCCCTGCTGTGAGGAATGAAATAACATGCAATGGCATTTTCCATATGGAAACAAGCTGCCTGCTTTTGTTTTCCCAGAATGTAAATATACAAGGCATGCTTGTAAAACAAGCCTTGACTTAAAGAATCACTACTTCATTGATAATTACACAATTAAATAACTAAATGAAGTGGAACTCTCTGTGAGTAATTAACTATATATTTGGTGTTTTTACAGTTTTCTTTCATTGTTTAGTTTTTTTCCTGTTCAGTTACCATACCAGACCTAGTCAGCATCATAGGATCATGTTATATTCCTATATAGTACTTAAGTTTATATATCACTGCGTATCTGGAGCCAGTATTTAAGAGTTTGTGTTTTGTTTAAATGCGTAAAATTAGCCCCATGTAGCCATCTTGAAACTTATGACCCTCTTTTAACTTTTCAGGCATCTTTACTGTAGCCAGTGGCTTTCTTTGTCAACTTTTCACTCAGAGCAGTACATTAATGTCCTTAGAGGTTATAAAAACAATGACACAACACCAGTGAGAACTGTAGAAAATGTAACCATGCTGTTCCTAATTAGACTGAAACAGAGGGAAATAATGAAACTACAGAGTGGAACAAATGGGAAGTTTGCACATTATACAGTGATACGCAATTTGTCTGCTACAAAAAGTACATTTGTCACCAGTGAAGCATATATACCCTGGACAAGGCTCAGGATGACTGTCCTGTTCAGTTTCTCCACTTCAGCATGGTCAAACTCTCATGCTATCATGTTTGTACCTAGTTTAATTTTTAAAAGCAATAGGGGGTGTAATTTGCAAAGTAAGATTTGAGAAAATGATTAACATTTTCAACACATTGACATTTTCAAATAACACCTCCTATTGTTTTTAAAAATGAAAGACACAAACATGTTAGCGTGAGAGTTTGCGTCTTGTTTCAGTTTTTAAAGCAAAAGGAGGTGTAATGTGTCATTTGAAAAGTAAGATTTGAGAAAATGATTAACATTTTCAACACAGTGACATTTTCCTGGGTGTTCCACTGCCTGTTTCTTCGACTCCCTCACATTATGCTCTCCTCCTCCTCAAACTCAAATTTCTCCGACCCAGACTCCTCACCGTATTTGTCTACAGTAGCATCCGTTGAGTCCTTCTTGGTTTTGTCGTAATGAACGAAGCCCATAAAAAGAGCAAGAGCCAGAAAAGAATAGAAGAACATCACAAACAGGATGTAGAAGTACGCATTGTCATAGGATTGCCTGGTCGACTTTGTTTGATTTGGGGCAGCAGTAGTTGCATTGTCACTGGTGCCCTCCTGATTTTCCAGTTCCTTCAAGAGGTCTTCCCTGCACCTGGCCAGCAGAGTGAGTAACAGTGTCTTATTCATGATGGTCCTCATTTACATGCCAGCATAAGGTTATTACCATCAGATTGAATCACTAGATCTTTTTGTTCAGAAATCACTGTCTATACATTTCATTTAATTACTCTCACATTCTGAGAGGCAGATTCTGTTAACAAAAGTTGATGTGACTCCAAGAGCTTGTCGATAATCAGTCAGCATTCATATAGACCCACCATTCATCAAAAAGTCCCACTGATGATTCACAGAGTTTCCATATGGCGAATAAAAAGAGAGACGAAGACCATCTTCTGATGTCACGTCACAAATTTGGTAATCTCAAAACAAACATGAGATTGGTCCTTCTTCTAGTCAGCAAATCTCATTTTTCACACCACAATCCAAGTGTCCAGGGTAAAATAGAGCAGTATGTTGGTTGTGGGGTCTCTGGGAAATGGAAAAAGCTTTTGGCGAGACAACTTTGGAAAGGAATGCTGTGCTGGGCTGTTGTCTTTCTCTCACACTCAAGATAAAGAGACATTTCTGAGATAGACATGCTCCACCTATCCAACAATAATTGTTCATCTACCCCTCTCGACTGTGAATAAGGTCTGCAGTTATGAAATTACATGACCGAAAAATCCTAATTTAATATTCTTTTTTTTTTCATTGTAATTAACATATTATGTTGTTAAATGTTGGTTAAATGTGGCCCAGTGTCATGCAGTCAGATTTTCCAGGCTTAGAGTTACATAAGTGGTTGATAATAGCCCTCTGTAACATTCCCATAAGGACCTTAACCTTAACAAAGGCAGAAACTAGTCTTACAACAGATCATAAAAGTTTGTTTCCAGGTTTAATCAGAGCTAGACTTTGAAATCAAAAAAGTAAACTATTATGGATGTGACTGCTTTAAAATTACAGATCTCACTGGTATTATAATTAAATTATGTAACTTTTCCCTCTGTTAAGTAAAGACATTTTATCTTGGTACTGTCTTGATACTGAAAATTCAATTTGAACAATTTATAATGTTACAAGTAAAAATATGAAATTTATTCACGTCAGAGTTTCGTTTTCACTTTCACTACATATTTAAGAAAGTAAGATTCAGTTTTGAATGGAAGACCTTTGCTATTTCCTTAGTTAAATAAGTTGGATATATTTTCACTAGTATAAATTCAGATTTGTGCTAATTTTGTTGTAAAAATACAATTTTGAAACTGAAAATTGATTTCTTGTTGGGAAATGTGAATTGTTATGTGCTAAAATGTAATACTTACACATTACAATATGAAGTTATACCTTCACATGTTAAATTCCACATTAACCACATTTAAGAGTGGATTTCTGATTTAATGTAACTAAAATCTAAACCAGCTTGCTATTCGAGTTTGTGGAGGATGGAGTTCTGCTGCTGTTAGATGAAGTAAAAGGTCTTTCTGCCTGCTCTTTTTTCTTCCAGACTTTCTGTCTCACTCTTTCTGGACTGGATGCACTTCAGAGACAGTACAGTTCTTCTGGAGAACACTGAAGTCTGTTTCCCCTTTCTTTCCCCCTCACTTGTTCTTTTGTTCCTCCTATCTTTTCCACTCTCATTTTCCTGCTCTCGTGTCCCCTCTTCTGATTAAGCGCCCTTCTTCTCCCACTGCCCCACTCTCCCCTTTCACCCCTCTCTGTCTCGTAATGACGTGGAAGCCCCCGTAACTCCTGCTCTGTCATCTCTGCTGGAGTGCTCTACTGATTTCAAAGAGAGCAGGGGTCAAAAGTTAAGTTGTCTCCAATGTGTGTTAATCTAGCTGCCACTCACATCCACGCTGGAAGATGGAGTGAGCGCTCGCTGTTTTACACCGTTGTTTTTGTACTGCATGAACATGTTGTGCTTCGGCCCAGGATGACAAAAATATGACTAAACGGACACATGGCTGTGGTTCGTTCCCTCAAGAAGGTCGTCACCACAGGGAGTTGGTGAAAGTTAATGCACACACAAGAATGACAACGGCAGCTGCAGGCACCTGATCTAAGAGAAGGAAAGGGAAGAGGGGGCAACAAAAGTTTTTGCATATTTGTGTTTGAAGTCTTGAATGACCTGTAGAGTAGTCCTTTTCAGGTCTACTTTTTATGCATAGATCAACAGTTTCTATTCATTGGTTGAGTTTAACATATTGGAAACCTAAAATATAAAAGATCAAATATAAATAATAAATATGATATTTGATTATTTAATTTTTCCAATACATTATATTTTGAAAATGAACAGCAATTGTGATTTGAAAAGGGGAGAATTGTTCAGAAAGTTTGTATTTATTTTTACTTATAAAATAAAAAAAATGCATAATATGTCAGGGGGGGCCCCAAACTTGTGCATGCTTGTGGATCTGGGCTTTTTGCTTTAATGTTACAAAATTCATTTTTTAAAGTAAAATGTAAAAAAAAAAAAAACACTTTTGGTTGCTGAGATCAAGATTATTATTTGTTTTAGGGTTAGGTTTAAAAAAATCTTCTTACACATAGCTACATTCACATATCTATGAAATGTGAGTGAGATGTGGGTATATGGTATTAAAGTGAAAGTGTGTTTGGGAGTGGACAGTGTATAGTGTGACCTCATGAACCATGCAGCGCAGTTCTCAGCGGGGAGTGTCTCCTTGTGCACTTTCTGTTCAGGCTTTTTACAGGTCTCTGTTTTACTCATTAAAGGCAGTAAACGCTCCCCTGAGAAGAGGAATTTGTCAGGGAAGAGTGTTTATGAAACGAGATATATTTATGTATTCTCCTTAAAGCTCGGAGCGTTGCTAGCCTCAGTCAGCACAAACCTGATAGCTATTGTTCCAGGTCACGCCAATTCTTGCTTAATTCTCAATAAAAGCACAACAAAAAAAGAAATTTCATACGCAGCTGATCAAGATGTGGGAGCGGGTCGATGTTGACGTGAAACAAGATCCGACAAAACTAAAGCAATGTGTTGTTTACTCTGACAAACAGGGCCTCAAGGATGGGAGGGGAAATAAGAGAAAAGAAATCCGTACGTCGCTAAGAAAAAAACATGCATTTAATCAAGTGCATGTCCAGAATCAAGCTTAAATGCTTTTTATTTATTTTTTTTCCATATAAATAGTAAATAGTGCTGCATTTGACAGGACATTTTACACCAACAATTGTATGCAGTCGTCAAAAAAAAAACCAAAGTATAGGTATAAAAACACACGTAAAAAAAATAACTGTTTCGGCATGGTGTGTAAAACTTAACAACAGTTGAGCATTGCATTCCAGGCATTCAGAACAAAACATTATTACTTTGATGATCAAAAGAGAAGAGGAACCATCTAGAATGGATTTTGAAATGTTTAATGAACAGGTCGAAACAGGTTTGCATTCATCTATACCCTTTACTCACTTCACTGAATGCATAAATGAAATGTAAACTGGTTTGTTATTAGTTTAAGGGACAGTAAGCAATTCATCCAAGTTCAGGCCACATGACATGTCACTTTTTCAGAATGGTGTTTTTTTTACTTTGGAATATTTAATTTCATTGCTCCCAGTCTTTAGGGTTAGTTTGATGCATCAAATGAACATTGGTAGGATATTTAAGTCATTTTAGAACACTGCGGCAGGTTGAGTAATCTGAAAGGTGTGGGAAGTGTAGAAGCTCAAATGTAAAAAGGGCTTTGCTTTAAGGGGGTAATCTGCATAGCAGACCTTAACCACTGTCACTGGCAGTATAAAGACAGACAGTTTTTCAGTTCACCACCCAAACATCTCCTATCTACTACTACAGAGAGATGTTTTTTCATAACCATTGATCATATTTGTTAGCAAATAGTCCTCGTTGCCCCTTGACGAGTTGTGAGTTAATATTAAGATCAAGAGATGTGAGGTATAGATTGTGTATATTGCACTTTCTTTGGATTTCAGTTTGTACTCTCTTATTCACTTTCCTTTCTCTTCTATGGTGAAAGTTTATTCTCCTCAGCCTCATAGTTTTAATGTCACTTTTAATTGAAATGCTTTATGTTTTAAGGTACAGATCCATTTGATTTACAATTCATCACACACAAAAAAATATGTGTGAGCATCACACACTTTCATTCCATATGCTGTTCTGATATGCCTGAAATTCCATTGGATGCTTGAATGCATACCAGCCAGGTCACACTTTGTTCTTCTTTTCTGTCTCTCTCTCTCGCGCTCTCTCTCGCTCTCTCTCTCTCTATCTCTAGTTGTGGCTTTCTCTTCTAAAGTCATATGGAAACATTTTGAATGGAAGGTTTCTCTCAGTATCACTGTATATCATTTATTGTGAGTACTGTAGAAGATTATGCACCTCTGCATTCATTCCCCTTGAATGAAAATACACACTCCGATAACGACATCACACGACATCAGGCACTAAAGCTGCCTCTGCCTGGCACCGTCACTGTGGAAACCAGTGCTGTTGAAGCATCATGTCTTTAAAATGAAGACAGTTGGTCCACCTGGTCCTACATGTTCCCCTGCTGTCCATTATAGGTTAAATACATAGTCTGAGTTCATTTATCATCCTTTATCAAGTCCTTCTAAGTAATTCTTCCACGCTTGTCCACCTCTTTGTTCTTTCTTTTTTGCTTCCATGACATTCTTTGGGAATGGTCGAGTAAGCGTTGTTTGGAAAGATGGTGTGGAGCCCAGAACACAGAGGGCCTTTGGTCCTTTATTTCCACACTGAACCGAAATCACTCACCCATCCCTTTAGCCCTGGTCAGAACCAGCCCAGTCTGGGATCCAGACGAAGCCAAGGGAGACTGTGGGTAGGTGATGCTGGAATTGGAAGTCAGAGGTCAGGAAAGGAGCTGGAGAGCAGGTGGTTTTTTCCTCTAAAGCTTCTCGTCTCTTCTGCTGCCTGCTTCTTCCTGCTCAGCTGATGTTGGGCTTCAGATAATGAAAGGCACCTGAGAGAGAGAGAGACAGATAGTGAGACAGAGTACATTAAAGTTACACAGCAGTTCTGTATGACCTAAACTTTGGAATCACTGGTCATTATAATTTTGTTATTTTATTCAGTAACAACTCATTAAGTGCGGAGTGAATTTGAATGGAACCTGACGACCTGTAGGTGGAGGTACAGGGTCTTGACTGAGAGATGTGGATGGGGGTACTGGCACTGGGGTAGGATGGGCACTAGTGTGTAGGCAGTGTGAGCTGGCCCGAGCAGTGTTACAGTACACTGTAATGCCCCACCCAGCCATGCATGGAGCACAGCCAACAATCAATAACAGTGCAGGATCTGACCTCTGACTCAAACACATGGTTCTAATAGGGACCTGCCACAGGCTATTTTACTCCTGCTAAAGTCCTTCACAAACCCCTTCAACACAACACACACACACACACACACACACACACAAGAACACACACTCACCGGCCAAGATTCCTCAGTGCTACACTATACAAATACACTAACAATCAATGCCCCCCAACTTACACGCACACATACACACAGTCCCCAAAACAACACCTATACACACACACACACACACACACACACACACACTATGGTTCTACACAGCACAAAATGACCATCGACTAAACACACATATAATAACCAACGTACCTTTCCAACACACACACACACCAGCGCTCGCAGTGTATGGGGGCATGGACTAGGGTAAATTAATGATATCAAGATGGCGTCAGATGGGGCATTCAACATGTGGTCTCTAGCTTCAGCTATTCTACCCCCCTCGTTGGTTCTGTCAAACATACTTTGTGATGGCTGCTCCTTTCATTTCTGCTTTCATGTCTGTGAGTGTGTGTGTGTGTGTGTGTGTGTGTGTGTGTGTGTGTGTGTGTGTGTGTGTGTGTGTATGTGTGTAATGAGCAATATCTTCGTTACCCTAGAGGTCATTTCATGGCTAGGTTACAGACTCCTGAGGTTAACATGTAAGCTCATCACACGGGGTTATGAAAGGTCATGAAGGATTGTGACCCCTGATGGTGTCTACCTGTTTGCCATTCATTCTAAACAAGCCTATCATAATCCAGATCACTGGCTTGCTCAGGTTCAAGTGCAAATGCAAAATGATTCCTTCAGTTCATCCCTTTATTATTGAGTAACATGTACTGCGTAATGTGTGCATTATTCAGTACAGATTAAACAGTTTATACTTTAGTAATGATTCAGTTACCTCTATAAATTTAGAAATACATTAAACTAATGTATAAGTTCTGTAGGTATGAAAGTGAGAAACTGAATCTTTGGGCCCATTTACAGTCCAAAAGGCCTTTGGTGGTTCATGAAATAAATTACCGGCTGTTTTAATTGGACTTGCTGAATCTAAAGGACTCTTATATGCTGGTCTAATGGGAAATTGAGAATGGCAAAAGCAAAGAAACTTACACAGAATGTCTGAATTACACTAGGTTTACACAAAACCACACACCCATCTTCCAGCACACACACACACACACACACACACAGAAATACACACACATTTTTTAAGCACCCATATCATGGAAAATCAAATTTTACTGTAAATGTTTTTTTGATGAAGTAAGTACAGTTTTAAAACACACTGCTTGCCTTTCAGCCCATGCAGTCCATCTATGGCCTGGCTTGATTTCACTGTTTTTGTGAGGTCACAAAAAAGGCTGAATTCAGTCTATTCAGCCTACAGCAGTTTAGCCCTGCCCATTCATGATATGGTTATAGTGTCTCAGCCCAGACAATTTTTTTTCAGTGGGGCACAACACAGGGCAGCCAGCTATAAAAAATATAATTTAGAAGGTACAGCAAAATTTTAGGTACCATACAGATCATAAGTGCACTTCACAAAAAAAAAACAGATAATTTTTATTAGGCTGTCACTGAATAGCCAGAGATGTCCTATACATATATATATATTCTTGGAATGAATTTATAAGAAATTAATTAAGAAATTCTGTATCACATTACACACAATATAAGTATACTTTACCAGATCCCTGCCTCTTTACCAGTGATTGGTTCAGTTCTCTGCTGATCTGAATTTAACCAGTCAAATATTTCTACATGTTCACAACATTCTTTCTTTAAAAATAAAACATTGCAATGTATAGATGTTATATTCCAAAGTCCACACTATGTATACTGTGTCGGCTACAGTGAGTGACTGCTGTGAAGGATAAGAGTGAAGCATTTTAAAATGCTAACTCAAATAAAGCCATAGAAGGGTTTGGTATAAGAATTAAAAGTGGTGGTTGCCCCATAACTATGAAACATACACTCCATACACCCATACACACACACACACACACACACACACACACACACACACACACACACTACTGAACAGCAACAGAATGCATTCACCTTACTTTGCCCGTACTGGCTGTACTGGTATGGGGCCACGTGGTCCACAGTGTAGGCTGGGGAGCTGTAGCTGGGCGGGCAGTAGGACTGCGAGTTGGGCAGTGAGGGCATGCTGGCCAGTCCAGACAGAGGCTCCAGTCTCTGAGATGAATGGCAGCTGGCAGCCATTCCTGCACTGGGCTCCAGAGTTCCAGTCAATGGGGAAAGAGCGAAATCCCCCTGAGGCTGGTGGGGCACTCCTCCGGGGTTCAACAGGCCCATCACCTGCAAAAAAAAAAGAGGTGAGGAGAATTTAGTTATAAAATAATCATGCAGAACGGGGTGCTTTTTTTAAAAAACAAACTAAACTAAACAAAATTATTCTTGGCTTTGAAACAATGATTCTAATATTCAACTAGCATAGAACCATAACTATAAATGTTAAAAAAGTCTCACACATATCACACATTTATGTCTGTTGTAAGAACCATTCATAAAATGGTTCTTCTGAGAACCTAAAATGCCGTCCCCAATGGCATTTTGAAGCCTTCAGTCTAGTGGTTGGTTAGACCACGGCACATGTCAGTCTCTTTCGGTTTCTTTCAGGTTTCTCATTTGCCACTGAAAGACATGACATTTAACTCCTACAGATTATCAAACCGAACAGTCATATCTTGCATCCACTAGACTATCACCTTTGGGATCAAAAAAGAAAAGTTTTGAAGGTAGCAGTTTTACTATTTTATTAAATATTGCTAGTGTCTAAGAAAATGTTTCTAAAATATATTTTGAGTAATTTTTTTCAACTAAGTTTTAGTTTGTTCATTCATCACAATTTTTGATGAATGAACTGCTGTAGTAAAATAAAAATTGGACAGCATCTCACTTTGTGAAAGTGAGGGGCACTTTGGCACGTGGGAAAATTATACTTAAAACCTGTTTACTACTGGACAGTAGTGTTAAGTTAGTGTTAAAACATTAATATTACAATA
>JBBIGA010000040.1:33078938-33089413 GCA_037576975.1 Alestes dentex | reverse complement strand
TCTCTCTCTCTCTCTCTCTCTCTCTCTCTCTCTCTCTCTCTCTCTCTCGCTCTCGCTCTCGCTCTCTCTCTCTCTCTCTCTCTCTCTCTTTTTCTGACCTTTGCCTACCCTGAATTTACCTCATTTATTTATGTACATCATTTTACAATACTTTATCAGTTTACTTACACTTCTAGGTTTACTTATGGAGAAATTTTGGGCCCTTGTATATGTAAACTATTAAATATAAGTAGTTGTTGGCTTAAATGTATGGAGTAAAAACTTGCTATAGAACATTTACAATATGTTGAGGTTTTGTTAACTAAAACATTCTTCAGATTGATACATCATTATCTAATGAAAGGTTCTTTAGGTAAGTGGCTCTTCCATGGACAAGTTAAAGAGCAGTTTATGGGACCTTAATTTAACAAGTGCACTTTGGGCAGATATTGCATTTATGCAATGTTAATTTAATTGTAGACAATGTTTTTAATCTGAATCAAGTATATTCAACATATCACCTCCCTTCCTCTCCTACACTCCCTTCTCAGGCACCACTCCCTCCCCAGTAGTGTTAAAACCTGCCAGTAGGCGTGGACCAGTCCAGGGATGAGCAACAGAGAAGATCCGCTTTGATGACAGAGAAGGATCTTTTTGTTCTCTAATCCCTCTCTCTACTCTTCCCCGTTTTTAAGCCCAAACGGCGCTCAAAGGGAATTGGCGCTGGAGCCTCAGCATCAATGAGCACATTCTTCACCTTCATCTCACTCGGCACGCAAAGGAATTCCCTCGCCTAATTCTCTGGCCACTTGGTCTGTGCTTAATTGAAAAGTGGGAAAGCTCCTCAGGGTCTAGTGGAGTCTGGGGTTTGGTCTTCTAGATCAGTGTTTCATAATCCTGGTTATTGTGCACCACACACGTCAGTGTGTTCCCTGCACTGATTCTATGCGAGAGCATGTTGATAGTCAGGCTATGAGGTAAACTGTGTGTCACCTGAGTGGGTTGATCACTATTAAAAATAAAGGTTCAAAAAGTGAGTCCTTTGATGGGATTCCACATTTCTGAGTCCCTAAAGAATGGATAATGACATGATATGGGTAGAGCATGCTTTACATTCAAAACAAAGAAAGCCCATATCTCCCAATATTTGCCAATATGAGCCGATATCTTTCATTCATCAGATGCTAAACATGAATGGGGGTGTATATGAGCATGTAGATTACATCATAAAAACACACCACAATAATTTAAAGATATCTATCACAGTATTTTTTATAAGTTCGATAAGCCAATATAGACAAAAATTGCCACTAGTGGTACATTAGTTGTTTATTAGCAATCTGGACTGTACTAACTCTAATTAAACATGACCAATTATGCTCTCTTTCTAATTAAATTTCCAGTTGGTTCCTCAAGAAAGGCATATTGTGAAATTTTTGTCACAATAACAATAAAATATCATCATATAAACCACCCTTACATGCTTATTCTGACTATATTAACACCATAGCTATATACAGTATTTCCTGTATTCAGCATTTTAAAGTTGAAATATGAGAAATATTCCATAGAACCCTTTTTGACACTGGAACTGAAAATAGTGCTCCAGACATTCCAAAAGTATGGTGACCTGAGGAGAATCTATTTTGGGGGAAAAATGGATTATGTTGTGTGTGACAGTACTTGTGACAGTTCCAGTTTGTGAGTAACATAACAGGTTCCTGGCTTGAGCCCAATAAAAACACAACTTTATCTTTATTTCAATATTGCTACTGAAATAAACAGAACTCAGAAGAGAAAAGGGTTAACTGTGGCTCACAAAGAAGATATTGTATGATGGGAGCTGTTTAATGTACATTTGTATGGTGTATATACAGTGCAACAGATAAAGGTAGGTACCTGTGGGACATCCCTCCTGCAACCTCTCTAACACACACACACACACACCAGCAGGTCACTCACATGGAACAGAAGGCAGAATAGTCCATTGGTAATTATCTCATTGGACACACATGCACAGAAGATGAAAGACCTGCTGTCATGTTGTATCTGCCCTCCGCTGCTGGACCAGTAAAAGCACAGCCCAGAGAAGGCCCACAGCTCTGTCCACCTTCAAAGCACTTCCTCAGGCTGCTGACAGACTTTGTAATGCTAGCCTTTACACTTACCTGACCTCTGCTTTTCTATTGCTTTTAGGAAGCTGAAATTAAGCATTTAGGATGCTATTTGAGTATATTAACATATGTTACTGTTTGGGTAACATAGCTGTAGATTAGTATATGGATAGTATAGATGGTACGTGAGTTTGGAAACAGATTGAATCTTAATAGAATAGGAAGTGGACCATATGATAATACATGGGTACAGTACACAAACTGAATCCTACAATAATTTCCAAAGTTCTTTGCCTTGGTTTATGATACTGTATTAAAAAACTGACTTTGTATATAAAATAAAAAACATGTACAGGTTTTATATGCATATGTACAGTATTGTGCAAAAGTTCTGAGCCATCCATCATTTTGCCATATTTTGCTTCCAAAGAGCCAGATTTTCTTGTAATTTCAATGTGGTCTTGAGGAACAGTTCTCCAGGCTTCCTGAAGGACTTTCAATTATTCTCATTTTCAGTTCAGTCCCAGATCCTGACCAGTCTCAGAGGAATGTGTTTTGTTTGTTAAGCTACACAGTGACCTATATATAAATCACTCAAGTATGACAAAGCACATCTAACTTGAGTCATGAATCTTTGAAGAAACAGGAGCAGATGATTACAGATGATCAGGCTGGTGACTTTTTAAATAGTGTTTTTGCACCAATAAGGTGATTCAAAGCTAAATATAAAGAAATGAGGGGTTGCTCAACACAGCATTGTACATCCGTTAATATATGGGTAGTAGTTTAATATCACAGTAATGAACTGGGCACCAACACAAAACATAACCCTGGTCAAATTACCAGGTTGGTCTGAAAGTAAGTATACAGTGGAAGTAAGTATACATCCTGCAGAGAACACACTTCTTTATTTTTTAATGTATAGTAACAATTTATTTGAATTTGAAACACAGTAAAAAAAAAAAGTGTCCTGTTTTCAATGATAATGCTGTTCTAAACTGCCAAATCCAAGTTTCTTTCTTTTAGAGGAAGTGTTACTTTCAATTTTTAAGAAAATCAACAAAAAGTTGTTTGAGGGAGGCCTGCAGTGTACTGTACAGTATATACCGTACATCTTGACTCACAAGCCCCCTCGTGGTGTCACAACAGTTAAACCCCGCTGCATAAGTAAAGAAACTAAAGTAGTAGTAGCTTAAAAACAACATCCATATTCCGTCTCATTCTTAGAATGCTCATTAGAACTGTAGGCTGTAAAACCATAACATATGTGATTTTTTTTCATGATGTGACAGGGACCACGCTGGCAATAACTGAAAGCAAATACAGTAAAATGGAGACTTCTCATTGCAAATTCTGATACTGTACTGTTTATCTATCTATTTTTAAATGACTATTGTCAAATGTCTTGGTCAACTAATGTTTTGCACTATTAGCTTTTCAACTTCCAAGTCAATGCATGGGTAAGTTTGTGTCCATTTGTATTTCAGTTCATCAGAGCTGCTTTAAACTCGGCTCATGAGCTCAGATAGTTGCACAACATAATACAGTGTCAAATAACACAAAACAAAGACAAATGAGTGGACCAAGAGAGTCTGAGGGTAAATGATGTTTCTGAAGTTTTTTAATGTGTCTACAATATGTGTGTATGTGCGCTGAAGAGACAGTCTGTGGTCATGAAAGTAAAATAGTGAAAGTGTTTGTACATGTTTGGAAATGGACACTCTCTGCATAGACTAAAACATACCATATCTGTACGGCAGAACAACATTTGCTGGGAAATGACACTTCATTATGGTAGGGTTATGTAATATGGAGTGGGAAATATGACATTATGTTATCATTATTGTGATATTTTATATTTCAGTGTGCATGTTTGAGTATATCATGTACATGCTCAGTGGTCAGACTTCACAATGTGAGCCATTTTATACAAGTGCCAATATCTACATCACATGAGCTTGTTGGACATCCCATTTCAAAATCCTGGGTATTAATCTGGATTTAGGGTATTAATTTGGAACCCCCTTGGTGGGTGTAACAGTCTTCACTCTTCAGGGAATATTGGACATTTTGGAGTGTGGGAATTTGGGCCTATTCAGTTACAAGAGCAGTTGTGAGGCACTGATGTTGGACATGAAGGCCTGGTTCAATGTTTGATGCAATCAGCGTTCCAATTCATCCTAGTGTTGCTCAGATGAGCTGAAATGATGTTCT
Organism: Alestes dentex; assembly: GCA_037576975.1. Classification (NCBI taxonomy): domain Eukaryota; kingdom Metazoa; phylum Chordata; class Actinopteri; order Characiformes; family Alestidae; genus Alestes; species Alestes dentex. The sequence continues at coordinate 33,085,106 of JBBIGA010000040.1, read as the reverse complement.
GTGCAGCCCAATTGTCTAAAATGTCTTTGTATGTAAAGTCACCTGGCTCTTTAGTACAACCCATTTCACTGCCACTGTTTGTGTTTGGACACTGCATGGCTTTGGGTGTGATTTTATGTACCTGTTAGCAGTTGTTGTGGTTGAAACAAATGAATTTAAAAATTGGAAGGGGTGTCCACAATGGTTTTCCATATAGTGTTCCTTTACCACATTGCCAATTCTTAGTTTCCCCCACAGTGAGCACTGTTCTTGCTGCTGGTGCAGTGTTAAAGGACTCAGAGCTAGGAAACCGGACTGTGCATTTAAAAAAATAAAAAAAGCCATTTCACTCTCTGTCTCATTTCTGCATTTTGTCTTTCACTTTCTGACCTTTCTTTCACTTCTCTCTCCCTCTCTCTCTCTTTTTGTCTCTGGGGACTATGGATCAATGGAGCTAATGGCTTGGTGCAAACCTCCACTTTCTTGTGACCAAAGAGATATGTGCAAGCACAAAAACACACTTCATATTCAGCTGTGTAGTTTTTTCAGAATGTAGACATAGTATCATGTATCTATAACAATGGTGTTTAACTACCAAGAAAAGAATAACACATCTACATAATCCAAGAGGATTTATCACAAAGCAATATCACAGGTAGGCCGCAAGAAGGGAAAGGGTTTTGGATGGATAAGATGAAGTGACAGAATGGGGATAGGGAAAAGAAAAATGAACTATTCATGGTTTGAAAATGAACAGAACCAGAAAAACTAAAGCTAAAATTCAAGCAACTTTCTCTAGACACTGGAACTGTATGAAAGACCTGTACTTACATCTCAAGAAACAAATGATGTCTCTGTATTGCCTCCAGTTTACTGTAGGCCAAGTTTTATCTTGGGCTCTTGGTTCCTCACCAGCCCTCATCAAACTCATGAACTCATGAAATGGTGTAGGGCGCCACTTAGAGGGATAGATCTGACATAACATGAAGAAGGAAACATCTAGGGAGAATCACTGCTTCACGTTGTAAATCATTGGTTCCAAAATCCATACATGTGTTCTACAGATTTCGTGATGTTTCACCTGATCAAACCCATCTAATTCTACTCAACAACTATCAATTATCAATCGCTTTATGAGCTGGCATGAAAAGAAAAGGAGCAAAATTGTGCAGAACATAGTCACTAGGACTGGACAACTGCAGACAGTTCCCTCCTCGCTGGCCTTTTGTCATAAGCCACTTCTGCTTTACAAAGGATTCAGAATGATGCAGCTCATCTAAATTGACACCCCCCATAGTTCTCACAAGTCACTTTGCTGAGATTACTCCCGCTGGTTTAATGTGGAAGCAAGAATCTGATGTAAAGATGTGATGTCAGCTTACATCTTCAACCCCTGGTATCTTGACATGTCTTTACTCAAAGTCTAAACATGCCAGTAAGGCTATGTCTCGCTGTTTCAGCAGCCTTGTCCCTAAGTGCTGGATCAAGCCTCCCTCTGAAAACGATACTGTCACTCTCACTGTACAAATAGCCACTTTACTGCATAGCACTCATTCACACGCTCATTGTGTCATTTCGCTTTAATCCTCTGGATGTTACATCTATTTATAACCCTTTTTAATGCACTTTTCCTCAAGTTCTAGATTTGAGTTCATTCATTTAATTGCACTTATTAAACTATGTCTTAGGTTGTAGATTCTCATAAATATCCCTGTCACACGTCCACACTATAGTCTGTGCAATAACCTGCTGCTACTCAGTCGTGCTACTTCTTACTGGGCGCTAAATCATTATCATTATGTGCAGTAACTTATGTGAAATATCACTGCTTATGCCAATATTGCTTATCTCTATTTTGTGCAAGAACAAATCCTAACCACTGTGTGTTAACTTTGAAATTTCTAAGTACTGTTATTTATTTACAGTATTTGTATCCACTTCTTTTATTGATCCCAGCATTGTGTGTATAAAGCATATTGTATTTTGTACAGAACGTTTCTGCAGGGTTTTTATTCAACCTTCATTTTTATATTGTTCTTTTCTTTGTATCTCAGATTCTGATCTCTGAGTACTCTGCAGTACTTTGGCTTCTACAATTTGCACCTTTTGTCACTCTGGTTCAGAACATGTCTCATGTCTAACGAGATGAACCCCACAACTGTGGTTTCATCAACAAACCCGAGGAAATGATGGCTGAGGGCACTTTGAGTGATGTTTAAAGCGATGCAGTGGAACGACCTGTTCTAGTATTAAGTCTAGCATTTAGACAACGTTCCTGGATGGGTTGTGTAGTGAAAGTCATTGACACGCCTCTTCGTGTAGCCAGTGAGAAATCCAAATGTTCTTCATGTGTGAGAATGTTCCAATCAGTGCAATGTGAAGAGTCCTGCCGAGTCCCAGCAGCTGTGCGGCGAACGTGCTTCTGTTGGAATCAACTGCAAAATAAACGTTTATAGAACGTTTCACTAAGTTTTTTTTTATAATAGTATGCGTTTCGATTTGTGTGTTGAAACGTTTTAATTCGTTTCGAAATTGAAAAAGATCCGTGCGCCGCCCGGGAATCGAACCCGGGTCGCAAGAATGGGAATCTTGCATGATACCACTACACCAGCGGCGCTCTACTAGCGTGTTCAGTATGTCACTACTTAAAGGAATCTTCTTATTTTCTACAATTACGTTCTATTTCTGTGAGTATAAGATTAATCAATGACCTATGGTGTCACCAACAGAGGATATATGCCAGGCTATCGTTATTTTTCACCGCGAAGCAGATGCATTATGTGGCCAAAAGTATTGGGACATACCCCTTCATCAAATCATACCCCTTCATCAAAACATTTAATACAATGTCATTAAAGCCTCTGTTGGTGTAATGGTCGTGCGTCCCAATACATTTGCTCATATAGTGTAGGTCTGGCTAAAGCAAGATCAGTCATGTTCTAGTTCGCCTCGAGGACTAGATTTATTTTATTACTCCTAACAAAAACGTGGTTGCCCACTGATGCTCTGAGTCCCATAGGATTACCAATTAATGTTCCACAGACTGCGGGATTTCAAACTCTCAATTCTATTGGATTTTAACACTTGGGTGACTTGGGTGACTCGCTCCTGTTTTATGATTAACAACACTGATATCAAAAAGTATATGTATTTTTATACAATGACATTAAAGTCCCTGTTGGTGTCCCAATACTTTTGTCCATACGGTGTGTAGCTGGTTTGCAGGCAAAATTGAATGCTTTCATCGCCTTCCTTAGGGCAATAATAAGTGCAGCGATGGGACAAAAACTTGGGGTGCTGTATTCTACATTTCAGCCACGCACCTCACGTGTGAAGTGTTTAAAAATATTTCTGGGGTAATCAGAGGACACAAGCAGCCTGCCACGCAGATGACCGCAGGTAACCCCACTGACGTCACGCCAGCATCCAAGACGCGCCACCGTTGCGCAGCCAATCAGATTGCAGAGAAAGGCCGCCGTCTTGACAACGCTTTCCGGGCTCCATAGCAAGACAGAAACGAAACAGCTCGATCCCGAGAGAAAAACAGCGACATATTATCATACAATCCAGCATTTAGGATGCTGATGTGTCTTACATTCGTGGTCTTCCAACACAGACCTTCCTATTAGGCTGCATTAGCTGCCCCTATCCCCTTTTGAAAAGACAGACAGCAAGGATAATCTAAAAGAAGGTGAGAACTCATTGTCTTTTGCAGATGTGTTAGGGATTCATGGTGGCGTGAAGGTTTTAATAGGCGGTTTGTCTATCGATCTGACTAATCTATCTAGCCATTCACAGCTTATCTGCAGAGGTCATAACATGTTTGTGATTACATAAATAAAGGTCTCTCAGCTGCAGGAATTTGTGGTATGGGTTCTCTTTCTCACACACAGATGTTGGCTTCTCAGCGAGATAGCCAGATCATCCCACTGCATTCCAGATCACTGTTAGCTCTGAATTGGCTGGTTGTTGACATCTTGATCAGATGGTCAGCTTTTGAGTTCCTTCTTTTAAATGGGCTTTACTGGTTTGGCTACTTTAGACATTAATGTCAGTACGCTTTAACCACACATGATCTGAAGATAAACATCACTTTTAAGATATAACCTTGGTCATGTTTGTTTGATTTACGTGCATTGTTTACATTGTTTAAATTGGCTGGTGTGATACGTTGTCACTTTGAGCAGAGGGTCAGCTTTTGAGTTCCTTAAGTTTAATAGGTTTTACTGGTTTGGCTGCTTCACACATTAATCTCAGTACACTTTAACCACACTAGATTTGAGGATAAACATAACTTATAAGATACAGCATTGGTCCTTTTTGTTTGATTTACCTATGACAGGATCTGTTTACATGCACAGCATGCAGAATGCATCCCAATCGATGTGAAAGCATGCAGTTTAACACGCTACATGCTTGAAAAAACTAAAAACAATATATATATATAACAGCTAGTCTGTCATCATTATAGTATTATAAAGAATCCACCACCGACGCTGTGATAAATTATAAATAGCTAAATATGGCATAAATTTATAAAAACGGTGGTAGCTAGCTAGCATTGTTGTAAACCAGCCCTAGCCACTAGCTAGCTGTTTTGCTACCCTGTCAACATGTCTTGCTTGGACAGCTCAATACATGCCATATAATCTGCTATAAAAGCTAAATGTTATTTTAAAATGCTAAATACGTTTTATTTTAAAGAACTAGTTAAATTTATATGGTCCAAGCAGGTTTGTTTTGTTGATATAGCTAAGTTCGACTGACCTGTTTTTTTTTCATTGGTTAGCAACACAAGGGCAAGTATTTTAATCTGTCTTCCAACTTAAAAGCTAAAATATATATTTGTATTTTGTTCTGTACTTGACTCTTGTTTCTGATTATTTTTTCTTGTCCTCTTACCAGCACTAAAGGGTACTGAAATTAGGTTTTTCATGCTATTTTCATGCAGCAGTACTTAAGCAATGTCTCACATTACATACTACCGCACTAAATAGTATGATAGTATACCGCCTTTATAAGTGCATTCAGGAATGTAGTAATAGTGGGACGCACCACCATTTCATCACTGCATCAGTAATTATAGCACATGCTAATTCAGGTTCTGGGACAAGGTGACAGAGACCTTTTCTGTACTGCACAATGTTTTCTCTGTTCTAGCTCACCTGAAAGGTCATCATTTATTATAGCTGTGCATTGCATCACCACTCCAGATGGGCACCCTGCTATGTTTGTATCTTCTTAGATGTACCTATGACTTGGAAAACGGTGCTGACCTTCAGCAGGACTGTAGCCAGGATTGCTCTGTAGGAAGCTGCCTGTGGTTCTTGGTACACGGTATGGACAAAAGTATTGGGATGCCTGACCATAACAGTGACAGGGACTTTATTGACATTCAAATGCCAGGTCAGGCGCTGATGTAGGATGAGAAGGCATGGCTCGCAATCTCCATTCGAGTTGATCCCAAAGGTGTTGGTGGGGGTTGAGGTCAGGGTTCTGTGCGAGTCAGTCAGATTCTTCCACATCGAACTCATTCAGCCGTGTCTTTATGGACCTTACTTTGTGCACTGGGGCACAGTCATGCTGGAATAGAAAAGGACCTTAATGTTGAAGCAGTAAGATTGCCCTTCACTGCAAGTAAGGGGCCTAACCCAAACCCTGGAAAAACAGGTGTGTCCCAATACTTTTGTGTAGTCTAGCTTTCAGCATCAGCAGACTGTGATGTGGTTTAGTGACTAATTGTTAACGTTTGTGAGCTTAGACTGAAGCATATTCATGACGGCCAGGTGTATCCAAAGCACATTTTTGAGGAGGCACTGCTCACTCCACCCATACTCGGTACCGGCATCGTCCAAAGAGGATGTACCTGTTTTTCACGCCTGATCACATGCAGGGCTGGATCATGGGAAACAATCACTCCTTAATTCCTTCTGCAGCAGAACTGAAAGTGTTTCAGCCAATAAAATGCTGGTCTTGCTAATTCCGGTTTCACAAGACATAAGAAGAAAATCCAGCAAAGGCAACAGACTTCCAGCCTTGTATGCTTGGGCCGTTAAAGAGTAAATTTACCAGAAACTCTCAGAAAGTTTTTTTTTTTATACGTCACGATATACAGTGTGTGTGTATGTGTGTGTATGTGTGTGTATGTGTGTGTATGTGTGTGTATGTGTGTGTATGTGTGTGTATGTG